>PVJL010002607.1:165189-188941 GCA_004026885.1 Lyroderma lyra
TGTCCATGGGTTATTTGTTTGTTCATTTCTTTTTTCTTTGCTTTCAGTTTTATATTCCGCATATGAGTGAAGTCATACAGTTCCTTGTTTTTTCTGTCTGGCTTATTTCACTAAGCATGATGATCTCCAGGTCCATCCATTTTGTTGCAAATGGCAATATTTCATCTTTTCTTACAGCTGAGTAATATTCCATTGTGTACATGTACCACAGCTTCTTTATCCAGTCATCTGTCACAGGGCACTTTGGTTGTTTCCATGTTTTGGCCACGGTGAACAGTGCTGCGATGAACATTGGGGTACATAAGTCTTTGCGCACAAAGGTTTTCAAGTCTTTTGGGTAGATCCCCAGAAGGGGGATTGCTGGGTTAAATGGTAGCTCCATTCCCAATTTTCTGAGGAACCCCCACACTGCCTTCCACAGTGGTTGTACCAGTTTGCACTCCCACCAGCAGTGTACCAGAGTTCCTTTCTCTCCACACCCTCTCCAGCACTTGTTGTTCCTTGTCTTGTTGATAACAGCCATTCTCACAGGTGTGAGGTGGTATCTCATTGTGGTTTTGATTTGCATTTCCCTGATAGCTAATGAGGATGAGCATCTTTTCATATGTCTGCTGGCCATTTGTATTTCTTCATGGGAGAAGTGTCTGTTTAGTTCTTCTGCCCACTTTTCAATTGGGTTGTTTGCAAAAACTAACTTTTAAACTTTTATAAGTTTGAATTCTTGCATTGAAATATAAATGATAGTTTATCTATAAGACTAGGGAGTGCATGTGGAATGAGAAGAAAAATGAAACAGAGATAGAATCCTGAAATACACCAAGAATGGGCGGGCAGAAAAAAGATGCCCAAGAAATAGGTTAGAAGATCCACGCAGAAAAGACAGAAGGGAACCAGGAGAAAAAAAAGTGTAATGAAAGTCAAGGACTAGAGAGAACAAGTGGTCAGTTGTGTTAACTGTATTTAGTACAATGAGAATTGAAAACCGGTCATTGGATTTGAAGGACATTTGTGACTTGGGCCAAAGATATTCAAGAATCAGTCCTTTTGCTAGAACCCATTACCTCTTCCTTTCTTGAAAATTGTCCTTAAGGTTTTCCCATCATTTTCCTGCAATTCAATATCTCCTCTACTGAATCATTTCCATCAAATTGAGCTGATATCGCCAAACTTGACCCATACTCTTCCTCCAGCAACTACCCAGTCTCTCTGTGCCACTCTCGGCCAGCCTTGAAAGAAGTGTTTCATGTTCCACCACCATTTGAAATCCAGTCAACTCCAGGTTGGCTCGTGCACCATTACCACCCCCAGATTTTTACTAGAACTGCTTTGATGTTAAGGTTACCAGTGACCTCCAGGCAGCCAAAATCCACAGATACTATTTGAGGCCTTTTAGCAGAATTACACATCATCTACCACTTTCTCCATTTTGATACATTCTCTGCTCTTGGGACACCATATTCTTTTGGCATTCTTTCTACCTTACTAACAATTTTGCCTTCTTTCCTTTGCTGACTTCTGTTCCTATATGCCCAGCTTTTCAGTGTTATATTTTCCCCAAATTTTTGTCCTGGACTCATTTCTCCTTGTTTTCTAAACTTTCCTCATAGGTGATCACATCTGTTACTGAACTTCAAATGCCTCCTAGGCTGCATTTCTCAGATTTATATCACCATCCCAAGCATCTGATACACATACACCTACTGAATCAAATGAACATGAAAAACTTTTACCAATCTGTAGTAAACAGAAGAAAAAAGAAATACCATCATTAGGAACCTGAGAGAACAAGACAAGGTGAAAATGGGAAATAAACACATGAAAATATGTTCACCCTTACCAGTAATAAAAAAAAATCAAGTTAAAATTAAATTCCGCTGGGCAAGATTAAGATGAATTATAATACTTATTATCATGAGTAATACTGAAGAAATGGACATTTTCATCTAACAAAGGGGGATAATATGGTACATCTAGAAGTGCAGTTTGTAAATATGTACCAAAAGGCAGATTATACATGTACTTCAATATACATTACTACTTCCAGAAATGCATACTGAAGTAAGTGCATAAATCCATGATATGCAGACAATATCTTTTTCATCATAGAGTTTATAAGAGCACAGGTCTCTAAGCAATCTAAATGTCAATCCATAAGGAATGGATTAAATAAATTACATGTTATCTATATATGAGATTGATTATTGTGCATATTATGATGTGGCTCCATTTTTAATTTTTAGAACAAGAGCAATACTATATTATTTTTAAAAAGTAGTTTTCAAAATAATATTCATATTTTGATCCTTTTAAAAAATATTTGTTTAGCCATGCCTAGAAAAGAGTCTGGAAGGAGACACAATACAAGGCCGATAGCGAGTCTCTGGGATTGTATTATTGTTAAGAACTCATTTGATTCTTCTTTAACTTCATGTATTTCAGATTCTTTCACTATAATTTTGTTATTAGCTATTACCATCTTAGTTATAAAATCTATCTTCCTGCAAAAATAGGTGTTACTTTTCAGTTCTTATTGAATTATAATTAAATGAAATTGTAAGATATTTAAAGTGTATATCATGGTGATTTGATATATACATTGTGAAAGAATTGTCCCCATCTATTTAATCAACACATCCATCTCCTCATATATTTATCTCTCTTTTTTTTTTTTGTATTTTTGATGGGAACATTGAAGTTCTGTGCTCCTAGCAGATTTTAATTTTATGTGTATAATATAGTGTTATCAGCTATAGTCACCATATTTTATGCATACATTAGATTCTCAGCCCTTATTTATTTTATTGAAGAAAGTTTGTACTCTTTTACCAACCTCCCCTTATTACTTTTAACCACTCCCCCCAAAATCCCTGGCAACCATTCTCTGTTTCTATGAGTTTAACTTTTTATTATTATTATTATTATTATTATTATTATTATTATTATTATTAGATTCCACATATAAATGATATCATAGAGTATTTGTCTTTTTCTGGCTTAATTCACTTACTTAATTACTATTGACACTTGACAACTATGAGACCATGGGATGGGGGAAAGAATCTCTCTCCATAATCCATTTTCTCTTCACTCATTTTGAAAAGAGACTAGTGACACTGTGTCCAACACTCCTTTGGTCCTTCTCCAGAGTGGTTAGGGTGCTGCTGACATTGTAGCCCGTAAACACTTGTAAGGAATACCTAAACACTATTTCATTTTTGAGACTCATTATCAGTTAGCTTTTTGCTTTTCTTCTTCTGTTTGAACTAGTGGTAGAAAATTTAAAAGAAATGAAATTTTATCTAAAACGAGTTTGACAGAAAGCTACCTGAAAATAACAAATTTCAAAGCTTTGAAGTGTAGGAGATATTAGAAGTTCAAATAGCTTTTTTCTTATCAAGAGACTTGAATAATTCACTGTGTAACTAGCTAAGAAGATTCTTTTTTATCTACTGGATTTAACAAGGGAAGATAGTATATAAAATAAAAATGCGAGGCATAGTGAAAATCTTTTATTTTTTAAGTATTTTATCTATTTCTGAATATTAAGATGGAGGTTATAATTCTCTGAATGGAAGTTAATGAAGATCTTGAAGTATTTTAATAAAAAGTGTATCTGATAGGACCAGAGTTACAAACAAACTCTAAATTAAATACTAATTAAATACGTATCTAGTAGAAAACAAATTTCATTGTTTGAATATTTTGTAAAAATCTCAGTCACCTGAAATCCAACGGAAATATCCATTCCTTCATCCCTTATTTCCAGACCTCCACTGATGATTATTAAAGGAAAGCAAACTTATGTAAGGAATTTACTGGAAACTGTGGCAATCTGATACCATTATATATTCATTTTGACTTCCTATACTATCTACATTTTCAAGAATACCACAAATAATATTCTGGTTATATTCATAAGCATAGTAAAATCTTCAATTATCAAAGAAAGATTTACTTATATTTAGTATATTTTCATGGGAGAAAGGTATTTCTGATAGCATTTCTCCAATAAAAACTTACTCAATAAAAAGAAATTTCTGAATCACAATCAGTTAATCTGAAAATATAATAGTTCACAGGCTCCCATGCATTCCAAGTTTTTTATTTTTTTTTTTTACTTTCATCTGTATTGTTAAGTAACATTGCTGCTTTGCTGTTTTAGTCATTTTTTTTTAGTCATTTTTAAAGTAGGTATTATGAGGGCTGCCCAAAAAGTATCCAGTCATGTTATATGAAAAATAGAGGCATTATTGGCCAGATTTTTTCCAGACAGCTCTCATATGTATAATTAAAAATTAAATATGTTTGCAACATTTAAAAACCTTTTCATTTTATTTTAAAGATGAGAGGAGGTATATTGGTAAAACTTAAACAAAAGTATGTTATGAAATATTTTTAAAGACATGAAAATAGTCTTATTTAGATACAAGAGAATTATTGAGTCTTAGAGAAAAGTTTTATAGTTTGATTCATGAATCATATCTCATGGAAAGATTCATTAGGTGATATGTGGCCTAATTATTCATAGAAATATTCTGCAAAATAAGATGTGCAAAATGGAGTAAGTTCACTACTTTGTTTTTTTTAAATAGGAATCTGTAATGTATGAATTAATGAAAATTCATTGAAAGCAATACCAATTTTCTGTTAATAGTAGAGAAATTGTGTAAAGAGGGGGCCTACTGAAAAGAAAGTGTGGAGTAAACAGTAAGTTCCCTGAGGACAGAAACTTTCTAATTTTAGCATCCTGCCCGTAATGAGGTCCTCCATAACTACATGTCAGGTGAATAAATACGGAAGCCGAAACACTCCCCTCCGGGGTTTTGTCAAGGTTAGGCGCATTGTGGGGAGCCTTTGTCCTGCTTGAGTGTTCCAAAAAGTAAAACTATTGGAAGATATATCTAATGTAAGCACACTATAATCTATTCTAAGAATTTTCATTCATGATTTAACAGTAGAATGTACTGTAAAATTTATAGTGTAAATAGATTTGGGGGGGAAATGTCTGCTCTTTATATTATAAAAATGATTGAACCCTAGTTCTCTCTTCTCCCTTTCTCTGTAAGTGAGTGCAAAGGTCAACTTCAGCCCTGTTGATACTGACTGATGATTGCCCCTCTCTTTAATACTCAGACCATAGTTACAGAGGCAACAGAAAGTGTCAAGTATATACTCAACCAGCTTCCCTCTCAAGCATCTAAAACTTCCTTCTTGCCTGCCCCTTAAACAGGAGAGGCTCACTCTCCTGCCCATTGTTAATTCCTCTGACAGCATCGCACTAGTTAATTGTCTCCTTTTTATCCACAGTTGTTCCTTATCAACAATAGTTGCTCCTCCACAAGTCTCCTTTCTCCTACCCAATAACAGCTTTACCCATCTTAAAATACAGCCTTCCCTCCATCTTATTTTTTACTACCTACTACCCTATCTCTCTTGTTCCATTTACTGCCCAAATTCTTGAATAAGAGTCCACACTGTTGCACATTTCTCTTCCCAGCCATTCATTATTCAAGCCATTGATTCTAACTTCTGCCTCCACCACTCACCTGAATTGCTCAGGTAACTACTGTCACTGTCATTATCGGTCTCCGTCATTTTGGTTTTCGTGATGATGGTGAGAAACGTCTGTTGCACTTCTCAAATCCATCTCACACACTGCACCCAAAGTGAGCATTCTAATACTAACGTGATCATGTCCCCTGGACCTTCAGAATAACTCCAGACTCCTTAGCCTGGCCCAGGTCTGCCTCTGCTGTCCTTCTCCATCTTCGTCTTTTGCCAGTCCACACCCCAGCCAAAGGCGCTGAGCTTGGTTCGTGGAGCAGGCCACGCCCCTCCCCGAGCAGACCACGCCCCTCCCCGAGCAGGCCACGCCCCTCACGGCTGTTTCTTTGCTGGTGCTACTCCTGCTGCCTGGAGTGCCTGCCTCGCTCGGGCCAACCCAGCATTTAGTAAAGAGCCTGGCTCAGAGTTTTGCTTTCTGTTTGTTTACATTTTAGATTAAAATAATCTAGAGTCTTGTCGTTGAGATTCCTCCAAACTCTGAAAATACTGATTGCTACAGCTTCTGGAATCCTATTATCTTTTCTCCATATCTGTCCCCCAAAGACTACACATTTCTAGTTATAATATCCTGACTTTCCTACTAAAAAGCTCTTAGTACCTTTATATATCTGATTATATATATAGTATCTGTAAACTAGTATCTTATTATTAAAGAAACATCTTGAAAGAGTTTTGAGAAGAAAACGTTAAAATTATAGTTATTTTAGGCACATTTCTTATAAGTAAACACAACAGAATTACTTGAGTGATTTCATAATTTACACAGTAATTTTCATAATATTTATCTCTGGGAAAAACGTGTGTTAAACATTAGTTTCAAAAGATCAAAAATATTCCTAAAGTTTTTATTACTGTTGCTATGTTAATTGAAATTATATATAGTCTAATATATTAGAATAATGATACAAAGTTTGTGGCCAAATAATACTCAACTTTGCAATTTTCTCTGCTTCATTAATGAGATATCCATTGTGATATTAAAGCTACTAAGGTTTTTAGTATAAAAATGCAAGTCACAAGCATTAATTATTTTTGTTACATGAACTGTCATAATTTAACTGTATGTAGCACTTTGGATTATTAATTAGTCTGTGTCCTTAAATGTGTAATAAACAACTTATTGATAACTTATTTTTGTATTTTTATCATAATACATAGCTAGCATAAGTAAAATCTGAAGAAGAAATTCACTTTGAAAAAATAAAAACTATTAATAGAATTTTATTGCCATCGGTAGCTTTTTCTTCATTATGAATTTTAGCTTGCTTTTTGAGATGTTTGGAGAAGTCTGTGAATTGCAGACTGATGCTCGAAATCATTGTTCACACATATGTGTATGTCTGTATCTATACTTCTTCTGTGTCTATATCTATATCCATATCTATGTATTAGGGATTCCAGAAAAAAGTATAAAAATCTTAGTGATTTACTTCGCAATAAATAAAGATGACCACTCTTAGGTAGTACATTGATTTGTTACCTAGAGAGTTTAACAGCTTAACCATGAAAGTTATCTCTGTAGGACCACTTAATTTTAAAAGAGGACGCATTTCACCATGTATGGTGTGCATGTCCTTGCCCTCACTGAAGTCACTTAACAGAATTTAATTGAATGTCTACCATGTCCAAAACAGGCTGATGCATGGGGACACAAAACACTGAGAGACACAGTCCTGTCTTGTGTAGATACGGTCTTATGGGGGAGACATGATGCATATTCATAAAAAACTGTTACTGTGATGCCATGTAAATATTAAAAGAATTGTATAAATAATAATGAAGTTTAGTGTCCTGAAGTAGAGGTTGATGGAAAGGAATAATGTCATCAGTAATAAACACTAAATCTCCTTACCAAAAACCCTTTGTAAAATGATCAATTGCTGATATTCTTACTGGTTATAAAAAATGATTTTCATGTTATCTAGAGCTGATTACCAATTGGTCAATCACTTGTAATAGTCAATCCGTGAAGGATACTGAGGAGGATTTCAAAGTTCAAATCAATAACAACAATAACATTAATAGCTAACATGAAGCTAATGAGGGGCCAGGCATAGGTGATGAGGCCCGTGCATGCATCATGCAGTGAGAAAACACTTTTACTATCTCTAGAGAAGAACCAGAGCCATAAGGGAGTAAAGTTGCTTGCCCAAAGCCTTGCTGTTTCCCATGTCATCTCCACTTCCTACCTCCTATCTTTATTAGTTTTATTGTCTCATTGATTTCAAATAATTAGGACCTAGCAATTTAGTTGGAGTCAAAGAGCCTTATCAGATAGAAATAAATATGGGTAGAATGGATCAGAGCTAGGAAGATCAAAAGTAGGGACTCCAGGCAGTTAGTTAGATGAATATAGCAAGAGGTCAGACAGCCAAGAGTTTGTAAAAACGGGGGAAACTGTCTGCCAGCAAGGCTCAGGAGGCAGGCCAAGCAGACTAGGCAAAAAGGGCTTTAGTTACTACAGGCACAGCGGCACTGCCAAAGGGTACCTTGCCCCCAGGCGTCCTCCCAAGGCTAAACCCTGAGCACCACACACTGCAGCTCACCTCCATTCCCTAGCTGCAGCTGCAATGCCTTCCTCATCTTCCTTTCTTGCCTTGGACCTCCTTGCTGCTATGGTGCTTAACAGCTTTGGGCTACGCCACTACCACCATGCTGCTGATCTCACTGCTGCTGCTGCTGCTGGAGAGTTGGTACTTTAAATGAAATTTTTTCTGTTGTCTAAATTCACATTTTTGTGAGAACTGGTTGGGACATAGGACCCCGGCAGGGTATGCTGAGTCTTTAAGATCTGAACAGGAGAGGAATCTTCATGCACCCCCTGCAGGGTCAGATCAGTTGTCCAGAGGAGGGCGAAGGGGATGAAGGCATCACCCCAGACGCCGTCTTTTATTTATAAGGAGAATAAGAAAAGGTGGTTGGGAGCCTCAGCATTTAGTAGCTCAGTTGCTGTATTTACTGGAAGACAGATTCAACAGACATTTGGATTTGAAGTTCGTAGCTTACTAAAAAGAGACACATCTATAAGACATATACAAATAAAAGGATTAAAGATAGACATGGAGTATGGACAAAAGTTACTGAGTGTCCAGGACCTTGCTACAAAAATACAGTGTGGCCACAACCAGGGTAATTCTATAAGTTTTCTGCTACGTTTAATCAGTTCCTGAGTTTTGTTTAGCATTAGCCTGTTACCTGACAGGAGTAGGGGTGTACGATTCAAACGTGAACTCAAACTGCCTGGGTTCAAATTATGCCTCTGCTCCTTACAAGCTCTGGGTAAATTTGGGTATGTTATTGAAGATCTTTGTGAGCCTCAGTGTCCTCGTCTATAAAAAAGAGTAGTCCCTACTTAGAGGTATTATATGGATTAAATGAGTTGTCAAGTAATTAGAATAGTAACAGCATTTGATAAGTACGTCAGAAGTTTAGATTTTTTTTCAAAATTCCCGTACTTTCCTATGTCAAGAGCCTGGTATATACTCTGACTGCTCTTTCCTCAGCTACTGCCTCCATTCAACAAGCACCGCACCTTAACACCACCTCCTACTAACCTATCACCCGCTCTCACTTGACTATAATAACAGCCTTTTTCACTGGGCCCTGTCGCCTCAGCCTAGACACCTATCAGTATGAATCTCAATTACAAACTCAGGTGTGCGGTAAAGATGACACCATTTTCCATGGCCCAATCTAATAACTATTTTGAAACCAACCTAAACCTGCCAGAATGGTAAGAAATTGAAACATGCTCATTTGGGAGGTTCGGGTGTCTAATAAGAAACAAGTAAGACGCTGGTCCTTGGTGGCCAGGAGGCATCCACCACCACAGCGTGCATGGTTCTGCAGGCTGTGCTTTGTCCTGGGGTGCCTGATCTCATTTATTTCCTGGCCCCCCACAGTCATTTTCTTCCCAGGGTGTTGCCTCCTGTCCAGGTAGCTTTTCAAAGAGGACGTGCCTGTTTTTCCATGATGCACAGCCAAGACCCTCTCTTCTCACCCTTAATTTCCTCTTTCTCTTTCCTCCAATCTCTCTCTTGCATCTCTCCTCCTTGCCCCCTCTTGCTTTGCATTTCTATCCGAAATGTTTTCCCTGCTCCTCCACATTCCCTTCCCATTACCTGTCTCACACACTCTCTAAATGGCCCTAAGGCAATTTCAAATCAGAAAAGCCAAAGAGAGCATTTCTATTTTTCACCTTGCCATATTGCTTCCCTGAGGCAGTGAGCTGAGGGTCTGCTGTCTGCTTAAATGGAGAAAGGGAAAAAGAATTACACGGAGAAAAAAATAGGTTAACGTCTGAAATATTGTCTCACCACACGGTCAATACACAGAAGTCCAGTAGAATGGCTGCAAGACCTAAAACACTAACAGAATCACGTCATTCCCATTTTAAATGTTTCCAGTGGCTTCTAATGGTGTTGAGCATCCCATCTAAACTTCAGACCGGGTGTACAAGTTTAGACAAGTTAGCACAAGCCACAGCCCTCTCCACTGTCCTTTCCTGTCACTCCCGGCCTCTTCCCCAGTGTTGGGCCTTGTTCAGTCTCTCTCCCTTGTCTGACTCCTCTGAGTCTGGCTTCTCAGATTTACACTATAGTGTTGATAGTATTTGCACTTAAGATTCCCCCATCGCACCCCTGCCCACACAAAACAAAACAAAAACCCAGGAGGAAGCAACTGTTCTCTAGATCTTTGGTGATCCAGTCAGAGTATATGTGGCTATTGACCCCTTGAAATGTAACTAGTCTGAGTTGAAATGTGCTATAATTTCACTTTTCTAAGAATTAATATCAAAAAACATAGAAATCTCACTAATAACATTTTTTATATAGAACACAAGTTGCAATAATATTTTGGCTATATTGGGTTAAATGAAATAGATTATTAAAATAAATTTCACCTATTATTACATTGTTTTCTTAATGTGGATACTGGAAAATTTTAAATTCATTTGTGGCTTGTTTGCATTCTATTTCTATTGAATCTGGTCTAGATTGGGACAGTGTTGGAGAACCTAAAATATTAAAGCTCAGAAAGAAAGGATTGAGATTCTACCCCGGTCCGATCCTCTGAAGACTCAAAGATGGTGGTGCTTTAATGTAAGCCTCCAACAGGGCCAGTCTTAAATTGGAGTGACTTTATAGACAGATTATATATTTTCCAAAAGAAAACCTTCCTTTCCATTTCCAAACACATTCTGCTCACAGACCCACATTATTCTGAAATATTGATTAAGAATTCTAGGTATCCCTGCAATTATCCTCAAATAATACAATTTTCTCTTGCAATCATAAAACTTATACTCATCTCCCACAGCAGATGTTCAAGAAACTCTTAAGCACATAGTGATAACCCTGCTTTGACTCCCATGAATTCTGCATTCCCAGTCTTCTGTTGTACAGCTGGTCTTCTGTGGGTCATCGTCATTTCACACTCGGGCAGTCAGCTGAGGGAGGAACAGGACCACTGTAACCTGCAGCTAATGAAAAATCCTCAGTGGGTTAAACGTGTACAAAATTAAATCCATGCATTAACTCTCCAGCGTCTGCATGTTGGCTAAGAAGCAGACACATGAGCAATAATCTGCATAAAGGCATAGAGAGATTCATAATGTTAGGGCAGGAGAGGATTTTTGAGAATAATCTGAGCAACTCTGTTCTTTTACAAATAATGAAAGTAAGACCTAGTGTAGTTAAATGGATTGTCAATTAGAGGCAAGACTGGAAGTCAAACTCATAGCTCCTAAGTCATTTATTCAGTCAACGAATATTTGCCAAGCTAATTGCATGTGCTAGGTACTCTTCTGTGTGATGGGATAAAATATCAGTTATATGCTTTCCTATTCCAACAGAAAACCCAATGAAAAATTGGTTTAAAAAGTAAAGGAAATGTGTTGTCACATAACTGAGAAGTCTGGCTGGATTCGGGCAACTCTTGACGGAGCTCAACCAAATTCCCTGGGCTGACTCTGTCTGCAGTTCTCAGTGCCACTTCTTCAGTGTTGGCTCCATTCTTGCCAGCCTTCTCCGTTATGGCTCCAGTATAACAATCAGCAGCTTCTGGGGTTATGTGCTTTCAGGTATAAATCTAGTACAAAAGAGAGTTCACAGTGCTCTTAGGATTTAAAAAAAAAAAAAAAGCCACTTAGATTGATTCTTGCAGCTCTGATTACCCAAGTTGGGTCATGTATTCAATCCTGACTCAGTGTGGCCTAGAGATGGGGTATGCTGACTGGCTTAAGCCAATCAGGGGTCACTCCCAGAGTGACAAATAATGTCAAATTTATCCAAAATATATGCTGAGAATTTCAAGGTACTGTTAGGAAGGGGAGATGGGAAATAAATTCTCAGAAGCAACAAAAATGTTAAGCAATCTTTTCCTGCAAGTACTCATGGTTGAGAGCTTCCCAATACGATCACTTGTTTTTACATTTCACTCCACGGAGTCCTTGGAGCTCCCTAGTTGTATTTCAGGGTTTGAGAGGGTCTACCACACTCAAAATAGTGCTAATACTCTCTCATCTGTTTTACATAATGTGCTTCTATACAAGATTTCATTTGAAGAAAACCCTTTGCTGCTGAAATACAGTTTTAAAACCACTCTCCCATGTTAATGTGGCTACAACGGTAAAGTTGTCTGCGTTTTATACTTTCTATACATTACTGTTTTCTTTGACTTGAGAATTTATGTTTTTGCCCTTGTGCCTCTTCCAATGCTAATTGAATGGAATCAGAATGCTCTGGAGGCGTTTGTTGGAACTCAGGTCTTATTTCTGAAAATTCCATTCCTTGTGCTCTTTTCTCATGCTTCTGATATTTTGCTAATAGTAGTCACTTCATAGACATTCTTTTCATTCCCTGCTTCTTTTACTCACTCAAAACACTTAAGAAAGAGTTTTACCTAACACTTCTACATACTCAACTTTCAGGTCACAAGCAAACAAGTGACATTCTTAACAGATGAGTGAATCCACCAATGAGTTCACTGACATAGACGCTAGGCAGGTGGAATATGACTGTACTTCCAATAACCCCCTTGCTTACCTGGAAGGAAGTTATATCTTATATAATAGTTCGAAAATTGACACTTAAAGTAACAAAATGCCAAACTTTAACCCAAGAGACAACAGAATGTCCCTTACTTCATGCCATAGTTGGCACTATCTTTGTACTTGGTGACTTCTTCTTTCCCTGCTAAATGTTTCTCTCCTTCATAGTCTAGTCAATTAAATGTAAAATCTGACAATATATCACATTCATTGTTAGTTCTGAAAGAATTCTAACCTTAACAGTACCTTTATTTGTGTTCACTTTATTCTGTCCAGTTTCATCATAATGATGTATTTGGTCTATAAAAATATTTTTATTCTGAAAAATTATTTTCAAAGAAGCATTTAAGGGATTCAAAATATTTCCTAAAACTCAGTCTTAAACAATGAGGAATATTCATATCGTAAGTTTTTGTGGAAGGTGCTCTTGTATAAATAGTACTATTTTCTACTTAAAATTAAATAAGAATCCTGAAAATAGATAAGGATATACAAATATTCCAAATGCATATTGATTTGATTTTACATTAGTTATATTAATTTTTTATTTGGTGCAACATCTTTCTTCAAGTTTCCTGGAAATGCTCCATAGAAAATTTTCATGCTTGGAATTTTGGGAAGTGTTTGGAAACAATAGTTATAAAGAAATGAGCAAAACAAGATTGGACAAAGGGAAAGGTTCATCAGTGAGATGTTACAAAAGAGATCCTAGATTATCATGGGAGCTATTAACCTAGCTGAGTCCTCAGAGTTGTCCTAAATTGAGGCAAGGGTCCCAGCCTTTGTATCCCACAATGACCAATCATGGAATACAAGCTAACCCTGTGGAGGAAGCATACATTGTGTAAGGCAACTCCCTTCAACCAAAGGCATTGCCAGGAGAGGGGCCCAGTTGTGAGCTGTCTGTAGGCAACACTCCGAGAAGTTGGGGGAAAACGTCCTTCAGTTCTAAAGGGGGACATCCACTGTAGTACAGTGTCCTCACGTTCATCCTCACCACCAGAAAGGAGCTTCATGGAGTAGAACAAAAGGTATTTATCTGAGCAGTGCCAAGGATTTCTATTCTGTTTCATACCTTGTCTGCTACTCAAAATATTCCTTGAAACTTTGAATGCATGATTGAGCAAAGTAAAAGACGTTTGCTGATACAATGAAAGTACAAGTAATAGGTGTTTGATAGAACAAGAAATACATGCCAGAAATTTCCCTGGGCCTAAAAGGTTAATTATTGATTAGTGTGTATGTGCTAAAAGAATATTAATTTTAAAAAGCAGACACAAGGCAATGAATTTCTATAAGTTGAGTTTGGTTTTTGTTTGTTTTGGTATGCAAAACATACCTTAAGTAGGGAGAAGAAAAAATTATTTTACGTATTTCATTGATTAAAGGGGCTAGTCTTGACAAGACTGAAAAACTGGGTAGCACTCTTGTTTTCAGCAGGGACAACTCATCACAGATGTCCTCACGTAGTGTATACAGCAGACACAAGATAGAGTAAGGACTGCCTTTATCTTAAGGATTTTGCTTTGAGACTAAAACAGCAAATAATACACTTACTACAGGCAGTCTCTGCTTTGCACAGTACTATGTCAACCGCAAGTCATGCATATTGAAACCGTGCAAACTGAGGACTGTCTTATTAACTGTTATTTCAGTTGTTGGAATTTTATTTTCCTACAGATTTTCCTCTGATTTGAAAATTATTAAATTGTCTGAATCATTGAACATTAGACATTAGCTTTATGAAAGAAGAGACCTTGTCTGGTTTTCCTTGTTATTTTATCTCTACAGCCTAATGCAGGGCCTGGCCCCATAGCATGCGTTCTGTAAATATTTGCAGAATGAATGAATCATCAACCAAATGATGTAGTGCAGTGTGATGACTATACACTCTTTTCTCAGACTGTCTGGTACACATCTGAATTATTTGCTGGGTTAATCTTGAAAAGCTGACAAAACTTTCTGTGGCAAACTGTTAGTGCTTGCTTCTCAGAGATGTATATAGCAATCATTCATAATGTTGTATGCTAATCAAAGATTTATTGCTCTTCCATTTGCAACTATTTATGATAGGTCTAATTCCAAAAAGGATCACCATCTGTGTGAATATATAATTGGTAGAGTCCATAGTATATATTTCATATATTATTGTTTATTCATAAAACAAGTTCAGGCTTTTAAATTCAGTTAGAAAAAATTTTTTCTATTGACTTCAAAAACAAATAATAAAAATGAAAATGTCTTATTCTTTTTAATGTTATTCATGCTTACATAGATGGAGCTATCTAGTACACAGAACAGGAAAAAAATTTCAGATATTAAATAAAAGCTAGAAATGCAAATATGGGATGGAGCAATGTTTAAAGGCACTGGGAATACGAGTAATGACTAGAAAGCAAAGTGCTTAACCCCAAGGAGTTTCTTTATTTTTAACTATCAGAGACACAGCTTCTTTACAAAATATGCCCTGATGTTTAAGATTCTCCAAATTTGTGGATTATGTAACCTGCAGAGACACTGGTGTTTTCTTCAAAGTCACATCTCTGTCAATTACCCTTGTTTCTCAGGCCAGACTCAGACCTGAAGTTCATTTTCTACTTTCCTTAAGTTTATCTCTCATTCTTGGTTTCTCTCTCTCTCATTTCTCATAAAGACAGTTTTCTTGTTTCCACTACTAAGCAACAAGCAGAAAACAGCCTAATGTAATGGTGACCACTGAGTTAACTCTCTCATTGCCTGGTTGGCTGGTACTCTTCCTCCCATTCAAATTGACACCACTATAAAATTAGAGTGCTCTCCCCATGCTCCTTTGTGTTAAACTCATAAAAGCTGAGGAACTACTGTGTAGCAGCAAGACTAACAACAGTTACGGGTCAACCACAGAGGGGCACTTGCAAAGATGAGAAACAATGACCCACAGTTGAGTGCATTACCCATTTCATGACCAAGGCAAAGGAAACAACATTCAGGAAGAGATACACAAAGCTGACTTTATTTTAGTTAGGGACTCTGATTAAAAAGAAAAGAAAATTTAAAAAGATGTGTTGGTTTAATCTTTTCTTACTGTTCTTATCCCCGTTACCACAGTCAATGAAATCAGGTCATGTAGAAGATTAGGGTTATTTTTTAATTCAAAGGATTTTTTTCTCTCATTTTTGTTTTGTTTGGGTTTGTTTTGTTTTGTCTTGTTTTTGTCTGTGTGAATAAAAGAAATCTTTTCCCTTTGAAGGTGCTCCTGTTAACGTGAGTAGAGGGGAATATAATCTGGGTTCCTTTCAGTGACTACAAATTGGTAAACAAAACCCAGCCTTACAGAGAGGTTGTGTGAAGTCTAAACAAACCAGCCAATGTAAACGTTTTTGAGTGGAAAGATGGCTTTCCTAGGACTCTCAAGACAAGAGAAGGAGAGTTTGTTCTTTTTTTCTCTTAACAGGAGAGGAGCTCTGCTATAAAGATGCTGCTTAAGCTATCGTGAAAGTCATCTTGTATTTCCCTTAGCTTAAGTGGCTGGCACACAAACTATATTACTGTCTGTTAGAGCTGAAATAAGTGGAAGAGCAAAATGTAGTAGGTCTGCTTTGAACGTTGTGATTGAAGCCGTCTTGACTGTACTTTAACTTTAAGGCTTGCAGCCTATACGCATAGTGCTCAAGGATTACAAATCGTGGCTGTGTCTATTATCACTTTCACTCCTCACAAAAACACTGTGACTTAAGCAGAGATGTTTGACAAAATGTAAAACTCCTGAGGCTCATCCATGCCTGCGAGTTTTCAGTAATCCCCCCGGTAATTTAGTTCATGGAATACTGCTGTGTGACGTGTTTCCCTTTACCAGGAAGCATGGAAATAATTCAATGCTGAACCAGCACTCTTCCTACAAAGTTATATCAAGACATTTTATATTAACTCAGGCTATAATACAGCACACATATCAAACATGACGTATACAGATTGCTACCCACTGGTTTAGCCACTGAGAATGCCAGGCTAGGTCAGTTTATAAAAATCCTTCTTCTGTTCGCCAGAATATAAAGCCTGAAGATGCATGCTGCTCCATCATTTAAGCCATAGCTTCTCGGGGTCATGAGACTCGACAGAAATATTTTTCCTGGGCCTTTTTCACAAAATGTCATTTATATCATTACAAAGCACATGGCGTTTTCTAGGAGATCTGGCTCTAGCACAACTAACCTGACTTGGACATCACCTATTATAATATATGTAGCTTTGTTTTCCCACCTGTATGCACATAATGATTGTCCTATTTGTCTGTGGCTTCTACTGGTATGAGCAGACCCTCGGATTCTGAGAATCTGTTCTTAGTACCAAGATTGCTTTATATTTTGCGGGGGAGATGAGGCCACTCTCCCTGATTGCTATGTGTCAGAGCAATCTATCAGGCGCTCTTTCTTCCCAGCAGTCCACCGCTCTCCACAGTGTACCTTGAAACTGTGCTCCAATGCCCTTGCAGGACTGTATCTGTTCTCGCAGCTTGTGACTGTCCCCACATCAGCTCACCAGACCACACCTGCTCAGTTATCCTGTTGTCATCTATTCTTCTCACCTATGGAGCTCCATGATGGCAATCTATGCTAGCAGGCTGGCTGCATACCAAGACATTATTGTTGATGATGATCCTGAATTGCCACTTAACATTCAGCGTTATTCACAAGTACATGAGAAGAGCCAGGTGGATTTGTTTGAAATCCCTTCCTGTCTCAAAACTGTGGGTTAGGTGACACATTACTTCCCGTTCTCTCTAGATGCTCATTTTACAAAGTTATAAGCATGATGCTGTCTTGGTGTTTTTCAATTTCCAGAAAGGCATACATATCTTCTTAATCTCATTTTGTTCTTATATTCATTCCTTGCAACCTTGGGCAAGATGCTGCCTCCATAGCATCAGCTATTAATTTTGTACTATAATTTCAACCATAGATTGCCAATGCCTTTTCTATACAGCTCTATATAAAGCTCTTCTATGTTAACATTATCTAAAATCTAGATGCCACCTTGTGATTCACTAGTTGTATTGTTAGTGAAAACTAAAATTCTTCAAGCTATAGTCAATTTCCAAGAAGTAACACTATATGTTTTCAAATTTCATAACTGAAAATAATATGTGACATTATTCTGATCGTGTGTATACCTCTGCTGTGTTCTCCTCAAAGTAACGTAAGATAGTAATGGAACCGAATATAAGGTGACCTTTCAGAGATTTAGTTTAAAAATTCCCCATAAGTGGTCACTTCATTTGTTGAGGTTCCAGCATTTGAGTCCACTCCACCCTGGGAAGCTCCTCATTGATTTTGGCTAGTAAAAAGCATAGTTTCTTTGGTCTTCCAGAAAAGTAACTAACTGTACAGAAAACAAAACTGTCAGTCAGCAACTGCTCAAGCAATTAGCTGCTGCTACTGACTGGAGCACAGCTTTGGGGTACACGTCAACTTTTACACTGACTAGAGGCTATAAGCCAAACTTTGATTTTTCTTAAAGAAAAAACTGTGCTCCAACATTTTAACTAACATTTATGTCTAAGCAGTGTGCAAGACATTTTAATATTTACTGTTTTATTTCATCTTGAGAACAACCTATGACATATAATATTTGCTTCATAATATAAATCAAGTAAATGAGGCCTGGCGTGGTTTAGTAACCAGATGGTTTAGTTATGCAGCTGATAAGAGATATGGGAGGTGAATACAACTGCAAATACTATGTGTTCTTCCACTCTATGATCCATTCCACAGCTTTTTGTACAAGATCATCACTGGCAGCTGCTGTGATCCACAGGAGCCAGTCTCAGAGAGGTGGTATTATTAAAGAAATAATAATTAATAATGAAAAATGTAGGTAGAAAACTTGAGCTAATTAATTAATTATTATTTCTTTAATAATAACCTGTAGCTGGAGATTAAGCTTGGCTGCACCAGGGCAGTTTAGCTCTGTTCTACACGTCCCCCAACCTCCTCCTACCTGAGAAAATTCCCACAAAAGCACAAGTCCTGGAGAGCAGACTCAGCAGTGCAAGCACTCTCAAGCCTTTGGTCACATTATGTTCTCTAATGTTTCATTGACCAAAACAAGTCACATGATCAGACCCAAAGCAAAGAAGTAGGGAAAGTCATTCCACCTCCTTAATGAGACAGTTTACAAAGGCACATAGCAATGGGCATGGATGCTGGGAAAGGTAAAGAGTTAGAAACATTGATAAAGTCTACTATACTTGTTGACCTGTTTTTCTTGAGTGTCATTCTATCAAAAGTTAGATATTGTTCATTCTGGTAGTGTCAGCTCTAGATGTGGGCACCTTTCATTCATTCATTCACTCATTGTTTATTTAGCACACAATATTTAGTTCTTAGGAAAAATGCTGTTTAATAGAAATATGCTGCGAGTTATCATATATGGCATTTTAAATTTTCTAGCAGCCATCTTTATAAAAAATAAAAATAAACAGGTAAAATTAAATGTAACAATATCTTTTCATTGAACAACTATATTTAAAATATTATCATTTTGGCATGTAATCCATATTGAAGTTATTAATGAGATACTTTATATTCCTTTTTTTGTTTTGCACTAAATCTTTAGAATCCAGTATGTATTTTTCACTTACAGCACATTTCAGTTTGTTCTAGTCACATTCCAAATGCTCTAAAGCCACAAGTGACTAGTAACTACAGTGAAGTTTCAGACGATGTATTGAACTTGGTGCTTGAGGATACAAGACACCTGTTCTGTATCTTACAATCTATAGAGGAAGGAGAATTAGTTTAAGTAGTGTAGTCATTATATCTCTTCTGAGAAGCTCACGTTTTAACTGGGATTTAGGGGAGAAATTATTGTGTTGATACCTCTCAAATCTAGCAACACTGTTCTATAGTCTAATAGTTCTCATTACACATTCTCAGATGATGTCCCTAGCCTAGTTTAGGTGGCCACATTTCAACGTTGTCTTTTCAAAGTCTCTCGTGGAGAGCCATCGTTGCACTCCAAAGTCTGGCAACAAAGATGGGGGGGGGGGGTGGTTGTTTGTTTTTGTTTATTTGTTTGTTTTGCAAAATCAATATAGTAAAGAATATTACCTGAGCTCTTATTACCAGGTAAATAGATTTTCACATTATGACTTTATCTGATAGGAGCCCAGGATCCTTCATAATGAAAAGGTTAAATGGAAAGTTGTCTTTCTCAGTGCTTATCTGCTTTTTAATAAAAATTAAAAAAAAAACTGTAGAATTGTATGCCTGAAACCTATGTAATCCTTGCTAACAGATGTCACCCCAATAAGTCTAACAATAAAAATGAATTAAAAAAAAAAAAAAACTATGGGTGGTTGTAAAGAGAATGCATAATAATAGTAGATAAAGGGAGAATATTCCTCAATACAGCTAGTAAAAGGAATAACAGAGGCAGAGAATGGAGAAAGTTAAGGGTTGGGGAGGGGAAACTTGAACAGTGTTTGTCTATTCTTGATTTGATTAAGCTTATAACTGCCTATAAAGGAAGTTTTGACTTTTCCACACTAAACTGTCCAAGCAAGTTTTATCAAAAAGGATAATTTCTTTGTAGTCTAAAAAAATCTGATGTTTCTTTAAATATACAGGCATAGCTTAAAGAACTAAAAGTGGTTCCTTTTAAATTCTTGTGATTTCTTTTCTCTTTTTTAATCCTGTTTGGGATATTGCATACCTTTTCAGTGGTGATTCATTGCTTTGACTGTGTAATCGAATGATATCCAAACCACTTCGGACAGATGCCTCACGGTTCCTTGTTCCTCAGGCAACATGGCGGGTCTCTGCGATGGCGCTTGGAGTAAGGCTTTCAAGGAACTTAGAACACCTTTGACTTTCATTGTTGTTATGATCAGTACTATCCCCCAAACACCAAAGAGTTTAAGTGGTTTGACGTGACATGGTACAGAGTATAGCATTCTGGATTTTAAGTTCTGAGATGCTTTTTTTACATAATATTACTGAAAACTACAGTCATGGCTCTGTGTTTTCATACTAGATGCTTTAGAAAATGACTATAATTACATAGAGAAGAGAGTCCAGATTATATAGCGGGCTTTTTTTACACTTTAAATTACAAAAATATATTTGTGCATCTACTCCAGTTGTTCATGAAGGATTTAAATCAGAACAGCAACATTGGTCTTGTGTTTAGTGACAAAGGACCAATTCAATCATGCCAAATAGTATTTTTCACCACCAGTGGATGTCTACCAGATACCTCCTCTCCCTACCCACATATGACATTCTTGTTTTTAACATTGAAATATTTTCTTTCATTTCCTTTCATTGAGATATTTTCAGATGGGGAATAAAAATAAATTGAAAAGAGACAAGCAGCAGTAAACTAGTGGCAAATTAGTACTTTATGAACTGGTACTTTATGAATAAAAGAAAAGCAGCTGTAATAGGATGGACATCATAAGGTCAAATGCCTCCCTTCCCCTAGGTCAGGAAATATGTAGGGGCTTTCATTAAAATGAAAGAATAGGAAGCTTGGCACCAGAAATGTCATCATTAACACAAGCACAGAGAATGGTCCTGTGAGGAGGAGGCTCTCCTGAACAGCTTTTAATGTCACTTAGTAAAGAATAAAAGGAGTTGCTGGTAGAATGGAGAGTATAGGGTGTGTGTGTGTGTGTGTGTGTGTGTGTGTGTGTGTGTGTGTAAAATGTTCAGAAATGGCTTAAAGCAGCTTAAACTGAAGTCAATGAGTAAGTTGTATGATTGCAAATTATCTAAGATTCTTTATATCCCAATGGCTTAAAACAAAGAAGACACACCATAACTATTTATTGAATGAACAAATGAATGAATGTTATCTAAACAAATTTCAATGACTGTGTATTTACCTTTTTCTGGATAGTAAACCCCTTCACACAGAAAGGAGGATCTAAGAATTAGGCATCCTTTCAGATACAACCATTCATTCTCTGTCCCTGCTACCTTGTCTCAAAGATCAGGAGTCCTACAAACTATAGAAACAGAGGCCAGAGCTCAATGTAAGTGGCCAGATAAGGCCACAGTTCTCATCTCCCTAACTGCAGCCTCTTATCCATGGCTTGAACAAAGAAGTAGAAAAGAGAGATGGAGGTCTAATCTTAGTATGCTTAGTACTTATACAATATATCCTTTCCTCCCCAGGAAATCATATTTCAGTTTGAAGGTTGGGGTTGGAGACTTTCTGGATCTTCCTTTAGCAAAGCAAAAGCCATTAATATATTTCCTAGGAAAAATATTTTCCAATCATCAAATAAACATAAGGTCTACATTTAGGACATGGGAGAATTTCACTCATTCGATAAATAATCATCCAACACCTTCTTCAATGAAATAGATTGGTCTCATTTATTAGACCAACTCTCATCATTTCTGTAGCAGTAAACTTTGTTTCCACTATCATGATTATGTTTTTGTAGTTGCAAAAATTTGTTGAAAGTTGAGTAATTGTAAAATTCTTATAATTCTAAAATTCTCTGTATGAATAAGCATCTGGAAACATTTTTATTAAATGTTGAGCAGATAAGATATTGCTCTTAGAAAGCATATATTATGACAGTTGCTTATATTTTGTTTCTGTTTCTCTTTCCTCTTTCTACTCTTGCTATTAATTAATACTTTACCTTATTTGCATGTAGGGTGTCATTGTTATCATTTGTTAGTTGAAAAGTTGGACCTCACTAACACAGAAAACTACCACCAAACTAAAAATGAGAGTCCAGATTAATGAACAGACATTGTAGGGGAGTGTATGTGTGTGGAGGGGGTGGAGAATAAAAGGAACTTTTCCCAGAAATTCTGGAATCATGGACTCTCAGGCACTAAAGGTGCTTACAGGACATGTAATCAGGGATTGTCCTCAACTCAGGTTGCATATTGCTGTCATCTGGGTTACTTTAGAGGCTCCAATTTCTCACCCCAGACCAACTGAACCAGCATCTTTCAGGATGGGGCCTGGGCATGAGTATATTTTTAAACCCACGTAGATTCTAAGGTATAGACAAGGTTTACAAATCCCTTGTTTGTTTGAACCTCTTTCCTTAGGATAGACAAGCTATCCGTCGCTTTGGGGAGAAATTATTTATCTTAGGTCATTGTAGAGCCTGAATTAGAAGCCACATTAAGTTCAGAGCAATTTCCATAACAATACAGTACTATCTTTTGTTTAGTTTGGACTCATTTGAACTTGCCCTTCGTAACATTAACAGAAGAAATGCTTCTGAAGTTTTTTTCTTTTAAGAAAAATAAATTTTTATTGTTAGACTTATTGGGGTGGCATTTGTTAGCAAGATTACATAGGTTTCAGGCATACAGTTCTACAGTGCATTGTCAGCTTGTTGTATAATAAGTTCACCACCCAGTATGAGTTCTCTTTCCATCACCTTATATTTAGCTCCATCTCCCTCTTCCCCCACCCCCTCCCCCTTCTCCATTCCTCTCCCCAGTTGTCCCCAAATAAACATTAAACTCTTGATTGTGTCCATGGGTTATTTGTTTGTTCATTTTTTTTCTTCGTTGCTTTCAGTTTTATATTCCGCATATGAGTGAAGTCATACAGTTCTTTGTTTTTTCTGTCTGGCTTATTTCACTTAGCATGATGATCTCCAGGTCCATCCATTTTGTTGCAAATGGCAATATTTCATCTTTTCTTACAGCTGAGTAATATTCCATTGTGTATATGTACCACAGCTTCTTTATCCCGTCATCTGACACAGGGCACTTTGGTTATTTCCATGTTTTAGCCACTGTGAACAGCGCTGCAATGAACATTGGGGTACATAAGTCTTTGCGGACTAAGGTTTTCAAGTTTTGGAGGTAGATCCCCAGAAGAGGGATTGCTGGGTCACATGGTAACTCCATTCCCAATTTTCTGAGGAACCTCCACACTGCCTTCCATAGTGGTTGTACCAGTTTGCACTCCCACAGCAGTGTGCCAGAGTTCCTTTTTCTCCACATCCTCTCCAGCACTTGTTATTCCTTGTCTTGTTGATAATAGCCATTCTCACAGGTGTGAGGTGGTATCTCATTGTGGTTTTGATTTGCATTTCCCTGATAGCTAATGAGGATGAGCATTTTTTCATATGTCTGCTGGCCATTTGTATTTCTTCATGGGAGAAGTGTC
>PVJL010002608.1:0-117331 GCA_004026885.1 Lyroderma lyra
CCCCCGCGCCCCAACGGCAGTGCTAACGGGACATTTTGAGGAAAGAGGCATTTCCTACCGTATTCTCGCCTGTTACCCCTGTTCACGTGATCTGGATGGGACAGTTAACCCACATGGACCAAGACGGTCTCCTTGACTTTGAAAGGGAGCTTCATCTTCTGTTTCAGTCTGGTAATAGAATACAGAAGCTTATTTGGGGTGTCTAGGTAGCAAGAAAGGTGTAATTCAATCAATAAAAGGGTGCACAATAAATATTTGAATAATTATTTGTTGAACTTGAGGGCGCTAAATATTTTTACAACGCCGATGTTTTAACTCTGTCTTTAAAAAAAAATCTGTTTTGCTCACACACGAGGTTTTAACCACACAATTCGAGTCAGTGCAGAGAGAACCAATTTTCTCTTGGAATTACAATACCATGGCGGAAAAACCTTGAAGTAAAATTCAGACCATGGCAGCGTTTGCTTGGTAATTTCTAAGGCAAATCCCACAGACCCTACCTCAGTTTGCTTGGCTACTGAATGAATTGTAAGGACAAGTGCTACTCCTAACGGTTTACATGTATTTTTGTATTCATGATTTCTACCTAATACTGATATGAATGAGCTATGGAGGCCTTTCGTTGGCACGAAATGGAACTGAACCTTGACTTCACCTCATATTAGCTGCCTGATGGCAGGGAAGCTCAGTGGCCACTCCAAGCTTCTTTGTCTATGTCCCTAGTTGTAAAATCACTACGTGGCTTTGGAAGTCAAAGTTAGGGGAAGCATAACACAATGCCTGGGACACAGCGAGTCCGTAACAAAAGGGAGTTATCCTCAAGTCTCAGCATCCCTCCTACGTGACCCATTCTGTTTTTCTCCTTTTCTAAGGGAAAAACACACATTGTAAAATAAGCCTTCCTCAGAGACGCCTGGGAATTCCAA
Organism: Lyroderma lyra; assembly: GCA_004026885.1. NCBI lineage: Eukaryota > Metazoa > Chordata > Mammalia > Chiroptera > Megadermatidae > Lyroderma > Lyroderma lyra. Next base: position 927 of record PVJL010002608.1, read on the forward strand.
AGGCTGCGCACGCCATGAGTTCGTACCAGCTTGCACTGACTGCACTGATCTGAGGGCAGAAAGGAGACTCCACCGTGTGCCCGAACTCAGTTCTGGGGATTCCTTCCATCTTACCCTTTCTGTCTTTCTGGGGGTGACTGGGTTTGCAAAACGCATCCAAGTTGTCGGCAGCCAAGATAGTTTTCAAGATTGCAATGTCACAAAACTGTCTCCTTTTCCTCACACCAGAAGGGGCTTGGTTGGGTAAGAGTTTCCAGGTCTGAAAGGTGACAGAGCTGGAATCTAGAGACTGAGGCAGATAAACAACACAAACACCTTGGGAGAGTGACACATCAAGAGAGCTAAAAATAGAGCAGTTATGAGATCACGAAGCAAGATGAGACGAGAAACCAGGAGAAACCAGTCTGCACGCTCCAATATGCACTGCAACCCGAGGCTGACTGAATCCTAACGAGTTCCCAATTACATAATTATAAGGGGTAATGGGGCATTTTCTCATAAAAAGGAGAGACTTTCATCCCCCTTTTTGGCTAAAGCAGCAAGCATGAGAAGTGGTTCCACGGGAGAGTAGGAAGTGTCCTCATGAGAGCTGGGAGATGACAGGAGCGTTGGACTGAAATAATTATTCCACTGGGCTGATTCTACACAGAGTAAACCCTTATTTCTACAGATGCTGAAGGGCAAGATTGGGGCAGGTACTGTCTTTGGTTGTGAGTAAGTCACTAAATAACATGCGACTGGACACAGAACCAAAGAAAGGGGTTCCAGTCTGCACTGGAATGCAAGCTCCAAAGGGCGTGTCTGTGTTGCTCCCTGGGGCGGTCTCAGCTCCTGGGTAAGCGCCTGCTGAATTCATTCCCCAGCTGTGAGGCCTCCACCTGCAAGCCTGTCTCCTCGTGTGTGAAGTGAGGGGCTTGGATGTGCGCTAAGCTCATTCTAGCTGTAAATTCTTCCATCAGAAGCTACACATGAAAAAAATGGTCATGACATTTTTTATCTCCATCATCTATGTCACATCTTCTCAACGCCCCCGTGACCTATCCCAGTCTGACCAGGGTGCAGGAGTACCACTGGTGGGATACAAGATGCCTTCCGTAGTCCAAAGATGCATCGTTTTTATTTTTAGAGACTTCTTTGCTTATCTCAGTATGTATTAGAAAAAGTCAATTAGTTTCTCAACTCGATTTATGATAATGCTGCTGTGTTTACTTTTCAAAGAAATTTAAGTTACAAATATGTCAACTGAAAGAAAGTATTTTAAGTGAGTTAAAAAACAAGGGGTCCCTGGGAAAATCACAAAGTGGGCACACAGCAACTGCTGTTTGGTAAACGATCATCTCCACCGGTACTCACGGCCTACGTCTTAAAGCCTAACGTTGACTAGTGTTCTCAGAGGGAGTAAATCACATCTAAAGTAACCATGGCATTCAGCTGGGGCCCTTTCGCTCTATGTTCCTGGTTGTGGTACAGTAACTGTTTTAATTGTATTTTTTAAAAACACACTCGCTCTGCTTCTGGCCACGATGGATAAACTGCCCACCATAAACAAATAGAAAACTTCAAAACAAAACAAAACAAGAAATCACTGATTTCAGACAGTGGACAAGAGGCAGCACAAGGCTATGATCACTGGGAGAAAGGAAGAGTGAGGCAATCACAGCCCAGGCTTTTCTGCCTGGAGATACAGTCGCTCCCCCTTATCGGCAAGGGATACATTCCTAAAACCCCAAAACGACGGGTAGAGTACCAGAACTGCGGACCGTCCCGAACCCTGTCTAAAACATGTCTCTCTCATACATACATACCTGTGATAAAGTTTCATTTATAAATCAGGCACAGTAAGAGATGAGCAACAATAACTAATAATAAAGTAGAACGATTATAATAATATACTGTAATAGAAGTTGTGTGAATGGCTTTTGGGCCATTATTAAGTAAAATAAGGGCTACTGAACATCAGCACCTCCATACTGCAGCTGTTGGTCTGATAACTAAGTGACTGATGTGCAGGTAGCAGAGAGCATGGACAACCTGGAGGAAAGGATGATTCATGTTCTGGGTGGGACAGAGCAGAACAGTGTGAGATTTCATCAGGATACTCAGAATAGCACGAGGTTCAAAATGTAGGCATTATTTCTGGAATGTTCTGTTGAATATTTTTGGAACCATGGTTGACCCTGGATAACTGAAATCGCAGGTACAAAATATGGATAAAGGTGGGGAGGACGACTGTCCTTCCCAGATGGCCACTCAGGGAATGGAAAACCAGGTGGGACAGGGGGCCTTGCTGAGTAGAGGAGGCAGAGATAAAAGGCTGATGGAAAGGAAGTGACTGGAATTTGTAGGGCAGAATACTATAAAAGAAGGAGATATGCAGAAAAAAAAAAGAGTTCATTAATATGCTGCCTTTGGCTGATATTGAGTAAGATTCCACAAGGCAAGGAACTACCGGGGAAAGAACAGTAACTGAAGAACTATAAACTACACGATTACCGTATCTCACATTGGGCTGAGATACAGTCAAGTTCCAGCCAGCCGGAGTGAGGAAACATCTGAATCTACACAGCATTCAGTAGAGACCCCAGAATGTCCACGCCTCTGTAGTGAACCGAAATTATCACTAGGATAGACTACTCTATACCTTCCTTAACAAGCCTTAAAAACAAGTCTCCAAATGATTAATCAATACAAAATTTTACTGCTTGCCACATCTTTAAAAAAATCATAATAAAATCCAGACATTTAACAATGTGACATAGACTAGGCCCAGCATCCAAAATAAAATTTACTAGACAAGCAAATAATTAGGGGGAAAAAATACTTTCTCCATAACCAAGAGAAAAATTAGTCAATAGAAATAGACCCAGAAGTGAACAAGATGATGGAATTAGCAGATAAGTCTTTACAACAGCTATCGCAAGTAGTTTAAGTATTCGTTTTTAAAAAAATAAATGCAGTAAGAGAAATCAAACCTTTAAAAAACAACCAGTAAAATTTCTGAAACAGAAAAATGCAGTATCTGAAGTTGAAAATACACTGAATCGCTGTAATGGCGGTTTGGGGCTGCACAAGGGAAGTTTGGTGAGATTGAACAGAACTCGGAGGGGGAAATGTTTTCAAAAACTGGTGCAGTAGCCATCAGACGTCTGTGTTGATAAATACCAGCTTTGAACCCTACTTCTTACCACATGCAAAACCAAACTAGAAACAGATCATAGAACTGAACAGAAAATCAAAACACGAAAACCTTACGACTTTGTGTAGGCAAAGATTTCTTAAAACAAAAAAAGTACTGACCACTAAGAAAAACTGATAAATTAGACTTCATAAGAAGTATTTTGCTATGAAAAAGATACCATTAAAAAAAAAAAAAGATGTTAAGTCAAAAATTGAAAGAAAATACTCATAATAAACATCTTAACATAAAATTGTATCCAGAGTCTAAAAGAACTCATAACTCAACAATGAAAAGACAAGCAACTTTTGAAAATGAGTAAAAGATTTGAACACATACTTCACAAAAGAAAAATTGACTAGCTAATAAAAACGAAAAGATACTCCACATCATAGTTACCATAGCAATACAATTTTAAACCAAAATAAGAGAGCATGAAATAAAAAGACGGACATTACCAAGGTTTGGAAGGACATAGATCTGGAAATGTCCCACATTGGTGATGGGAGTGTGAAGTGATAAAAATATCTTAGAACACACTTTGGTAGTTTCTTATAAAGGTAAACTTACTGCTTGTATATTGTATATGACTATTTGTTGATGCACATGACATGAATGAATATCAAAACCACTTTGCTGAGCGAAAGCAGCCAACCACAAAGGAGCAGACAGCACATGACTTCACCTGTATATAGATTTAAAATAGGTAAACTTAGTCTACGTTGATAGAATAGAAATGTAGTGACTATGGGGGGTGAGTTGGGAGGTTGTCTGGGCAGGGGCAGAATTATTTTAGTGTGCTGAAAATTTTCTGTGTTTTGGCTTCTGTGATGGTTACATGGAGGTACGCACATATAAAAACTCGTTGAACTGTACATTTAAAATGTAGACATTTACTTTCTTGCATGTAAATCATACCTCAAAAAATGTAATTACGCATGCATATTTACACATTCATAGGGCATAGTTGTCATAGGTGTCTGCCTCTACGACTTTTGTGTCATGTATCTTTTTGATACATGAGACCCATAGATCTATGATCTTCTAGCTCATATTAATGTTACAATGCTTAAACTAATGATTCCTAATGCAGATCTTTAATAATTGTTTCTTCTTCTAAACACAGCAAATTAAGGCTATCACCCCAAGTCTCCACTCCCTAATCCACGCATTGGTAAAGGTAGGAGGGAAGCCGTTGGAGTAACACGCAACATGCTTTTCATCATCTCAACGCCTGCTTGGGCCACAGATGATACATATTGTGTTATTTTGTTGCCAAAAACATCAGATTTTTGGTTTCAGCTCATGATCCAGAAGCTGAAAGTGTGTCAACTGGGTAACAGTGTCCAGGAATAATTCAGTCCAGCAGTCTTTGCAGAGTGATGGACAAAATGGCTGTGGAGAACATTCAACAGCCAGAAAACAAAGTGCATTGTCAGTTAACAACAGTGAGAGAATCTTAACAGATATAATTTATAACATTACTGGTGATGAAGTTAGTAACCTTTAGCAAGGAGACAAAGAATCAATAGTTGCTTGAGAGTGTGCAGCTACAGAAATTTAAGTAGGAATTGACCGGGAAGTCAAAGAAAAGAGGTGCGGGCAGAATATTTAAACCAGATGGAAAAAAAAAAAAAGTAAGATGAATTATAAATAAATGATCAAAGATGTGGCATTAGAATAATGATTTCTTTAATTTCCTATGAAAAAGTGGACCAGTGTTTATTAAAAGTATAGCACAGTTAGAGAATTACACGTTGATAGATTCACGGAAAGGACTTCAGGATATTCGAACTGGGGCTCTGAAAGTGCAGAATGGAAAAATGTATTTTAAAAATGTAATGCGTGCACCTGGACGTGTCGGCGCGCCAGCCATCGCTCCTCCGCTTAGGGTTTGATGGTGTCATTGCTGAAATGCTTATGGAGCAGCCGGCTCGATTGGCCCAGGGGATGTCCGTGATGTACAGAGTTAATCAACGGGCTAGAAAAGCAAGAAGGCCTCAGGGAGGCAGCGCATTAGAACGGACTCCAGCACAGGAGTGAGTTGTTGACGCCCTTGGGAACGCGCATCGCTGTTAAACAAAACAAAACAGGGCATGTCACTCAGTGACTTCAACGGGGTCTAATGGGAATGCCAGAGCAAATTCATTTTTAAGATGTGTAGGAAGCTTAGCAATTCCGAGTGCTTTTTCTGTGCCAAAGCAAATCATCCCACCGCGCCCTTCCATTCGACACTGACCAGTTTGCTTAGGGGATCAGGAGGGGAAAGGATGCACGGGGAGCAGGGAGCTGCTTCCCATCTTTAAGTTCTGCATTTGAAACTCCTTCACAGCGCCCACGATTCTGGGTTACCTCTGCCCTAATGCAGCTTTTGGCTTCAGGGGGTTTGGGGGTTTCCAGGATGCTCACTCTTCACAGCATGAAGCACCTCTACAAACGAGCAGCAGGCTCAGCGCAAATAGGGTGCTAGCCAACTCACGGAGCAGCCCAGTAACTGTGAGTACTTTGGGCACTTGGCGCGGTAACTAAGGGGCGTCACGTTCGCAAACACCCCATTTCCTGTTTCAAAATGCTTCTTGAAACAGTGATACTAAAATAAACCCTGATGATTTACCACTTTTTGCTGTTTATCCCCTTCCCTACCTCGACAAGGGTATCAACTCAAAGGCAGAGAGTGAATAAACACTGTGGATTTTAAAAAATAGTAACTGTTTCATTTTAGATTCAAGGGCAAAAGACAATCGGACCCGGACTCGATGAATCACTGAGTTACATTCCATAGACGGCTTCTCCACCTCTCGTCGTCTTATTCAGAAACACAAATGAAACAGTGAGAATGACTTCTATGCAAGAGGGTAACGTTTTTACAGTGACCGTTTGGACTTGGGAGGACTGAGGGTTTGCATGCCCTGTTATGCACACGAGGTCTTCCTGTGAGACCAACTCTGTTGTTAGCTGCTTGCGTTTGTCCCAATAATAAGAGCAATTACATTTTTTTCCTGCTCAAGTTCCTTACATGGAACTCCCTGAATTCTCTGGGTAATCTTGTGCCCGTGTGAGCCTCGGCTCCATTTTGTTCCTGAAGAAAAGTGAAGCACAAAAACTAATTAAGTTACCCAAGATCACAGAGCTTGGGAAGAGATGAAACCGGTTTGAACTTGGCTCAAAACGACATCCTGAAATGCACAAGGGACACCGCACGGGTGGGTCCAGGAAACACCACCTGGTGGCTGTCCTTCAGCTAAAAGTCACAGCAAACCTAGATCCATCCATGGGCAGGTGGGGTCAGTATCCTTCTACGCCCAATAACAGGGCCGAAGAGATCTCTTCTAGTTAGTCCTTGTGGATTGGTGTTAAAGTAGGACCATTCCAAAAGCAGGGCCGGGTCCCTTGGGAAATATAAGAAGGAAGTTTTGGGATCACTTTCTGGGGGGGCTTCTTATTGCTGCAAAGCGATCTCCATCAGAAAACAACTTTAAAAAACCGTCACCAGTGTGTGGCTTACTGGCGGGGAGCTGGTCGCAGATGACGGACTTCCGGGTCAGTTTTTATGGAGTGGGGCGCAATGAATGCCTGCTCCGCAGGCACTGAGACTGGCATGTCCGTGTGGCACAGCATGTAGGCTGCGGGACTGTGTCCTCTTTACAGCTGTGGAACCTCCGTCTCTAAATGTGTTAAAGGTCACACAGCTCCTCGGTGGTGATGTCGGGATCCGTCTGCTGGTCCACCTGGGGACAAAGGCTCTCGCTCTCAGCATCCTAGGCCCTGAATGCCATCAAAGAGGCCCTGAACACAACCCACGACAGACAGCGCTGCCCAAGACGGGTCTCGGCTGTCAGCTCACCTGCGGAGGGAGACGTTTGGCTTTGGGAAAGGTCACGAGTTGGTCCTTCCCCTACTCAGTCTCCTCGCTTTCAGCTTACACACGAGACGATGACTGTAAAACTGTAACGTTTGCAAGTGAATCTGGTGCTATCCGGGGAGCTACAGCAGGGCTGAGCGGGATGTCGGCCATGGTCCAACCGGGGGCACTGCCACGCAACTTGGGGTGCCGCCTGAGTAACAACACAGACAGCTAGTGGGCTGCGGGTCACTCAGAGGAGGAGCTCTGGCCCTGAGGACGCCTGCCCAGGCCTGAGCCCTGGTTTCCAAAACAAACAAGGTGTAGGAGGGAGGGTAGGACAATAACCTGACCTTTTTCTTGATATGCAAGCTGCTTAAAGACATGTGTGTAAAGCCCCCCCCCCCCGGGGGGGGGGAAGAGCCCCTATTTTTCACCAGTTCAGCTCAGTTCCTGTTGCCTCATCGTTTTCTTATCAGCAAACGTTGTATTTACACAGGTGCGGCTCTGATCTAATTGTTCGGAAGTGCTCCCTGGAAGCCACGCCGTGTGATGCAGTCCAGCCGGGGCTGACAGGCAAATAATTACCACTAATCAAAGCCTAAATGAATTCGGGCCCTTCACAGCCGGGGCGGGGGCGGGGGAGGTTCTAAATGAACTGCTAGGAGCATCGGCAGAAGCACGCGCTCCGCCTTCCAGGCTTGCAGGAAAACGACCAAGAGGGGAGTTAGCGACAGAAGGGCTGGGCCACCGCGTGTGGGACAGTGCCGAGACCTCTGCGAGGCCGGGCCCCTTCTAGAACAGTCAGCCTGCAGCTCGCGGCAGCCCGTCTGGAAAACCGAGTCGGACGACGACGCAGTCCTGTCCAGTCCTCGCATGGTGTGACTCAGGATTTCGTGATGCAGAATTCCCACCAAGGGGGAAGCACCGCTAAGTGTTACTCAAACTAGAAATGAAGGACCCACCCATTTGCTCCTTAAGAGCAAACCACACGCTCCGAGCGAGCAGGCGTGGGCGGGAGGCTGCCCACCGTCCAGGTGTGACGGCTCTCGGTGGGGATTGCCGTGGGGTTAGTAGGAAGGATGTCCCCAAGGCCCGAGCTGCCACACGACGTGTTCGTGGCTCCGAGGACACTGGTTTGAGAGTCAGCCGGTACTGGCTGTCGGAAGTGTCTGCGGGCCGTTGTTCAGCTTCCTGGTAATGAGCAAAACAGGTCCGATCATCCCCAACCACACACCAGGAGGTGTGGGGCGCGGCTTCCAAGCAGGTGACACAGAAGTCCAGTTGGGTCGGTGCTGAGAGCTGTGCCTGAGGATGACTTCTGTGCTTTGGGACCAGGCGGGCTGGCCGTGGCAGCCACAACAAGGCTGTATTTTGACTGTTTTTCATCAATGTGACTCAGGCATTTTTTCCCCTGCCTCTTGCAGAAGCATGTGGCTTCAAAGCAGAAGAATTTCTTAGCTGTGGCTCAGAGAGCGCTCTCACTGTCTCCCGTAAAACGTGGGTCTGAGTGTTCACCTCTCGGCATGGTTTCCGGCTAGGAGAGAGAGTCCGACAGCAGGCCAAAGCGCTGACCTTGAGCTCATGCTACTACTCTCTTCTTTCGTCTAAAGTTGGGGTGCACACCCCTTTGCCCTGAGAATTCCCACCGTGACCTTGAATGTAAGGGTTTAGAAGAAACATGTGCTCTTTTTGGTCAGAATGAGTACCCCAAATACCACAACCCCAAAGAGAAACACCAACACCTTAAGGAACCGGTTCTGATGGACTGAGGTCTTCCAAGATGCGGTAGTATGTGCTGACTCGGGGAACTGCAGGCAACATGCTGAAAACATTTGCAGGCCTGGAAAATAACTGGCTTAATAATTCAAGATGCTTTTAAGTCACCAAAAAAAACAAAACAAAACAAAACAAAATACATAAAGCACCATCGGGCTAGCTACTCCTGAAATGAGAAAACAGCACGCAATCAAATGCACATTCGGCTTTGTGAAACTTTTAAACAATTGACAAAGAACCTCAGCACGCCACACCCCAAACGGATGAATGGAAACATGAGTTCAAAATATTTATATGAAAAGTGAACTATTTAGGCAATCCCCCAGATGTGTCTTCATCTGAGTGTCATGTGTCTCAGGGCTTCCAAAGGGATTTTCAAGCGTTTCATGTTCCTGGGTGATTTTAGGATTTCTTTGTATTGCTACACAGAGGACACTAGCACGTGCCACTGGGATTTCCCCTCGGCACTGTTAGCACCTCGGGCTGGATAAGTTTTTGCCAAGGGGGCTGTCTGTGCACTGTCCAGGGTTTTAAATCATTCTCAGTCCCTGGTGCCAATCACGCTCCCCCAGCTGTAACAACTGAGCACGACTCCAGACACGGCTAAGTATCCCCTGGGTGCCACCACTGCCACCAGTTAAGAACACACTTCACTGACTTTTACTACTTCAATCCCAAATACGCCCCAGAAGGGAGGAGCTGTTATGATGGTCCTGTTTCTCGATCATGTATCGATTATGGGAATGGGGTTAGAGTGCATTAAGTGACCTGCTCGAGTGCACAGTCCAGTAGGTGGCTGAGGAAAGACTCTGGTTGGGGCTGCCGAGTTTATATTCTCTGTCTTGACCCGGCGCACACCCAGGGTCCGAGCTGAACATCGCAGGTGCTTTCTCTGTAGTCGAGGACTTCTAAAGGTACAGAAGAAATAATGCGCTTTCCCGAAAGAGCTATAAAATGACTGCATTCAGCTGCTTCCCGTTCAGAGAGGTCTGTTAGAAGGCACGGAAGGACGGCGTAGCTGGCCACGCCGGGAGGACCACGCGGCTGACCATGCCGGGGAGGACCGGGAGGCTGACCACGCCAGGGAGGACCGGGAGGCTGACCACTCCGGGGAGGACCACGCGGCTGACCACTCCGGGGAGGACCGGGAGGCTGACCACGCCAGGGAGGACCGGGCGGCCGACCACACCGGGGAGGACCGGGCGGCTGGCCACACCGGGGAGGACTGTGCAGCCGACCACGCCGGGGAGGACCGGGCGGCTGACCACGCCGGCACATAGGTGACTGAGCCCCTTCCATTTGCTCCTTTGCACTTGCTCGCTATTCCGTGACCCGAATGGGCAGATGACTCTATGGAACTGGCCAGAGTCAGGGCACGGCCCCCTGCCCTAACGCCGGGCGGTAATAACTACATGGTGACAAGGGAAAGAGAGCGGACGGTGGGAGGTGGGCGCACCGAGGCCTGTCTGCTCACGGGCTCTGGGAACGTGGGGGCATTGGTTGACTTCATTTAGCTTCTGATGCCTCATCTGAAAAAGGACAGTCACAACTACCCCGCAAGGTGACCATAAGGAGAAGGTAACACGTGCAAAGCCCAGGACGGAGGATCTGGCACAGAACAGGCGCTCGGTCCGTGGCAGCCAGTGTCATGGTTCGTTTAATAGTTATGAGACATAAAAGAAAACATTTAACTTCCGTTAGGGGGTCAGGGAGGTACAGGGACTTGGTAATATTTCTGGGGCTTTTATTACATACCAAGCACTGTGCCAAGTGCTGTCTATGAATTATTTAATTTCATTCATAAAGCTCATTGCCTAAGGGGTCTTATTGAGCACGCTGCCTCTGCTTTGTCTGCTTGTGTGTCATCTGCCACCTCCACTTACAGGAGAACAAGGACTGTGTCTATTTAATTCCCTGCTGTAGCCATATGCCCCAAACTTCGATCAATGCTGCTTGAATTAATAAATTAATGAACCAGTGAAAGAAGAAAACTCATCCTGCAAAGAATCTTGGACTCTGTCCTCGATCCTTTCACAGCCACGTTGTTGGGATTCATTTATTTCTCCTCGTTCCTACAGCGGCGAGCCCACTCCTGACCACCCCCCACTCCCAACCCCGCCTTGAATCTGGGCTGTTGTAGCCACATCCTGATTCTCCTGGGGTTTCCTCCCCAGCCTCCTCCCCCTCTCACCCATGCTTCTCGCTGCTGCCCCGGGAGGCTCCCTCACCCCCTGTCCCCAATCCAGGAATCATTATCACTGACCAGGTCAAGGTCAGCATGTCCACCTCAAAACCAAGCCTGTCATAATTGATCCCAGCCTGCCCTAACCCATCTCACCTTCCACCAGGTACCAGTGCCATCATCTCCTCCAGGCAGGTCACTATGTACCGAACATTTTGGTGACGTGAACCTGAAGACCGTCCCACCGTTTAGCTTAGCGAGTGCCACCTCTGTGCCAGGCACTGTGGGCCGGTGTGCTAGAGCGCAGACGCGATTCCTGTCCTTTGAGCGAAGCACCAAACCACCTGCAACGCCTTATCGATTGACTTCTAAAAGGGTCGGACAGGGTGCCAGGGCGGCACCTGGGAGTGTGTTACCCGCCGAGGCGGCCAGAGAAAGGCTCCCAGGGGAGGGAGGGCATAACCTGACATCTGACACCTGAAGGACGGACGGAGCTTTTGCTAGAGAAACAGGGTGCAAAGATCAGCACGTGCGACGCCTCCAGCGTCTGGTGACCTGGAGCGAGCTGGGAACATCCAGAGCGGCGAGTGCCACGGAGGTGGGGGAGAGGGAGGGCTGAAAGGGCGTCAGCCACCGCCGGGGGGGATTTGCCGGACACCTGGAGCCCACCCCAAGGCCAGGGGCAATGGCAAAGGAATGTCACGTAGGATCGTGGGAGCGCTGCCACTCCTGAGACCAGCCCGCCGGCCCGGCCAGGGGCACCGGAACCAAGCGAGTTGCGCTTTCTTCCTCACAGAGGGGCCCGCGGAAAGCCAGCGCCCCCGCTGGCAGAAAAGGGGCGCCACCCAGGGCAGCGCACGGCGTTTGGTCTTTTGTCCCAGGGGCCTGGAAGAGGCCCGAGCAATCTCTCCTCAGGTCTCCCGTGGGCTCTGCCAACAACGTCAGCGCTTCTCTGTGCCTCAGTTTCCTCCTGCGTCCAACGACGGAGACCGACTCCCAGGCCTCTCCCGCCTCTGAGCCCTGGCCTCCTGCCGATGGCCATTTGAGAGCTAAACATTGGCCGAGAAGGCCACGTGGGGAGCTTGTTAGAGCCGTAGACACGCAGGCCCCGTCCCCTGGAATGTGGGTATGGAGGTGGAGGGGGCACGTTAAACAATAACGAGACCAAAACTTTGAGAAACGCTGTGAGTCCCCTCGTTTAAACAGAGGGCAGGCCGGCGCTGCCCCTCCCTCTGGGGTGGCCCCTGTGCGGTTGACAGGAAGAGCCCCGCGCAGCCAATGGCTTCAGGATGCAGAAGCCAAGCTGGACCAGATCGCGTCGCGAACGGAGACAGACGGAGCACGCGTCCCCCCTTACTGATGTCACGCTGGTGCCCTGTCCTGTGTCAGGTGCTGGACACCCGCCGGCCCCTCCCGCCGGCCCCTCCCGAGGGGCAGCCAGGTTCCAACAGGAGGGGCTCAGGTCTGGAGGCGGCGGCCCATGGCCCTCACGGGTGGGGACCGAGCGTCGGAGGTAGTGACAGACTTGGGGCCCCCTGCCTCGTTCCCCATCATCTGGTCACCGAGGTTTCTGTGCAGCAGGTCCTGGGCGCATGTGCCCTCTGCGTTAGTGCTGCTTCCCCAACACTTGAACATTTTACTAAAAGCACCAGCTCGTGCCTACGGTGCCACAGGATCGGGTCGGAAAGCTGGCGCCCGAGGGGCCGGTGCTCACGGAACTCGGTTCCCCCCGGCGTTGCCTTTCCCATACGCCACGAGCCAGGTGGGGAGCACGCCTGACGCATCGGGTAACCCTCTGTGGGGCCCTCGCAGGGAGGAACCCGTCCGCCTCGGAGGCCGTCAGCCAGGCTCTTACCTGCACAGAAAACCGTAACCGATGTCACATGCCAACAAGCCAACGCCACATCCTCCCAAACCACGAGACGGAACGGCAGGAGCATCGGACTGCGAAAGCCAAGTGTGGGTTCGGAAGGAAACTGGGGCTCTGATAGCGACAACGGTTCCTGTTCTCACCGGGATATGCTGGGGGTACCCCTGTCCTGACTGCTGCTGTGAGGTCACTACGCACCCGTCCGCTGCAACGCTGTTTTCAGAGCGCACCCCTCCGTGTCCACTACCAACCGCGTGGCCCATGAGAGTCCGTGGAGTAAAAACCGCTCTCATCCCAGAAGACAAGGTGGCCGAGTGAGGCGGACTTCGGGGACCCCACTGCCCCTGGCCGTGTCTCGGTCAGGTGCAAAACTCGGGGCCCGTGCTCCCTTGTTTGTAACGGGAATAACAATCAGCACTTAGAAGACGTCCGGGAAGCGTGAGCGGTGACAGGTGTGTCGTGCCCAGGACGCAGATTGGTAAAGGAAGGCACGCCACAGGCGGTGACCATGACAACTGAGGGGCATTCGAGTGCACCGGGTTCCTGGAGCTGAAACACAAACACCCCCATCCCCTTAGCACGGAGTTTCTGAGCCGGCAAAGCAGATCACTGGGCTCCAGACGGGCTCCAGACTCAGCTCCAGCCGCTGCCACTTTTAACAGTCTCCACTGTGGGACACAGCCTTGCTGACACTTCAGCAGCAGGCCCTGTTCGCACAGGGGTTTTCCACGTTTTTGCCGAAAAACCCCAAGAACCCATGCTTTGAGGCTCTTGTATGTCCATCGGATGAAACGCGTTAAACAATAAACTTATTTTCCCCTCTTGACGAGTCTGCTGCATAAATTGCTCACATTGGTTTTGAATCGACTGCAGTCATTCATCCATAAACACCTATAAACTACAAAGTGTTACACGCTAGGGACACAGCGCCGACGGCGTAATGGGGAGGCCGACAAGTTCAAGGTCAGAAGGCTGCACGAGAGACAGCCAAGGAAGGAGACATGAGAAGAATGCTTTGGGCGAAGGGAACTACAAGTGCAAGGCTTCAAGGCGAACGGGGTGAGTTCCAGAAACAGAAGATTTTTGGTACGGCTGGAGGGGGACCTTCCCAATGCAGCTACTCCTGCAATGCCTCATGTTGGCCAAGCGTTTGACTTCAATTAGACTTACCCCCGATTCCCCCCAGATCACTGGTGCCTTCGCAGACCCTTGAGATTTGTAGAAACCCATCTGAAAGTAGTAACAGGCTGTAGACCAAACGAATCCGAGCTCGATTCTCAGTTCCACAGTTTGAGTGTCCACACAACCCTGGGCATGGAGCATGTCATCCTAGAAACTCAATTCTGACATCTACTACCAGAAGAATGATAACTACCTTGTTGAGTAGTTGTCACCATGAAATACAGCGACAATTCGGTTAAAGTCGCTACGGTCCGCCCCGGCCCATGATCTGCACTCCGCAAATCACAGCCATGAGCCCTTACCGACAGCTGAAACCCGAGAGTTTTCAACCGGCAGACACGACAAAGCACCTGTGGTCAAAAGCCAGCTGTGTCAAACTTAGAGTTTCAGGCTTTAGAGACCAAAACCCCCTATTAATAATAATCACCCAATGATGATACTATCGTTGAGGACTTACTCTGGGCCCGCAGCAGGGGAAGCATTTATCTTAAATTCTTAACGGACTCCTGCAACAATCCGGTGAGGCCATTTGCATTCCGTGAAACACTGCAAAGAAGAAAACAGTTCATGAACTCGAAGACATTTTCGCAGTTTAGATCAAAGAAAGTGAAACAGGTTCACTTCCTTCAGAACGTCTCGGGGACTTTCAGCTGACGATATGCATTATCAAGTTCGAGATAGAGGACAGGCGTCTAAAGGTTTTCCAAATGCCTTTCCAAGGCCCTTTTGGGGGGGGGGGTGCATGTTAACATCCCTTTAAACCACACTTTGTAAAAGGCGAAAATAAGGATTATGAAATAAGCTCCATTTTATACCCGAGGAAACAGGGGCTCGGAGAGGGTGAGTCACTTGCCTGCTGTCACACAATGAACAAGGATGGGCCATGGTTTGGTGGCAGGTCTTTGTAACCCCCAAATACCACACTCTAGATCACAGATAATTACTTGCAACATTGCTCCAATTTTTGGAAACTCTTTAGGCTGCAAAAACAGACCACTGCTCTAAGCGCTGCCTATCTGGGTGGGCTGACCAGACGACCCGTTTCAAACGGGACAGAGAACACCGGTCCTGCCCCATTTCAAACGGGACGTCTGGTCAGCCCGGTCTCACTGGGCTAAGTTCAAGGTGTCAGCAGGATGACCACACGTCCCGTATGAGACAGTGCTGTTGTTACCTGTCCCGTTTAAAGCCGGATGCCTGGTCGGCCTACGTCTGGGTAGAATGGCCTCAGAGATAAGACCCAAGAAAACTGTAAGACTCAGGCAGTACATCAAGAGTCAATCTGACATGATGGGGCCCATCCCCCGTGCTGTGGAAAGCAAAACCGACCCCAGGACCCTTTGGCTCGTAGACCCAGCCTCAGCTGTTTGCAGACAATTGCTAAGCCCAGACACACCCCAGCCAAACACCTACATTGTCGCTTCTGACTGGAGCCGGAGCTGTGTCCCTCACCTCCCAGAGCTCACGCGTCACGCACGAGGCCAAGTTTTCCTCACCCCGTCACGGTTTCAGTGGTGGTTAGGGACAGGTCACACCGCGCCATTCCCTCGGCAAAGGCCATTGCAGCCCGCCACGGAGCACACTCCCTCACTCAAACCAAATGAGCCCTCCACAGACCTCTGAGAACATGAGAACCACCCCACCTGCTTCTCTAGGCATTATGGGAGCAGGCGAGCTCCCTCACCGACTGCAGCAGCCCATATGTTTGAAGGTCACACAACACCTGGGCAGTGCTTTGAACTCCGGTAATTGAGCCGGAATGATTTAGGGTCAGTCTTGCTGAAAGGCCCCAGGGCTCACCAATGGGAAGGCGAGACCCGTTTCCGACACCCCCCGATTCTCCGAGCCCAGCTTTGTCACCTGGCAATGCAGACTGGACGCTGGGCGAAGATGAAGACCTGGACCAAACTGGGTAAAGAGGAAAAAATAAAAAACAAAAAGAGATTGCTTTCAAATGCCTAGGGAAGGGAGACTCGGCCCCAGGTGTGCAGGGAGGTAAAGACATCAGAGCCGGACAGAGAAAAATCGGGCCCAGGGCCTAAGGGGATGGGTCCCCAGCACAAAGGTGCAGGTGAAGCACCTGGGAGGCCCGCAAACAATGCCGGCTTCCAGCTGGCCCTGTTGCTTGTTCCCCTTTTAGCTGGTTTCCATGGCAACCTTGTCGGTGGGGTATTCCCACCATAGAATTAGCACATAAAGAGGCCAGTTTGATCCAGCCTGGGGGCGCAGGTAGGAACCGTGGACTTCACCTGTCTGAGTTAGGTCCCATGACACCACGAGCTCGTCTGCTCTGTGCACAGACAGCTTCTAGCTCAGAGCCAAAGGTGGGCCCGCTGGGCGGGGCTGCGGTCCCCACACACACAGCACCTGTGCTTCACCTCAGCATTTACAGACAAGGGGATGAGACACGGGGTCCGGCACAAATACGCCCCTTTTAGCTGCTGGCAATCTATGCCACACCTTTTATTACAAAAATCGTAAGTACGTACGGTGACGATTTTATGACACAATCATAACTCAAGTCTTTTTGACTCTACAATCTATACAAACTCTTCTATGACAAAATCATAATAAGCCTGTATGGTGGTGGTTTTGTAATAAAATCATAACTCAAGTCCGGGCATTACTTCTGCCAGACCCCATATTTCCCCTATTAACCCACTCGATTGTCAACTGCACGAGGGCCACACCCACCTGGGTCACTACCACATCCCTGAAACCTGGCACGGTACATCTGGGTGCTCCTAATTATTTACTAAGCAAATTTAAGTGAGCGGCATGAGAAACCCACGACAAGACTAATCAGCATTGCCTGGAGAAAATACACTGAGACACAAATCATTTTTGAAAAAATAGTGACATGCACAGGCATTCATTAGCATCTAACAATTTTAAAATGTACACTCACTTGTGCCCAGAACGGAGCTATTTTGTTTCTGTTCATTTTTTTTAAACTTTAAAAATGTATTGAAAACAGAAAGAGGATAACGTACGTGCAGGGTTTCTTTTCTTGTTTTTTTGTTTTTTTTTTTTTTTGCTTTTTGGTATGTGGGTAGCTCCCTGATTGGGAATTGAACCCAGGCTGCAGTGCTGACAGCGCCAACGCCGAAGCCTTAAGCCACTACACCACCAGGGAACTCCCAGGGTTTCAATGCACTCACACACTGAGTCCTCAGTGAAGGCTTCCTTCCTCCTCCTCCTCCTCCTCATTTTTTTTTTTTTAAATAAAAATGCTGTTTGAGATGTTTTCTGAGGAGTAGGCTTGGGTTCTATGCTCTTTCCAACAGGACGGAAGCACCTTGTACGGCCTTTCTAACCACACTCACTTACTGTGAACCAGGGAGATTTTGGAACTGGAGTAATGGTAGCAGTGGAGTTGTGACAATCACAATCAATAATGATGGTGACCTGGACTTGTATATCGGGGTCTATGCTAGGTTTTGTCCACGTATTACCTCATTTAATTGTCCCGACAGCCTACGAGGTAGGTGTCTCCACCTCATAAAATGAGGGGACGGGAAATCCAGTCCGCCTGTGGTCTCAGACAGTATTCAGATACCCTGTGGAAAAGTTTGTTGATTTCTGTACTCGTCCATTCAACAAATATCCGAGCACAGGCTCTATCGTACTTCTAGACACTGGCGACAATGATAAGCAAGACGAGATATGGTCCCAATTCTTTTGGAGTTCATAATGCAGTGGGAGAGACAGATGTCAATCAGTAAGCATACAGATAAGGAAAAGCAAAAAACAACTAAGTGCTAGGAAGGAGCCGTATACAGTAGAATTAGTCCTGGTCAGCCTCCTTGAACTGAGACGTGAAGCTATTAAGCAGGGAAGGAGCAGAGGGAGGAGCTTTGGGGAAGGAGGGAAGAAACTGTGCAAAGGCCCTGCGGTGGAGAGACACGCGATGCCGTGCGAGGGGGTTAAAGTTAGGAGCAGGAGAAGGGTGAGAGCAAGACGCCAGATGTGCCCAGAAACGTAGGCTCCAGGGCAGTGGTTTTTCAAACGAGTGTAGACAGAATCCTCTGGAGGATTTGTTCCAACACAATCTCTGGATCCCACCCCAGAGTTACTGATATACTAGATCTGGGGTGGGGCCGAGACTTTGCATTGTGAAACACACACCTGATGAATTCTGAGACTCTACTTTGAGAACCACTGCCCCATACGCTACAGTACCTGGTGGGGTGGGGAATGGATTTCTGAATTGGTGCCACAGAGATGGAAAAATTGTGAGAGTCTAAGCACTTGAGATGATCTGATCTGATTTATACTTCGGAGAGAAAATACTTGTATTTCAGAGAGAAAACTCTACCTGTAGGGTGGAGAATAGACTACATGTAGTGAGGCCGCTGTATGCAAGAAGCGCAATCAGAAGGTATGTTGCCGTTCAAAAAAGAGGTAATTGTAGCATGGATTAGGGTAATGGCAGTGGAGACAGAGAGAAGTAGGTGAATTTGAGAGCGATGTAGGAGGGTGACATCAATAGGACCTGGTGATCAATTTGAGAGTCAAACAAGAGAATAGCTCCTTGACTTTTCCTTGGGCACCTAGATAGTTAGTTAGAGACCCTGGATAAGGAGCAGGCCTGCAGGAGAAGACCAGAGCTCAGTCTGAGACTTGATGAATGCAAGGTACCTTCGAGGCATTCGGAAGATGGCTAGCAGACTAATGGGTCTGGAGTTAAGTGGTGAGATCAAGACTGGAGATAAAAACTCTGAGTCATCTGAGAAGACCTGTGATATGAAACCACAGGGCGGATGAGATCACCAGGGAGAGAAATCAAAATAAGAAAAGCAGAGGGCCTTGGACCTCCAACATTTAGCCTCTGGGTAGAAGATGAGCCAACAAAGGAGGAGAAAGACCTGGAGTTACAGGACAAAAGTCAGAGGGAATTGTGCCCTAAAGCCGCGGGAAGGGAAGCCAACAGTAGGCAAGAACGCAAGTGCTGCTGGGAAGTTGAGGACTGAGGAATGTGTATTTGATTCAGGAAGGTGGAGGTGACCGAGATGGAAGCTAATTTGGCACAGGGAGAGAGGAGAGGGTAAAGCAATGCACAGAAGCCCTGTACTTGGGGAGGCGTCTGCCTTTACTTATGTGAGGAGTCTGTGTCTTCATGGGAGAAAAAAAAATTTTTTTTTTCTGGCCCAAATCACTCCCTGCTTAAGAGGCAACTTAAGCGTTTGGGATTCAGGGCCAGCTAAGTTAGGACGCAAACCTTGGGTCTGCAAATTACAGCTGCGTCACGTTACACTAGATATGCAACCTCTCGGAGACTCATTCTTTATTGCTGGATAAAATAAACATAAGGATAGATACCTTAAATTATGGCTGTGAAGGATCAACTCCTTGCTTCAATGCTTAACTCCTGTTAAGCAATAAACACATTACTATGGTGACTCTAGGGGGCCAAGCACACCCCGCGAAGGACGGAAAACAGCCCGTCATGATGGCACTGTTTCCCAGAAGTTATGCTTAAATCTGCAGTATCCGTGGGGGTTTTTCTACACTAGTCTTGTTAAAAACTTTTTAAGCCGTTCACTACGGACTGTGCCTTCTTTGGTCCATAGAGCACCCTTCCCCCAAAAGAGCTCGTTGAAGGTGCTTTTTAAAGTTAAATCCCCTCAAGTTTTTAATATTTAGCTCCTTTTTAAAATAAAAACAAGTAATGAGGTAAGTTAAAAAACAAGGACAAATATATACATTGCACTCGTTAGTTTTGTTTAAGGATAGGCAGAGAAACGTTAGAAAAACAAAGCAAAACAAAACACAGCCAGTACGCCTGCCTAGGGGACAAGACAGTGAGCGTGAATACCATTCATTCATTCACTCACTCGTCCAACAAACCAGTTCTGAGCCCTTAGTTACGGGCTGTGGGGCAGGATCCGAACCAAAGGAATCAGATTTTGTTGTTCTTTTCCAGCTCCCATGCCGTCAGAGGCAGCCTTGACTCATTGTTTAAAATAGAAGTAGAGGCAAGAGAGAGAGACGAGGTCTGATGGATGAGAGGGTTTTCCACTGTGTCACGAGCAAACCATGAATTCCTGCGTCAGGAGTTCCACGTCAAGTTCATTATCCCCTATTGCCAAGTTAACCCAATCGAAATGTCACTCAGAAACATTTCTCCATCCAGTAGCATCACTAATCAACTCACAAGAATAACAGTAACTATGACAAAGCCCTTCGCCTTCAGTATTTTTCAAGCAGCGTGCAGGCATTTACCCGTGGCCATTGGTACAGCCACTGTGGAAAACGGTCCGGGGGTTCCTCAAACAATTAGAAATAGATCTAACTACCTATGACCCAGCAATTCCACTTCTGGGTAGTTATCTGAAGAAACCCCAAACACGAATTCACAAAGCTACATGCACCCCTATGCTCACTGAAGCACGATTTACAATAGCCAAGCTATGGAAGCAGCCCAAGTGCCCATCCACAGATGACTGGATAAGGAAGAGGTGGTACAGATCTACAGTGGAATCTTATTCAGCCATTAAAAAGCATGAAATCTTACCATGTGTGACAACATGGATGGACCTAGAGCCGTGGTGTCCAACCTTCTGGCTTCCCTGGGCCACAATGGAAGAAGAGTTGTCTTGGGGCACACGCACACTAACGATCGCTGACGAGCTAAAGAACACAAAACAGTGGCGAAAACACCCTCCTAGTGTTGTAAGGATTTGTGTTGGGCCACGCGTAAAGCCGTCCTGGGCCGCAGGTTGCACGCGCCGGGCCTAGAGGGCGTGACGCTAAGTGCAACGTCAGGCTGAGAAGGACAGATACCACAGGATCCCACTCACATGTGGAAGCTAGAAACCAAAACCGACGGGCAAAGCAGAAACAGACTCACAGACACAGAGCGCACCGATGGCTGCCAGAGGGGAGGGCCTGGGGGAGCTGGGTGAAGAGGCCCAAGGGGTTACGAACGGCAAATGGGTAGTTACAATCTAGTCAGGTAAGTGAGGCAGAGAGAAAACAGTCACTAATATTGCAACAACCATGTGTGGTACCCGGTGGGGACTCGACGAGTCGGGGGGCTCACCGCATAAATTATATAAATGTCTAACCACTCCGCTGCACACCTGAAACAAAAGGGTATTGAGCGTCCACTGTAACTGAAAATAAATAAATGACTTTTTAAAGAACCTTCATGGAAGGGACACTCGGATCTCCATTGTAGAGACAAGACAACTGGAGCTGGGACGATTTAGGAAATTTGTCCGAGGTCGCAGCATTCAAGAGGCAGAACTCAGACGTACGAGCACGTGCTGCGTGGTGTAACTTTCCTTTTGAAAATGAACTTGCTTTGGGATCCAAAAAAAGAAAAGCCTTAGTTCTGGATTGTAACAGTCCTGCCTGCTTGCGTGGCCCCGTCTGCACACAGCACGTGCGACGCCACCTCTCCCCGGCCAGCAGCTTTCACCTTTTGGTTTCCTTTGAGCTTCTCTGTGAAGGAGCCCATTTGTCACGTCCAAAACGAGGCTTCCCTCCCGGCTCTCCAAGGAGGGGACCCCCGTCTCATCGGCCGAGGACTCTGGGTCCTGAAGCTCGGGAAGAAGTTCCTCGTTCTCACCCAAGAGCAACAGGGCTTTCTGGCACCGGAGGAATGTGTCCACTCGCTCCCACGAAGGCCTCTGCGCCTCCAAGGGAAACAGCAGGCCCGTCCTGAACTGGAAAGGCGTCTCTCACTGGTGGCCCGGGGACCTGAGGGAGAAAGCGATGCTTCCCTTGGGGGAAGATGTTTCTAGCCAGAAACTTGCTCTCTCATTGTACCCACTGTTTTTGCAAGGACAGTCGTCTCCCGAAGGACCTTTCTAAAAAGCCTCTCCTGGGCCGTTTGGAATTTTCCTCCGTGAGACACAGCCTTGTTAGCGAAGCCTCAGATGCCCGTGCCCTTTAGGGGGTTACTTTCTAACGCAAGATCTGATCGTCACATAGAAGGGCCTGCGTGCTTGTGCTGTTCTGAAGGCCAGTAAAAACACAAAGACCCTATTTTCCAGGTAGCATCGGCTGTATCGTTAAACCAAAGATATTCGTGGTTTAAATTTGAAAGAACTTTTGGGAGCATTTATTACACACCAGGCTCTGTGCTGAAAGGCCATGGGTGCAGCTGCTCTTACAATCCCTGCAAGAACTCTTGGAGGTATAAGTTATTATTACAGTCGTCCCCCTTTATGCACGACAGATACATTCCAAGACCCCCAGTGGGAGCCTGAAACCACAGCTATATTCCCACGATACAGTGTGATTTCTAGAGGAGTCACGGTAAGAGATTAACAACAGTAACTCACGATAAAATAGAATAATTATAAGCATTTACTATAATAAAAGCTATCTGAATGTGCTCGCGCACGCTCTCTCTCTCTCTCTCTCTCTCAAATTGTCTTACTGCACCGTCACTTACAGGAAGCACTTCCCGGCCGCCCCCGCCAGCATCCCGACTCCCCCGCTGTGGGGTCACGACTGCGGAAAGAAGGGGGTACCGCTGAGCCCGCTCCTAAGTGACTGGTGGGTGGGAAGTGTATACAATGCGGCGACGCTGGACAAAGTGATGATTAACATCCAGGAGCGGGCCGAGGGGCGAGGTGAGATCTCGCACTACTCACGTCAGTGCCCCGTTGACCACGCGGCTTGCTTACTTCCGGGATTTTGCACTTAACAAGCTTCGACCGCGTTTGGTCACAGCTGACTGACGCTGAAGAAGGCCACCCCACGATTAGGGGGATGCTGTGTGCTTGTCTACTGCGAGGACACTGAGTAACGTGCTTGAGATGCTGGCAGTCCTGGAAGCGGGTGATGGAAGCATCACGAGTCTGTTGTACGGCGGGTCCTTGAATAGCACTGTTTCCCTCAACGCTGTTTTGCTGTGACAATGAGAAAAAATACTCGGCTCCCATTGGGGCTACCCACCGTGTGTGTGGCATTCGACCCTTCTCCCCATGTTTTCTCCAGGGACTTCAGGTTCCTCCTACACTTCAAAGATGGGCCCTTGGGGTGAAATGCAGTGTCTACACTGTCCCAGCCTGAGTGAGTGTGTGGTGGGGGGTGGCCCTGGGGTGGGAGGGTCCCCTGTCCAGGGCCGGTTCCCGGAGCTGGAATAAATGGGTTAAAAAGTCATGATCTCACTTGGCTTCATTCATCTTTCTTACACATTTATTCTAATGTTCGATGTTAAACTAATGGTTTGGGTCTTGATCTAGGAGCTTGGTGATATTTTTGTAACCGGAGGTGGCCGTAGGAACTTAACTCTCATTCGTGTCATTTAGCCTGTGATAACAAGAGTTTCATCATACATAAACTTGCTCGAGTCCCATTTCCCAAGAACCTGCAAATGGTGTTAGGTGAGCGCTTACTGTACTGTGTTCTCTAATTTTATTTGTTTAACAGAGTCCACCATGCAGTATGTCATGGCTACTGATTCCACGTGAACGCCCCTGAAGACATCAGCTGATGAGTGGCGGCTGTGGTTTCAGACTCACGTGTATTAGCCTGCAGAGCCCAAGCGCCTGCACGTGAACAGACTGCTGACCACGGCCCCATTGATAATGTTAGCCAAGGTCTCCTTGATTCCAAGACAACATCCTAGAAAACCCAAACCCAAACCCAAGTCGGCCTCTTCAATGTACTCAGCAGCAGGCAGCCACACTAAAATGGGACTTGGGAGGACACCCTGGGTGTATCACGTCACAGAAAACACTTCCTAGGTGAGACGATGAGTGTTTTTTAAGACCAAAGCCGCGTGCTCACCGTGAACGAGTCCGCTTGCGCACCGACTTGTTTATTTGATCGCACGCCATTGGTAGTATAAGTAAATGCCCCTTCTGCATGGGCATCGCAGGCCCAAGGCGGGCAACCCTGGCATCTGGCTGCAATGCCTGACAAATGAGGAGCATTGCATTGGCTCTTTCCTGGTTCTGTGTCCCTCCAGCAAGAACATCATCTCAAATAACGCCCTGCGGTTCTGTGAGAATGGGTCTAGGTGGACCTTTTAGTAACCACCTAACAGCAATATACAGCTCACGCTTCCAGTCGCCGGTGGTTTTATTTTATGGTTTCATTCCTTTGTTTCTTGAGGTGACACATGAAAATATATGTGTCTGCTCAGCAAATGCCACGGCAGTGTTCTCCCAGTAGGACCACTGTCCTCAGGTACTGGGACGCCAGGATGAGGGCTCACCCAGGCACCAACTCCCTAATGACCTTTAGGGACAACTTCGGCCCCACCTGCTGGGGACCGACGCCAGGCTTTGCCACTTCATTATGGCTTTGAGGAAACATGAGATTTCTCCCTCTTGTCAAAGTTTGGTTTCAGTGGACCCCAGACTTGCCTGTGGAATCATGGAGCTCTGGGAAGCATCACCCGCCTGTCAGTGGGGGGGAGGGAGCTCTGCTTTGTTTGTAAAAAGAGGAAAAAGAAACTGGCACTGGAGAGCGTACCCTGGGGTGGGGGAGGGGACCGCGGCATTCTGGGCTTATCACTGAAATGACTTATTCAGATAAATCTTCTCTGTGGCGGCCCCTCTGATACTGCAGCTTCTAAACAGGAGGAGAACATTCTGAACCACTGAAGACACTGATAAGGCCGTCTCACCCCAGCTGTCTCCTCGGCCAGGTCTCTTACTTGACAAACATCCACGTGAAATATGCCATGGAAATACTGCAAACAGTAGGAAAAGGCCCAGCAACGCACGCTATCAGAGACGGCGAAAAATTGTGTGTTTGAGCAAACGTCATCTTGGCACCGGGGGAGTACGACCAAGAGCCAAACACATGGCACCGGGGGAGTACGACCAAGAGCCAAACACATGGCACCGGGGGAGTACGACCAAGAGCCAAACACAGGCTCACCTCCGCGCCACGCCCTTGCAGCCTCGCCCCCTGGGGACGGAAGCCAGCGCGCGTCCTTGTCATTCTCAGGCGTCTAACACGGGAGCTTTAGTGTCATCCAACCCCACCTCTCGTTTCCGTCACAAACTTTTCGTAACATAACCGAAACTACATGCACAACTTTGAAAATATTAACAAGACTTCAATGCAATATACGGACGAAAGCAAATCAATGTACAATAAAATAACACATTTTAAAATACAAGCGCTCGGGCATAATGACCTTAAAAGACATACTGAGACTTTCATCCACTCAGATCCCATCACTTCGGATTTAAGAAAAGTTGGAGTCCTCACACAGGGTGTCCGTTCTTTCCCTTTCAGGTCACATGTTGAAATGAGAAGGAAATACATTTGCATACATTTGCATAAGATTACTACGAGTATGACAGCTACAAACTTGAATTCATACTCAAACGCAAATTGTCACAAATGGCCTTGTGATAGGATTTTTCTTGGTCTCCTTGGACCTGGCACACATTGGACAATTCATAAGCATGATGAATAAAGCATTCCTACAAGGTATGAACAGGAACGCAACGTTAGTGACAAGCGAGAGCGCATTCATTCCATGAGCAGCTGAGCTGGGCACTTCCCTCTGGGTGGGTTTGTGAGGCCACCGCTGCTGTGCACAAGTCGTTAAACCTGCTCACAGCCACAGCGGCCGCATCTGAGGAGTAGTTAGCTGCGTCAGGCGCTGTGCGAGTGTTTCATAGATAGTGCCTCATTTGATCCTTCGAGGAACCCCGAGGAGGCAGCCACTAGTCTTCCCATTTTGCAGGAGAAAACCAAAGCTTAGCAAAGGGACGTCTCTTCCCACTTACAAGCAGAAGGAGAAGTCCAGCCCAGATCTGTGTAGCTCTCAATCGTGCCACCCTTCTGTTCTGAGTGGGGGCGATGGGCGATAAGTGTGCAAAAGCAGACAACCACCAGGGAGCTGGAGGTCACAGGAATGAAGAGGGTGACGTTTCAAGGAGCGGATGGGAGCCTTCGAAGGGATGAGTTCAGAGACAGAAGTGAGAACAGAAGGCGGCCATGGAGGTGTGGGGGTGGAGGTCACCCTTGGAAGGAGAGAGGGACAGGTCGAGGAGGAGGCCGCCATGCCCACTGAACACACCGGTGCGCGTGGAAGCCTGTGGGGAGGAGCAGATGCGTGCGACTCCGGAGCTGCAAGCAAACAACACTGGGGTGGGCTCAGGGGGCACTCAGCCGCCTGCAGCGATGCCTCCTGAATTGTCTGCAAACGACTCGCATGCACCTCGCCTAAGCCTGTCACCTGTTTTCTGGCTCCGCCAGCCGAACCCTGTGAGCCATGCCCTGGCCCCCCACTCCTGTTCTTGGCACGACCCACCGGGGTCTCACTGTCACTGGGCCGGCTGCAGTGCATGCTGGGGAACTCCGGCTCAGTCTGGAGAGTCACCAGGAAGTGCAGCTGCAGAGGGCTCACGTGACCCACCCCAGCACCGCGGGCACGAACGCCAGACCTGAGATGAGGGACCCCCCCGCCCCCGGAGGTGGGCGCCCCAAGTCTACAGAGCCCCTGAAGCCTGTTTGTTTGGGAGACGGGAGGCGTGCGTCAGGAGGGTGCAGGAGCGCGCACCTTGGGTGCAGCTCTGGGTAGTGAGGCGAATCCTCCACGTACGAAGGAGTGACCCTTGTCCTCCAGGTGACGTGACACTCAACGTTACATGCTCGGGGAGAAGGCACCGAATGCCGTCAGGCCCAGGGTGAGACGCTTCACGTGGAGCCGTCTTGCGTCATCAGGAGCACAGCCGCTCGAGGAGGCCGGCACTAGAACCGTCCCCATCGGAGAACCGAGGCGGAGCGAGAACGCTCGCACGCGGCCCCACCATCACGCCGCTCGGCTCCGAGGTGACTGACGGGTGGGGGGACCACGGGAGCCTGGGGCGCGCGCGTGACTCCCGTGTTTGCTTCTGCGCGGGGGCCAGAAATGCTGGGCGAGAGCAGAAACTGCACTTGGCTGAGCCGGGCTGCCGGCAGACACGCAGAGCGCACCCCTGTGCACCCCTGAGGCACCCACCACCCACCTCGGTTCCCCGCCTGTGGCAGGAGCCACGCCACCACTTGGGTCGCTACAGCTCCCCGTCTCATTTCAGGTCACCCCGCTTCCTCCAGTGCAAGCACCCACAGGCCGCAGCCCCTCCCACACCCAGTTTCTGGGCGAAGGCCAGGCCCGTGTCAGGGCCAAGGGAAGCATGTACTGTCACGCTCATGTGTACCAGCTATTTGACAAGTGTCCACTACCATTTATCCGATTCCTAGTCTTCTTTAACGTGCCACTGACGAGTTTTTCTGGGTTGTGTCGCTAGCCTCATCCCCCACCCCCACCTGTAACGTCTGCAGTCTTTATTGCCCGAGTTTGCAAAGTGCAGGGACTGTCAGGGACATACACGTCACGTTCTAGCCTGACTACCCGGAGCTTGGCCCCGGTCGCACGACTCAGGAGTGGCCCAGCAGAGCTTCCGACCCCAGGTGCTGGGGGCCCAGCCCAGCTTCTTAACCCCTGTGCTGTTCGGCTTTGACAGGCGTGATCTCCGCTCATCTTCTGGGCAGCCCCAGGAGGATCCCCTAATTCCCATTCTACAGGCGAAGAAGTCCAGGCTGAGAAAGCAACTCGCCCAGGAACGCCCGGACCAAGTTAACCGCAAGGGGCGCCTCTGGGACTCGTGCGCAGGTCCGCTTGCCCCTGAGGACACCCCCAGATCAGGACTGCACAGTCTGGACTCGCGGTCACAGTTAGTGCTGCAGGGGCAGTGCCGCCGCAGGCTGTCACGGTGTCCACCGACCGTCCGCCCCGTCACTTCTCCCTGACTGCCTGAGGAGCAGGCCCTCCACATTGGGAGCCGGTGTCTGAACGACTTCCGTCTTCGCTCGCCTTTCTGTTGCTCTTGTTGTTCTTTCCTTCCTTCATTTATTGGGCTGTGCTGTGCTCCCGCTGTCTGGAACGCTCTAATTCCAGTCCCTGACCTTCACGGCTCACCTGAAGGTCAGGGCCGCCTTCCTCAGCAGAGTCAGGAGGTTCCTTTCTTAGTTATAGGGTG
This sequence comes from Lyroderma lyra, assembly GCA_004026885.1. Lineage (NCBI taxonomy): Eukaryota > Metazoa > Chordata > Mammalia > Chiroptera > Megadermatidae > Lyroderma > Lyroderma lyra. The sequence continues at coordinate 28,908 of PVJL010002608.1, forward strand.
TCCTTTGTCAACCCTTCCCACTCTTTCCCACAAGCAAAGATGGCGCGGCAAGCTCACGAGGGCGGACCGGGTTCGACGCCGATTCCTGTGTGTCACCAGCGTCCAGGGCCGTGCTGGAAACGGGGCGGGTACGGAGTAAATCCGTGACTGCTTTCCTGGGACCAGGCACTGGGAAAAGCAGCAGCCCCGAGGACAGAGGACATCTTCAACCCAACAGCTTCTTCTGCAAATCAAGTTTCGTGGGCCCTTGGCGCTCCTGAGCTGGCAGGCCGCAGCCCTGCGGGGCGTGCACAGAGAAAGCGGCTGGCACACAGAAAGCTGATCCACAGCAGCTCCTCCACACGGCCCGTGAAACCGGCGGGCTCCCTCGTCTTTTGTTTGTTTCTGGACAGGATCCCAGGCAGGAAAGATAACCTTCGCCTCAGAACAATGTGGCGCATCATATGTAAATGTAATGAGATGATGAATTATTCCGGTGTCATTATGCCCGTGATTTATGGGGAGACATTATCTGCTAAAAGCTCAGACTGAAAGAATATTGATTTCACTGTTATCGAGACAGCCACTTAAAACTTTTTAAAGGCAGCAAATGATTGTGTAAAAGATCAACTTCAAAAAACACCAGTTTCGAAAACCATTGGGTGGGGGGGAGCAGAAACGGCGATGCAGCCACTTAAAGAGCCAGCAGGGACAAGGCTAGGTCCCCTCACTCTAGATCAGGGGTGTCCAACCTTTGGGCTTCCCTGGGTCACACTGGAAGAAAAAGAATTGTCTTGGTTCACATATAAAAAGGGTCCGTACGTAATTTTCAACATGTTTTAAGAAAGTTTACAAATTTGCACTGGGCCAAATTCAAACCTGTCCTGGGCCGCAGGTTAGACACGTTTGCTCTAGATGCTTCTAAAACACCCTGTACTTCTCTTCCCAGCTCTCGGCTACCCTCGCAGGATTTGGTATCAAATGCTGCTTTAGGACCCCTTCTATGTTCAAAGCTGAATTTTATTTTTTCTGGGCAAATGGTTTTCTTTATTCTTCTAACCCAATTTATTTTGAAACCCTGACGCCCTGAGTTGATGTTTTTTGGTAGCACTAGTAGTGATGGAGGTGAAGGGCAGGGGACGAGTTGGGGGGGGGGGTTCCCATCTCCTTTAAATGAAATAACACAATTTCCCAAATCGCACACCGCTGTGCCGATTCTAAGTGCTGCTTCCCTAAGAGCGCGGCGCACACACACGGTGCATGTGTAAAAGTGAGGAGACGACGACACAGAACGGGCCGGCCGATTTGGGTCTGTGCTGGTGAATGTGAAGAAATACTTTCTCGCACTCTACAGCATCTTACGCTGTGCGGCTGGGTTTCCTGTCACACGAAAGGAAGGAAAGAAGGAATCGCCTGTTTTTGGAGGACCTTCGCTAGGTCAGGCATTTTTATAACCATAATTGTCCCAACACAGTTTCAAGCTAGCTTCCTTGTCTTTATCTATAAATAAGGCCACTGAGGTCTGCGATCCAGGGCTATAGTATCGCCTGCGCCAGCTCCCAGGAGTGTTTGATTCCTAAACTTCTTGCCCTTTCGAGCACCGTGTCTGCCTCTCGGCTCACAAGATCAGGCGCCCTCGCCGAGGGGACTACTTTCATCTTCAGACAGTGTTGTGTTAAGTCCGGGGTCAGCAGACAACTCTGTCTCTTTCTGTGCGTGCACAGTGAGGCCGCCTTTTATTCCTTGCTCCCCGCAGCGCCGGCCTGTAGATGTTATTTATCAGGATTGCCAGAAAATGTACGCCCATCTTTAGAGGGGCACTACCTACGGGTTACTTTTGGAAGCTGGGGTGAACTACGGTAGCCCTGTGTATAGGACGTTCGCTCAAAAGATGGCGTTCATCAATGAATGCTGGTGTCACCATGGGACAGGCGGGACAGTCACAGAAAATGGCAGAAGCACGGCTGTCGTTCGAGGAGCGCAAGACCATTCTGAAGCGGTATCTGAAATTTGAGAACGTTGTTTGAATTTCCCCCTTTTCTTCCACCCATGGGGGACCTTAAAAGATGGGGTGGGCCGTAGAAAACCGGCAACAACAGGCGGGGCTTCAGGAAGACACTGAAACGGCACATCCCGTGATACAAGTGGGCACTTCAGTCAGCGCTGCTCAGGCAGTAGTTTGCCGCCACCAGAAGTGTCTGGACGCTGATGGACACCACTGTGAGCCCCTCTTGTCATTGCAGAAGTCAAATGTGACTTGTACTCAACTTCTGTTATCGGTATATATTGAATATTACGATTTTAATACAGTTTTTCCTTTCTTAAAATGTGTGTACGTGTTTTTGACACCCACTGAATAATCAACTCACTATACTAAATGTCAATTCCCTTTTTTCTGGGTCAGGCTTCTTTAATTTCTGTCATAAGATGAAAATCTTGAAGTTGAAGAGGGTCTTAGGAAGCATCTGTTTTAAGTACCACACGTTGGTCATGTATGGGCTGAATGGAACTCCAGGTGTGTTTTGTTGTAGTTGTTCTTTGGTCACTCTCTTTTGGCTAGCATAGCCACACACTCTTACACACACACACACACACACACATACACTCACACACACATTCACACACACACTCACACACTCTCTCACACACTCACACTCACACACACTCACACACGCGCACACACACTGATTAAGATATAATACACATGTGATACAATTCATCCATTTTAAAATGTGCAAGTCAATGGTTTTAGCAGATCTACAAAGTTGTATAAGTATCACCGCAGTCAACTTGAGGACACACTCATCACTCCCAAAAGAAACTTGGACCCGTCAGTAGTCATTCCCCCACCCATCCCCCACAACCAATCCCCCAGCCCTGGGCGATGAGTAGCTTCTGCCTCTATATATTTGCCTACTCTGGACATGTTACAGCAGTGGAATCAGACAACACATCATTTGTGATTGGCTTCTTTCACAGAGCACCATGTTTTCCAGGTGTATCCATACTGTCGCATATTAGTATCATTTCTTTTTATGGCGAATAGAATAGGATTCCATCGTATGACTACACCATATTATAGTTTTCCATCATCCAGTTGATGGGCATTTGGGTTGTTACTACCTTGTGGTCATTGTGAGCAAGGCTGCTGTGAACATTGTTTCTGTATGAACGTGTCTTCATCTCTCCTGGGTATGTATTAGGAGTGGGATTGCCAGATCATGTACTGACACTGAGTTTAAGTTTTTGGGGAACTGCCAGACTGTTTTCCAAAATGTCTCCAAATTTTTAAATTCCCACCAGCAGAGTATGAGGAGTCTCCTTTCTCCGGATACTCGCCAACACTTGCTACCATCTTTTTTTGAATGTGGTCACCTTAATGTGTGTCAAATGATATCTCATTATAGTTTTCACTTGCACGTCCCTGCTGGCTAGAGATCTTTGCATGTGCTTGTGGCAATTTGCATATTTTCTTTGGAGAAATGTCTTTTAAAATTTTTTATCCATCATGAAATGGGATTATTTATCATTTTATTGTGGTTGTACAAGTGCTTTATCATAAATACGATTTGCAAATATTTTTCTCCAATTTTGTGGGTTATCTTTTTATTTCCTTGATGGTGTCCTTTGAGAACAAGTTTTTCACTACGAGAATGTACAAGTTACGTATTTTTTGTTGTTGTTGCCTGCATTTTTTTATGTCATTTCTAAGGATCCATTGTCTAACAGTCATTAATATTTTCTCCTAAAAGTGTTACAGTTTTAGCTCTTGCATCTAGGTCTGTGATCCATTTTGTGTTCATTTTTATCTATGGTAGGAGGAGGGGTCCAATTTCACTCTTTTGCACGTGGACACCAAGCTGTTCCAGAACCATTTGTTGAAAAGACTATTTTTACTTCCACTGAATTCTCCTGATGCCGTTGTAAGAAGTCAATTGACTGTAAATGTGAAGATTTACTTCTAGATTCCAGTGAATTCCATTGAAGTCTGTATTTGCCCTTATGCCAGTGCCGTGTTGTCTGGATGACTAACTTTGTAGTAAGTTTTTCAAATTAGTGTGAGGCGTCCAACTTCCTTCTTCCTTTTCAAGACTGTTTTGCCTATTCCAGGTCCCTTGAATTTCCATACAAGTATTAGGTTCATCTTGTCAACTGCGAAAAAGCTGGGTCGGACTTCGAAATGGATTGCATTGAGTCTGTGCATCAATTTGGACAATACTACCACCCTAAAAATACTAAGCTATCCAGTCCGTGGACACAGAATAACTTCCCATTTATTTCGGTCTTTCGTGTTTTTTCAGCAGTGCTGTGTAGTTGTGTTCTTCCTTTGTTAAATTTATCCCCAGATATTTTATTCGTTTTGGTGCTACTATAAATGGAATTCATTTCTTAATGGCAACTTTACTGCCCACCGCCACCGTACAGAAATACCGTATGGGACAAGAGAACCAGTACGGGGCACGCTGATGTGATGGAGACACAACGCTCTCAGATAATGGGTCTCGTGGACCCAGGCCTGTGTCTGTCTGTCTGTCCGCAGCGAGTGTGTACACAGCCACACATTACTCAGTGTTTGCACAGCCTTATCGGAGGATCTCATTACAGGCTTTAATTAAACCCCACAATACTGATGAAACAGCTAGAATCTTCGGTGGGTAAATGGAGACACGCTTAATCAAGACTCCTCAAACGGATGAAGCAATCAGCCCAAGGACAAGCAGGAAACGATTACCGGAGCTGCAAACGGCGGCGGCACCACCGCCCCCCCCCCGCCCCCCCACGCTGTCTCCGGTGCCGACTCCCAGCCCGTTAGCGCAGCGCCTGAGGGAGGGGAAGGTCACCTTTGTGTGTGTGGCCGCTGCTCAGAGCCACGGGGAGGCCGTCCCCTCCTGGCTGGAGGAAGAACGGCCTGCGTGTCTTTGCTTTTCAGTTCTTAGTCACAGATAAAGAAGCTCCTTACGCCTTCCCCTGGAGGGCATTCCAAACAAAGGCCTTTTTCAGAAGTGTTCTGGAATGATCTACGTGTTGCATCAAGATGGACACCAAGGCTCTGCTTTTAGGGAGCCTTTCGATCCCTTCTGTTAAAAAGCTTTGTCAGTGTAAACAAGTGGAAGCCTTGCATGCGCCCAGCTGGGATAATCATCCATACCCACGCAGTGTCGTTGGCTCATTCCGACTTCCTGCAACCACGAGTTCAAATCCTGCCAGGTCAGCGTGGGCCTGTGCCCTTCCAAATTAGGTAAATGCCGCCAAAGACAGTTCCCCACACGGGAGTTCTTGGCTAAGACTTTAGAAACCAAGGGTTTAATTTAAAGTTCTTGGGATGTTTGTTCTAGAAAAAAAATTGTTGACTTTACCTTGGATCAGTAGATCAAAGCTAAATGCTGCTAGGTAAGCACCTCTTTAAAAGGACTAACACTATTTTCTTTTGGAAGTTTTTGCCAGATTTTTTTTTTTTTATAAGAGGCTATGCATGAATGTTGTCTAGGATATCAGATTGTTTCTCTTATATTGTTTTCCTTGCACTCAAACACACACACACACACACACACACACACACACACTGTTCTTAATATACATTATTTCCTTACTTAAATCTTTTGTTAAATGTTTGTACTGAACTGGAACCAGGAATTCACAGAGTCTCATGGAAAACAGTCACTAGGATCCAATGGGAGTGTAAGGAGGAAGACGGTTCTCATTGTGATGCTTCAGGTCCCTTGCGTTGACTTTGGGCAAGTCTCACTAATCTATGCCTTAATTCCCTCATATAAATTGAGGATGATAACCATCATCCGTCTCACACAGCTACTGTGAATGGAATGGACACAAAGGCATTCTGTGCACCACGGGGAATTGCAGAGCTACGGCGGGTTAGATATTTAGGTGGTGATTCTCAGTGCACTCACTACTTCGATGTCAATGCACATGGTCAAAGTCTGTGAAAAAAATGTGTTACTCTTAAATAACCCAGACTCTTCCTCTGGAGTTTTAGTCAGCCTTTGGTTGTGAGTAATAGAAACTTCGTCTTAAACTTTCTTAAAAACAAAAGGGGACCGCTTTGTTTGTGGCAGGGACAGAGTCAGTGATCAACAAGATACAATTGGGATAACAGAATCGTGATTAATTTTCCTGTGTGAGTATTATAGTTACGTTTTTGAAAACTCTTTAGCTGTTGGAGGTACAACCTATGGAGAAATGAAATGATGTCTTAGATTTGCTTTAAAATACTCCAGAAAGAAAAAAAAAAGGGGGGAAGAAATGTTGAGGACAAGGAGGGATATTGGATAAAATGTTGATAACTGCTAAATTGGCACGATGGGCACAAGTCAGAGTGGGAATTTCATGATACTTACCTCTCTACGTTTACGTACGTTTGCAAATGTTCATCATAAGAAGTTAAAAGGTAATATAATATTGTTAATGCCACCGCCGGGACTCAGTCACCGCTTCTTCCCCCTTGCTGCTTCTTTACTTGGTTCTGACCCCTCCGCGACGGCCCCCTCCTTTGACGATAAGCATGGGACGCTTGGAGCTGACACTGACCTTATAACTAGAGCTCCCTGAGAAAAGATGGGGTGGGTGATTTTATTCCAATTGGCTTCAGCAAAATTCCCGGAGTCTAAATGGGCTGAGGTGGGGGACACTCTCCTCTCTGAACTAATCCTTGTGGCCTGGGGACAAAAGTGCTCTAATGAGATGGCCTCAGAATGTGAGGCAGGGCAGTGCAATGGTTACATCAGGCTGGACGACCCGAGTTCACATTCTGCCTCTATCGCTCGTCGTTGCTGGACAAATTACTCAATTTCTCTGGACCTCAGTTTTGTCATCTGTAAAGGAACGATAAGAATAAAAGTACCTACCTCATGCTGTCATTGTGAGGATTAAACAAGGTACCCAAACCACGTGATCAGGACAGTGTTTGGAATGTCTTGAGTCCATTAATAGTAAACAAATTAAAATATGTCATTATCTGTCAACCTCTGTCATGTTAAAAGTAAATCATTCCTATGAGACCATGTGAGGTGGGTCACCACGGGTAAAATGAAGGAGATGGAGATAAGAGAAAGCACTCTGGGCAGATAGAAATTCAACACACTACAGACACCACACCACCATATGCTCATGCTTCATCCAGCAAATCTTTCCTGTGCTCCGTGCAGTAGGAGATCTAAGTGGTGAAACTCGGGGCCAGCACAGCTAGATTGCTGTATACCCAGATCGTTCCAGGAGAGAAAGGACTAGACCTCTTACACCATGAGCTGGCCCCAAGCACAGGCACACCTTGGAGACAGTGTAGGCTCAGTCCCAGAACACACAATAAAGCGAATATTGCAATAAAGTGAGTGCATGACTTTTTTGGTGCATATAAAAGTTAGGTTTACACTATACTGTAGTCTATTAGGTGTGCAATAGCATTATTTCTAAAATATGTACATAACTCAATTTAAAAAAAAATTATTGCTAACCATCATCGGAGCCTTCAGCGAGTCATAGGCCTTTCGCTGGTGGAGGGTCTCGCCCCCATGTTGATAACTGCTCGGTGGATCAGGGTGGCGACTGCTGGAGGGTGGGTGGCTGTAGCAACTTCTGACAATGAGGTAACAGTGAGTTTGCTGCCTCAACTGACTCTTCATTTCATGAACAATTTCTCTGTAGCACGCGGTGCTGTTTGATAGCATTTCACCCACAGAAGAACCTCTTCTCATTTCGTTTGAAACGTGGTGCTGGGGGAGAGCTCTACAGATACGCTGGGCCACCGGAAAGACGAACAAGTGTGTCCTAGAGTAAGTCCGAAACATCGCTGGTGGCAAAAGTGACAAAACCAAAGCTGTCCTCCGGGCCCATCGTGAGGAAGAGCAGGTCCTTAGGAAAGGACGATGTTGGGACAAAAGAGAAGGCAGCAGGAAGAAGGAGAGCAACTATGAGACGGACTGACTCCATACAAGAGGCTGAGTCTACAGGAGCACAGCGGGCTGGGAGGACAGGACACTGGGTGTCACCCATTCCTGTAGTCACCGGGAGTGGGCGCTGCCTCGCTGGCACGTGACACACAGATCTTCTTTCAAAACTGGAGTCAAACCTCTGAAACTCACCACTGCTTTCTGAACGAAGTTTACATAATACTCTAAGTCCTTCGTCCTCACGCGAGCACCTTCGATCGGGAGATGGCAGCGGCCCAGGCACACCTCCGGCTCCACCTGTGATCTCGCTTCTCTCGCTGTTCCCACACATCCGCGGTGACCCCCTCCGCTGACGTCTTGAACCCCTCCGAGTCATCCATGAGGACGGGAATCAATTTTTTTCAACTCCTGTTAACGTTGACATTTTGACCTCTTCCTATAGATCATCAAATGCTCTTGATGGCATCTAGAATGGGGAGTCCGTCCCGGAATGTGTTCAATTCACTTTGCCCAGGTCCATCGGCGCAATCACTATTTATGGCAGCTGTCCCCTTATGAAATGTTTGTCTTACATAAGAAGACTTGAGAGTTGAAATTACTCCGTGATCCATGCTCTGAAGAATGGATGATGTTGTATTAGCAGGCATGAACACATTAATCTCATTGTCCCTCTCCATCAGAGCACTTGGGTGACCAAGTACATTGTCAATCACCCGTCATATTCTGGAAGGAATCTTTTTTTTCTGAGCAATAGGTCTCAGCAGTAGGCTTAAAACCCTCCGTAAATCATGTTACAAACAGATGTGCTGTCGTCCGGGCTTTGTTGTTCCACCGACAGAGCACGGGCAGAGGAAATGCCGCCTCATTCTAGGATTTTGGAATGGTAAACAAGCACTGGCTGCAGCTGGAAGTTACCGGCTGCATGAGCCTCCCCCAGCTCCAAAATTTCCTTCTAAAGTCTCCTCACCTGTCTCGAGTCTTCACAGAATTCAGGAGAGTTCGGGCCTTGTTCTGCATTAGGCTTTGGTTCATGCACGGGAACGCTGTGGCTTGAGTTTGATCTACCCAGATGGCTAACACTTTCCCCAGTAATAAAGCTATTTCACTCTCCTATCATCCCTGTGGTCACTGGACACTTTTCACTTCGTTCAAGAACTTTTGCTTTGCATTCCCGAATTGGCTAATGGGCTCAAGGGGTCCACCTTTCAGCCCTTCTCCGCGTTCAACATGCCTTCCTCACCGAACTTAATTATTTCTAGCTTTTGATTTAAAATGAGTGACAGGCGACGCTTAGAGGTCATTGTAGGGTTATTAACTGGCCTAATTTCAATATTGTTGTGTCTCAGGAAGGAGAGGGAGAGAGATGGGGGAAGAGCCAGTCGGTGGAGCAGTCAGAACACACAGTATTCACCCACTACGTTTGCTAAACATTGATTATACGGGCACAGCTCCTGGTGCCCGAAGATCATTACAATCATAACATCAAAGGTTCCTGATCACCGACCCCCGTAACAAATGTCACAGTGATGGAAAAGTTTGACATAGTGAGAGAATTACTAAAACGTGACACAGGGACCCGAAGTGAGCAAATGCTGCTGGAAAAAACTGTGCCAACAGACTTGCTCGCGAATCTTCCATTTGTAAACAAACAAGCAAACAAACAAACAAACAAAAACAACATCACATCTGTGAAGCTCAGTAAAAGGAAGTACAATACAACCAGTGTCCCGTCACCGACCTGATAAAAGGCCAGTTTGTTCAGAGGAAGCTTACAGAATATTCTGGCACGTTGCCTGCCGGGCCGTACACTATTCCTGCCACAGGGGGTGTTCTGGTTCTCCCGGCCTCCACCATCCTCTCACACACGTGTCCCGTCTGCCAGGACTGAGCCTACCCCAGCCCCTTCCCCAGATCGACTCCCTCAAATGCCTGCAGGACCGTAGTCACCAACCTGGGTTCTTCGTCCTCCTTAACGGTGTCTGTTTTGTCTGCTGAACGCGTGACCCATGAAGCCACCGCCTGCATCTCTCCCATTCAGCACTGCATTCCCAGAGCTAGGCATAGAGCCGATGAGTATTTCTTGAATAAATGCATCTGCGTGCCAGACAAGCTAAAATAGGAGAGAGGAAGAACGCAGTCCTTGCCTTCCACATGCTTAGAACCTAGCTAGGACAGGCTTCTCAGCTTAAGGTGGTGTGAAACTATTGTAAATAATAAAATATCTGAATTAAAGGGTTTTCACAAGACTTGAAGGCCCAATTTCCTAAGTCAAGGATCAATAATCTGTAAGATGTTAAATTAAAATCCTCCTGAGCCCACTTTAATAATAGATGAGACTAATGTTGGTGGATGTTCTATCTGCATGTAAATGAATACTTTTAGGAGGACTCTGTAATGACCTCTAGGAAAGTGACCTTAGTTTATACCCTTCTGATTTGGAGTCTGAGGTCATTTCAGCAGGGAGCACAGCTGGTCATGGCCTTTGACCTGCCAACACAAGGTCCTGAGGACATTCTTCCCATGGGCTCCCAGCCAATGGCTGAGCAGAGCGGGCATGGGGGGCAGACCTGCTCCTGGGAGGCAGAGCTGTGCCGGGGGGCATCTGAGGCTCACGGACCCACTTTGGCCATACCCAAGGGCACTGCAGGCTAGACTCTCCCTACCCAGGCCTCCCCGGCTCCCCCTACCCCGCTCTTTTCTCAGGGGTAGGACTTGCCTGCGGTCTCCTGGCCCTTCCCACCTCCTCCAGCTCCTGCCCCATTTCCCTTCATGGGCACATTCCCCCAGTGAAGTGCTTGGACACCTCATCCAGTCGTGGCGCCTGCTTTTCAGAGCATTCAAACTCACACCTCGGACTACCACACAGGTATCTTAATCTGTAAAGGGACAGGGTGTGAGTATAAAGATTTTTTTCCCTGTTAGCCAGGTAGGCATCCATGTGGAATCCCAAAGACTGTATCTACTGAGGTCTCTTCTTGAGGTAGAAGCAATTATGGTGGCCCAGGCGGTAGGAGGTTTGTAACCTGAGAGAAAGAGGAGGGGAGAGAGGAGGAGAGACAAGAGACAGGGGAAGGGAGGGAAGGAGAGGAAGACTGGAGGGGAAGGGAGGGAAGGAGAGGAAGGCTGGAGGGGGAGGGAGGGAAGGGCATAGAGGCAGCAGAAGAGGCATAGGAGGAGCAGAGAGGGCAGGGAGACTAGAAACAAGCCAAGTTCGGTGGCGGAGAGCAGAGGAAAGCTACAATGTGCTTCCCAACGCTGCTGGAACGACAGTCTCCTGCACCGGAAGTCCCAGTCTTCCCATTAGGAAGAAGGTTCCATCCCTGTCGTAGAAGGGAACTGGTGTGATCCCTTATGTGCCAAATAGAGAGAGGCACTCCTTTAGGAAAATGGGATGTGGGAGACCAGCCTTTTCATCATGTGGATTTATCAATCCAAAGGGTCTAACTTTCAGAGTTCAAATTCCCCTGTTTCTTTTTCTTTCATGGTCTGCCTTGGTTCCCTCTCGTCTCACCTTCCCGTTCAGGGTCCAAACACCCCTCTCCGCAGAATCAGAAGCAAAATATGAGGGAACCGAAAAGGGTGACGATCTGAAGGCAGACCCGGAGAGGTGGCTGTGAGGACGTGCAATCGACAGCCGCTGGCCACTGGTGCCTATTGGCTTTTAAATGTAATTAAAATCAAATGCAATTTAAAAATCAATGCCACAGTCACACTAGTGACATTTCAAATACATAATAGCCACATGTAACTGGTAGCCACCGTAATGGAAAACGTACATGGAAAGGATGTTCGTTGTCAAAGAGAAGTTCCACCAGACGGAGCTGTGTTAGACAACCGTGCAGTGCAAAGCGGGGTGCGGGTAGAAAAGTGAGGGTCCGGGGGCATCTTCCTCCCTGAAAGGGAGCCGTGACCCAAAGTCACCAAGTTACATAGATTGAGAAAGGCCCTCCCACATACTGAGCCTGTCAGGGGTTCTCTGTGAATCGGGTTATGGAACTTGAACCTGAAATTCAAATACATACATTTTCCTAGGTATGCTGTGTATAGGAGTTTTTTACTGACTGGGACATATTTTCCTTCCAGAATAGTTTCTTGACGTTGGCATTACTGACATTATGGGCTGGATAATTCTTGGCTGTGGATTAGTTTCTTTGTTGTGAGGTTGTTCTAAGCATGCGAAGACAGACAGCAGCATCGCTGGCCTCTACTCACTGGAGGCCAGTAGCATTTCCACTTCTCCTTCGTGACAATGACTGTCTTCAGACATTGTCCAGTGCCCACTGGAGGGAAAAATCACCCCCCGTAGAGAACTATTGATCTAACACACACACACGAGGGCTGTCTGGAAAGTACCCAGCCATGTAATGTGAGAAGCAGAGGCGTGTGCGGCTGGCTTTGTTTTCTGGACAGCCCTCGTCTAGTGTGTGTAATACAACTCAATATGGCTTTGGGGCTGGTCAGAAAGGTCAGTGCCACCCCTTCCCCTGAGCTATAACCAAGCGGTGACCTGTGACAGACTTGGCCAAGTAACACTTTGTTTAGAGGAAGCTCATAACCTATTTCTGGCCAGGATGCGCTAACCTCACAGTAACGGCTCTAAGAAAGAAACCACCCGCCAAATGCATGATGTGACCATGACTGGGACTGACTTAACCACGGTGAAGAAATCATGTGATTTGCTGTGTCTACAGATATGTAAGTAACCCATATGTGTTTCTTTTTTTGGTATTGGAAGAGAATTCTAGAATAAAATTCATTGTCGCAGTCATTTTAAAGTACATCCATACTGTCAAATGTCTCAACAACTACATTTTTCACTGCCCTCTAAAAATAAAAAGCACTAAATAATATAAGACTATGCTTTAACCTGAAGGTTTTAATGTTCAATTAGAACTCAAAAATACACCTGCTGACATCCATGCTTTATAAAATAATTCTCATGTTATAATTATGTATCTTGAGCAGAATTACCAAGGCGTTTGTCTTGAATGCTTAATATATTCTATGGGAAGTATCCTGAGAATTTTCAATCCTGTCACTGTCAAGAAAAAGAGATATTAACATTCGCAATGAGAGAGTCATATTGGATTTTGTGTATAGAGAAAATCACAAGTAAGACTTTAAGTCTTAAAAAGATTTTTCTCCAGAGCCTACAGTAGTTACTACTATTGGAAGACTATAGATTACTATAGGATAGAGACTGTGTTTTTCTCTCAGTCCCTCTAAAAAAGTGTCCTGCATAGATTAGGCACTCAATAATTTATTTGTTCATGAATACATTAACTCAAAACTAACCCTCTGAGTCTACTGCTATAAAACATGGACCAGGAGATAAGTCTCTCAGTTCCCAACGTGCCTTGTTTTATAATGTGAGCAAAGAGGAATTATGGTTCAGCAACTGTGTCACTTTGCATCTAAGGGCCCAAGTCTATTTTTAATGTCCCTGCTCCCCCCTTTGGTTATGCATTAAGTGACGTTATGAGTTCCATAAATTTTCTGATGTTCGATTTCCTCACCAACAAATTGAGACTAATTACTAATGACATTTTAGCTTCAGGTCTAAATGAGACACAAGGCTTTTAGCATACTGCCTGGCACATAAAAAATGCTTTCTAAATGTTAACTGTTATTTTTTATAACTTATTTTTCCCATAGAACCCCCCCCCCCCCAATTTTTATTCTTATTAGAAAATGATGGTTGCATTTTTAAAAACTATTACGTTCGGAACAAACTTCTCAACACTTAGCTTGAGATTTATAATGAATTCAGGAATATGAGAAACGGTCTTCCCTAGATACTTACAGGTTATAGGGAAACAATTACAGTGGCAATGAGAGGCCACTTTTTTAGTAAAAATCTATTTATACCCTTTAAAAAAAACTTTTGAAAAACAACCCATAACAAGTATATGCTTAATGTTAGGAAGAGTGGGATGTAAGTGGTACAGCCTTATTAAATACAGGAACTTAATAATCCCTTTTCGGTCTATGTTAAATGTCTATACTACCCAAAACCATCCATAGATTCAATGCAATCTTTATCAAAATACCAATGGCATTTTTCACAGAACTAGAAGAAATAATCCTAAAATTTATATGGAACCCTAAAAGACCCCAAATAGCCACAGCAATCCTGAGAAAGAAGAATGAAGTTGGAAGTATCATGTTGCCTGATATTAAACTATACTACAAGGCTAGAGTGATCAAAACAGCACAGTACTGGCTTAAAAACAGACACATAGATCAATGGAACAGAATAGAAAGCCCAGAAATAAATCCCATACCTATATGGTCAATTAATCTATGACAAAGGAGGCAAGAATATACAGTGGGGTAAAGACAGTCTATATTTAATAAATAGTGTTAAGAAAACTGGATAGATACATGCAAAAGACATATATAAGAATAAACTCAAAATTCGTCAAAGACTTAAATGTAAGACTCCAACCATAAAAGTCCTAGAAGAATCCATAGGCAGTAAGCCCTCTGATATTACTGTTAATAATATTTTTTTCTGATACATCTCCTCAGGCAAGGGAAACAAAAGAAAAAAATAAATGAATGGGGTTACATTGAACTAAAAAGTTTTGTGCACAGCAAAGAAAATCATCAACAAAACAAAGACAGCCTACCAGCTGGAAGAAGATATTCATCAATAATACATCTGATAAGAGGATAATATCCAAACATTTAAAAGAACTCATACAACTAAACACCTAAAAAACAATCGAATTTAGAAAATGGGCGGAGAGCCTGAATAAACATTTCTGCAAAGAGGACATCAGATGGCCAATAGACCTAAGAAAAGCTGCTCAATTCACTAATCATCAGGGAAATGCAAATTAAAACCACAATGAGATACCACCTCACTCCTGTCAGAATGGCTATCATCAATAATTCGACCAAAAAGTGCTGGCCAGAATGTGGAGAAAAGAGAACCCTTGCGCACACTGTTGGTGGGATTGCAAATGGTGCAGCCACTATGAAAAACAGTACGGTGGTTCTCAAAAAATTAAAAACAGAACTACCTTATGACCCAGCAATTCCTCTTCTGGGTATTTTTCTGAAGAAAACCAAAATACTAACTCAAGAAGACATATGCACCCCTGTGTTTACTGCAGCATTATTTACAATAGTCAAGATATGGAAGCAACCTTAGTGCTTATCAGCAGACAGCTGGATAAAGAAGAGGTGGTACACATATACAATGGAATATTACTCAGCCATTAAAAAAAGAGTGAAATAATATTATCTGCGACAACATTGATGGACTCAGAGGGTATTACGCTAAGTGAAATAAGTCAGACTGAGAAAGACAAATACCATATGATCTCACTTACATGTGGAATCTACAGGACAAAATAAACGAACGAACAAAGCAGAAACAGACTCATAGATCGAGAACAAACTAATGGTTGCCAGACGGGAGGTGGGTTGAAGGGCTTGGTGAAAATAGTGAAGGGATTCGGAAGTACAAGTTGATAGTCACAAAATAATCACAAGGCTGTAAAGTACAGCATAGGCAATACAGTCAATAATATTGTAATAACTACGTATGGTGCCAGGTGGGTCAATAATATTGTAATAACTACGTATAGTGCCTAGACTAATCAGGGAGATCACTTCATAAATAATATAAATGCCTAACCACTATGTTGTACACCTGAAACTAATATAAAATAATATTGAATGTCAACTATAATTGAAAAGAAAAACAGGATTTAAGGAGGGTTTTCTTCTGCAGAGTGTTAAACAAGTCATAGAAGCTAGAAGTTATTTGTTCTGTTGATGGTGTGGTAAAACTCAACTTGAACACCATCTGGGACGTGCATGGAGGTTGTGGGGGAGAGGAAGGTGGATGGATATTTGACTCCCAAGTCAAGTGCTTTAACAGCTTTCTAAGTCCTTTTCCCCTGCTCAATCAATGTTGGTAATTTATATTTTTCTAGAAGCATATCAATTTTATATGTGTTCCGATTTATTCACGTGTAATTATTGATACTACTGCTTATAATGTTTTAGGTCAGTATTCTATATTGAGTCACGTCCCCTTTTGGCCTGGTTTTGTGTGCTTTGGTTTTCGGTCCTGCCAGATGCTCGTCCACTTCATTAATCTTTCCAAAGAACGGCCCTCTGTGTCTGCAGATCATCGTGCTGTGTTCCATTTCATCAGGGTTTGCCCTTTTCTGTATTCGTCTGTCCTTTTTGGTTTCTTTGGATTTACTCCCTTCTTTTTTTAACTCTTGAGGTGAGTTGGTAAGCTCTTGGCTCATTTCTTTCCTGTTGTTTTTTTAAATATATATCACACATTTAAGATTATAAAGTGCCCTGCTGAGAACTGATTCAGCTGCATTGCATATGTCCTGACTAAATGTCCTAGAGATTCTCAGTTGTCCTGCAATTTCCATCCTACTCCTCTTCCTTTCGTTTACAAACAAACACTCAATTGTAAGAAGACTATATGACTTCCCAACTTATAACATTTCTCGGCCTCTCTTTCGGCTCCAACGGCCATATTCTGAAAACAGGTAGAGGCCTGGGCTCCCAAAGGATTTGTTCCAGAGCCTTCTGAGGACTAGTCCAAACTGTAGGCAGAAATGAGCTGCAGAAAGCCCCAGGGTAGCCAGCCACACACACTGCCCTGTCAGCTTTGTGACCTGAGAGCTCTGTCAGGCAGGAGCATGCAGGAGAAGGTACTGGCTAGGTCTCGGGACTGTTGCAAGGGAGGCTGCAGAATGTAGCCTTGTGCCTGGAAGCCATTTGTCCAGCTAAAAGTTGGAAAGTCCGGTATTGAAAATAGAAGGGGAGAAAGGATCAGCAGTATCTGCTATAACCGCACGCCCACACTCGGGGAATGCAGCCATAGAACTTTGCTTTGGATGAGGCAGGTATACGCAAAGGTGATACATGTGCTTTCAGTTCATGTCTTTAAAGAGAATGAGCACGCCCTTGCCTCCCCCCTTTCTCCTTCCCTACTGGCCAGGAGTCAGCATGGCGGCTGGAGCTGAAAGTTATGGTGGGGGCTGAGATGAAAAGAGCATGTTGAAGATGATCTAACTACAAGTTCAAAGGCTCTGAGAAAGACAAGCCCTAGTTAGAATCTCCCTGGAGGGCTTCCCCAGACCTTCCGAGCTTAAGAAATGGGTGTCACACATGGCGGGGGAGGCTCCGGAGCTGGTCATCCTAGGGTCCCAGCAGAAAGGCAGGCAAAGAGTAATTCCAGTGGTGATAGACAAAGCCTTACTTGCGATGTTTGATTTTATGTTTAAAAGAAGAGTTCCTTATGTATTGCTTGCAAAAGCATTGATTTAGAAAACCTAAATCAAGAAAGAAGGGTTTGAGAAGGTTTTGAGAAGCCCATCTGACATCCTCCGGGTACCTAAGGGATAGATGTGGCACCCTGGCTTGCAGGGCACTCACGATGCAGCAGCTACCTGAACAGATTCTGCCTCACCTCTGCCCAGCTTTGAAACCACAGCGAGGGCTCTGTTTTCCCTACCATGGAGCTCTTCTGTGGTTTTTAGTGAGATCATAACTGCGAATGGTTTGACTGCACCTGCCTCATACTGAGCCCTCAATGAGTGACGGCTCTTCCGATTTCCAGAATTTGGTCACACTTGGCCAGCTCTGGCGTCTTCTCCTTGGCATTGTTGCAAGCCCCTTAGCCTTCCTTCTCTTATTTCCCTCCCAACGTGAAAAGACTTGACCCACTTTTGCAACCAAAGTCTAACTCTCTCAGAAGATCTTTTAAGTTTAAGGATTTAGCTTCTAAGCAAAAAAAAAAAAAAAAAAATCAGTATCCTGTTTTATAGAAGTTTAAGGATCAAATTTCTATAAAACAGGTTTACATTTAATGACAAATACCTGTGTCATGAACATGTCGTTAATATTTGTTTCTATGGTGAGCTGCATTGAACAATAAGGTACTCAGAAAACAGCCTGATGTCGTAGGGGGAAAAGCCTTCTTAACTTATTAGTTCTTGACTCCACATGCCCTTTGCACCTCTTGGCTCACCGTTAGATCAGAGTGGTTATTATTATTACTGAAACATAAGGTTAACATTTCCATCGTCACTGGGGTTAAAATTTGCATACTTCTACATAATTATCGTGCACAGCTGCTTGCATGTTTCGTCTTTTATCTTGGTTTGCACAATTCATCTGGAATTTCTTAAAACTAGAGTCTTCATAAGAAGAGTCTTGAAAGGACTTCAGGGAGAATGTGGAGTTCAACATTTTAGCAGTATCCTTCACTTAAATAAAAGGCTTCAGAGCCTCCTAAAAACATGAGCAGTTTTGACTGAAAAGTCTAATATTAACCACATGGGTTAAATGATTGCAGAACAAATTTTTTATTGCATTATAAATCTGCCGGAAACAACAACAAAAAAGGTCGTCAATCTCTTCTTTACTTCTTGTTGGCATTTTGAAATTACCCTCTTTTCCTTTCTTATGTCCCAAACAAAGACATGGCATTCAATGTTGTCATAAATTCTCCTTGTCAATGACATTCCTTCCATAGGCTGCTGAAACTCGTAGATCAGATGAGAAGGGATCACATAAAAACTGAAGCCATTTTTAGAAATCAAGATTGACTAAAGGGACCGAGTGACTTCCCCTTTGTAGCAGAATCAAAAGAATTTGGTCAACAGCCATTGTGTGACATGATGGAAAGGCAGCATCATAGAAGGACATCTGAATTTCAGCCCTGACTCCCTCTACAACTTGATGCCTTTCCTTCAGGGTATTGGTGAACTTTAAATTCATCAGGACTCTTGGTTTCAAGTGACAAAACCCAACTATATGGCAAAATAACAGGTCCAGGGGCCCCGTGTGTGCCTGGATCCAAGTGCTTTCATGGAATCATCAACAACATGCTCATCTCCGTCCCTCAGTTGGTGTTCCTGTGGGCTGGCTCTACGCTTGAGCAGGCTTTTTGCATCCCATGCAAAGATGGTTTTCAGAAGCTCAGCAAGTCCGGTGGCAAGAGGGCCATTGTTTCATAAAAGTCTGATGGCCTTGGGAAGACTCCTTTGGATTTCAGGCCCAACCCTGAACCAATGGAAAAGGTACACTGACCAGGTCAAGGCTACATGTGCCACATACCACATGGACTAAAATGTGGGAAGGAGTATTTGCTCAAAGGAAAATCAGGGCACTTTTTCTGGTTTGCCAGAAAAAGTGGGGAATGCGTGACAAATGGCGGGCAGGCAAAAACACGACAGTCCCATCGCAACCATGCTTGCATATCCAAGTCCTCAGTAAAATTCAGAATTGAGAGTTGATGATGTAAGTCTTTTTACTCTCAGATTCAAGCTATTTGCTATTTTCTGGGGAGGAGATGGCTGATGGAGAAGTAAGACTCATTCTCCTCCAGCCACCATAAGCTGGGATATTCAAGGAGACTGTCCCCTAAAGCCTCCAAGAGTAGCCGTGTGGACACGTCAGTTTTAGCTCAGAGAAACTGACAGGGATCTATGAGAGTATACATTTCTGTTGTGTTAAGCCACTGAATGTGTGGTTATTTGTTATGTCGCCATAGGTAACTAATGTAACTGAGTTCTGGCAAATAAAATACAAACTTCCAGCTCATGTTCTTCAAGGGAAAGGTGCTATCTTCCTCCCTCTCTCTTAATGCAGTCGGCCGGAATGGAGACATGCAGGTGAGCCTTCTTGTGCGACTATGTATTACATGAATAATGGTGCTTTGCTAGGAGGGTAGAGCAACAAGATGGAAGGAGCCTGGGTCTCCATTACCATCCTGAAATCCCAGCTGGAAAGATAAATAAAATGCTCTGTGGTTGAAGCCACTGTATTCTGGGGTCTCTTATTAGAGCTAACCTATGTCTCAATGACATTACCATTTTTGTCTGAGACTGCACTTCATAGACTCCGAGCTACAGGGAGTGTAATTAAACAAAACATAAAGGCTGCAATCAGAAATCTACTACCAAGTTGCACCCAGCCCACCACTTCCAACAAACTACTCCCACAGTCTGGGCGTGGTGGGGATACTAGAGCAGTCCCATTCCTGGAGGACATGGGACTCCTCTAGCAGCTAACTCTATCTCAAAGGTGACTTGGTGTCTTTGCCAAAGCTTCCTGAGTCAGCGCGGCCATCTAAGATGCCCCGCCACCCTTCCTTGCCTCTTCCTTCACTTGGGACAGATGGCCTCACCACCTGCTAGCACTCCCAACCTTACCAGTTCCGTTCCCATGTTCTCTCACAGGTGTTTCCCCTAATTAAATCCTTGTTCATTTAATTCCATCTTGGCACCTGCTTTTCTGACTAATACACCATCTTTTTTCATAAAAACAATGAGGTCCTCTGGGAAAATAAAAACCAACCAACAAAGCAACAGTAAGACTCTCACCAATTTATCAGGTAGTAATAACATCTTGTCATAAACAGATTAGACATGGTAACTGTCAATAAACCCAAGATAACTTGGCCATTTTATACATTACTTTCCCCAAACAACCCCTGATTGCTTCCAAATTTTCTCCCATTATTTGAAAGTAAATTAGGAGGCCAACAGAGTTTCCCCTAGATCTGACAAACTGCACATGACTGACTATTCCAAAAAACTGAATGAAAAGTAAAATTCCATCAATTCTATAGTTGCTTTGTCTCAATATCAAAGTTATGGATGGTCGATGGTGAGCAGGTAAAGAATTGAGGACGGAATTTTTGGCCTGATTTAACCCAGAGCAGACCCAGTGCATTAGCTCTGACTGTCCGAATGTCCGGCATGTTTTTGCCTTGGTGGGTGCCGATCACTTAGCCTAGATACGCAAATGTCCATGTCACCTGAAGTCTTGCCTAACCCCCTCCAATTAGAAGTCACTGCTCTATTTCACTTCAGTCTATCATTTGCACTTGCAACTTTCCTTTCTGCTTCATATGTTTGTCTCTCAGACTGTCATAGTTTTTATTCATTTTTGAAATCCCATAACTATCTCTGCACCTCGGTTTCATCACATATTTGCTGAATTGAGTCAAACGTGAAAGAGTTGGGAAACAGCGTGCATTAGTGTTACTGGAGACTAACACTTCTTCAATAGATTCTGGCACAGAAACTGGGAACGTCCTTCCAGGAGAGGTTACTAAAATGAGAAAATATGCCATGGAGAGGTTCTCAAGGAATGAAATGTCTGCTCTTGACAATGGTTTTGAACCCAAAAGAGAGCAGAGAAAATTGAATATGATGAGTTCTAATCCTTCCACATATGGCATATTTATACCCGTGCCAACTCAGGGAGACTCTCAGAAGCATCCCTTGCTCATTGTTGGCTGGAAAGGGTGTGTGCGCGCGCGCATGGGTGTGTGTGTGCATGTGTGCACGCGTGTGTGCATGTGTGCATGCATGTGTGTGTGTGCATATGTGTGTGCGTGTGTGCCTGTACATGCACACACGTGTGTGTGTGTGTGTGTGTGTGTACTCTGGAGAGGCACAAGTTGTGTACTGCTCTTTTGTCTACTGTCAGAGAAAAACAAACATTTCCACACTTCTGAAAAAGGTTAGATATTTTCTTTTAGATGATTACAGTAGAGAACTGTTACTGACATAGTTCCCAACTAAACATTGTTTTGGTCTCAAAGGTTATTGTTTTCTTTAAAATTAAAGGAAAATATACTACCTATTCATGGTAACAAGATAATATTATTAGTAAAACAGTTAATTCTTAGAATTTTTGTGTATGAATCATTTTAAACTGGGAGATAGAAAGCACAAATTCCTCCAACTTCTAGTTTAGAGTCTGCCACAAACTAACAATGAAACCTAAGATTAGTCACCTCAACTTTCTGATACTTGTCAACTTTATCTACACAAATGAAAGAGTTAAGAGTGTTTCAGAGGTTAAAAATTGATGGTTAATAGGCTTCAAGATGTGCTTTCTTTGGCTAGTCATAATTTTTTAAACTGAATCAGTTTCCTAAATATAAATCGAGGCATATTTTTTTCAGGAAAAAAATACAACTTCTGGCTTCTTTTGAAAAACCAAAAGATATGACCAACCTGATTCTATACTCCCATATGGCAACTGTTGGGTGAAGCCGATGTCCCCCTAGTGTACCTGGCCCACCTGGTAGCCAACTGAGTGCATGACTCCTACACTCCATGACCAGAATGGCCTGTCTAGTTCTAAAAGTCCGCAAGTCTGGAAAATAATTGAGAATCCAGAAACAAACACGTATATTTATAGTCAAATGATTTTTAGTAAGTGTGTCACAACCACTCAATGGAAAAATAGTACCTTTTTCAAGAAATGGTGCTGGGACAACTTGATAGCTACCTGCAACAGAATGAAGTTGGGCCCTCTCCTCACACCGTACACAAAAATCAATCAAAATGGATCACAGACCCAAATTTAAGAGATAAAACTATAAAACCATTAGAAGAAAATTCTCAAATTGGTGACTATGCTAAAGAAACACTGAATTATACATTTTTAAAGGTGGATTTTATGGTATATGAATTCTATCTCAATTTAAGAAGTACACGAGCCCCATGCAGGGATATAAATCTTCATCTCCATCACCCTCGTTAACA
Source organism: Lyroderma lyra (assembly GCA_004026885.1). Lineage (NCBI taxonomy): Eukaryota > Metazoa > Chordata > Mammalia > Chiroptera > Megadermatidae > Lyroderma > Lyroderma lyra. Next base: position 51,346 of record PVJL010002608.1, read on the forward strand.
TTATCAATATAATCAACCTACTTTCCCAGTCGTAAGTTCACCAACATGAGCTATTCATGTCACTTTAGCATAAAACACAATGAATTATGGCCAACGTTGGAATAAATTTTACTGATGAAAGAAGAGAACTTGAGCTTCTTTCAAAAAAGGAAACTTCAGATAAATATATTTTACTGTCCTTTGAAGATGAAATTTTTTTTGTATTTGATTTTCTCAAATGAACACCTTAATTCTACAGGACCATGTGAAATATCACTTCTCTTATTTGCAGACTATGTGTGGGCAGGGAAGATAAATCCTAATCAATGACAAATTGATTCATTCAAGTGTTAACACCCTTTCCTATAATTACCTTTAAGTTCTCATGGTTCCGTCTGAATTTCAGATCCAGCTGGGATACCCAGAGAATCAGCAGAGACTCCATTTCAAGTTACTTTCTACCCCGCAACCCCCAACCTCACTACAGTGCTTAAACATCGGAGGCAAATGCCTATTGTCTCATAATGTGACTGTAAAAAAATGAATCTACCAGTTAAAGGGGAGGTATGTAATCAGGTGAACTGTATCATCGCCTCAGGACTTTCTCTTGTACGTTGGCATAACTAAAGAAGAGACATGCATCACCAAAACAAAACAAACAAACAAACCCCCCCAATATTTTCTCAGCTTTAACACAGTTCCGAAAGTGTTTTCTCCCTGTGCTGACCAAGCACAAAAAGGTAGTGAATTATTTCACATTATCCAACCACGGCAAAACTCAAGCATTAAAGGTGGAGACAAGTTTGCCCTTAGAAAGAGGTTCATGTGAAAGTGACCTCGAATACAAATATGTGTTGATATATAATGAAAACTGGGGGGAATGTTATTTTCTAAGTTGGCGGCTGTGCGAGTTGGACCAGGAAGCGTGCAATCTGCTTCTGCAGCACAAAATTTCCTTCGTTTGGAAAAACACCTTTACTTTCGCCTCCACCCCACCGACCCTGATGAGAGTGACCCAGAAAGAAAGTTGATGGAGATTAAAATAAAAACCGTTCCTTGAAAAGGGACTGCCCCCGTGGTAAAGGGCCAGAGGCGGCCTTCAGAGGGACCCCTCCGCAGGCCCCCACTCTGCCCTCTATGAGTACACTGAACAGACGTCCTCACCCACTGGCTCCCCGTGGGGGGTTCTGCCTGCAGGAGGTAACTGCCAAAGACTGGGGAGTGGGGGCAAGAGGAGGTCCAGGGGTTCACTGCATAGCACCTCCATGCCGGGCCTCGCCTAGCAGATGTGCACAACCTCTTCTACGGGGCTCCCCTACCCTCAGGGCTCCGGGCATGGCTTCTCTGCCCCTGCCCTTGAGGCCCAAGAGGGTAACAGCTCCGCCCTACTGCCAGCCACGGAGCGCTTCCACAGACAGCCGGCTCTGCTGTAAGTCACGTGACGAGTTCTTGCCCTTCATCACGTGATGCAAAATTGTGCAAGAAAAGCCACGGGGCTTCTGGGACGAGGGGCTTAGAGGCACACACACAACTGCACCCGTGACGCTCAGCAAAGCCAGGAACCTGCTACAAGTGGCGTTGCGCTTGTTGTGTGATGGATTAAGAAGTACGTAAATACGAGAACTACTGCATGCCACCTGGAAAGCACCTGGAGGTTATCAATAGCTTGTGGGAGAGAGCTTGAGAGAGGCTACAGCTTTGTGAGCTGCCGCGAGGCTCGTCTGAAACGGGACACAGAGTGGTCACGCCGCATGCGGGTGAGGTGTCGGACCCTGATGATGGAGGTTTGGGGTGTGGGGAGCATTCATGTTGCTCAGGGATGAAGCCACACTTCAGCAAGTGCAAAAGGACGCTCAGCGGCACTGGAGCAAGTCAGTGTCATCCAAACAAGCTCTACAGCACAACCGGCTGCACACAGGTCATTTCTCCACACCCGGCCGATGACCTCACCAGCAAACGTCCCCTCGCTGCCTTCTTTTCAGTAACCGCATCTGAGTGTGTCCCCTGGTCCCTGTCGAAACACCTAGAGAGCAAATGAGGGCAGTGGGTGGGTAAGAGCTCTCACAGCGCGCTGGGCGTTCAGGACCTGAGGCTCCCAACGGCCTGAGAGACACTCCTGTTGGAAGCAGCTGCCAAGGAACTCTGAACAGGGGACATGACAGAAACGTGAGTGGCTTCGTGTTCTGTCCCTGCGCCAGCCCGTGACGGGCAAGAGCTCTGTGACAGTGGGGCTTTGTGGGGGGAGAAAGAGGGGGGAGTGGGGTGTGGGCCACGAAGATGAGCAGAAGGGACAGGGTCACGAATGCGGAGACAAACCGCTGAGACACACAGCCCCTTCCCCAGACCCGAGTCAAGAACGGTAACAGGACAGGCATGAGGCGGGCCCCGCTCTGCCAGGGTGCGGGGAGCGAATCGGACCGCCAACACAGGAGACGCGAGCACAGCTGCTGCTTCCACGTTTTCCACCGAGACAAGCTGCACAACAGTAATTTCCATTCCAAAGACACTCGTTCTGCAAGTAGCGGAAATCTAGAAGAAACCTTTCAATTGTTTTCTCCCCTCAATAAGCCCTTTTATTTTTTACCTGAGTCAGAACACAACTATAACCTAGTCTTTGCCCGATGAGATGACATTAGCCATAGAAGCACACCCACACAAAGGGATTATTAATCCTCAGAAAAGCCTTGGCAGAATTTGATGAAAGCTGAAATGCATTTTCGCGGATGGCTGTGCCTCAGTATGCTTGATTTGAAAAATATTAAATAAAGCAATACCCCATTTCTGTTCTATTCCCTGAAAGAAATTACTACATGAAAAGGTAGACAGGCAGGACACAGTTAACAAACAAAGACTAAAGAGTTGTCATCGGCTTAGGAATGCTCTGGGAAATAAATGAAGGCCACTCGCCAGTAGGACTGTAAAATACAGAAATAAAAAATCTGTATTGCGAACATACACATACCTATATCCCACATCACAGTTTGATGAGGCAAGAGATAAATGGCCCAACATTGATTGTTTTTACAGGAATATGACAACCTCCCAAAGAAGAGAAACAGAACATCTCTCTCTCCACATAAAAAGCAAATTACAGATGGGGGAAAAAATCACTACTCTCAGAGCAAGATCCAATTAAAAAAATATGTCTGGCTTTGACAGGGCAAATTCCAGGCGTAGTGTGCTTTCATGGACGCTGGTCCTACAGGGAAGACTTGAGAGCTACAAAAGCCTATGGAACTTTTCAGGGCTTGTCATGATTTTTCTGTAATATTAAACAAGGATTTCCGCCTCCTTAGCTCATATTTTTCCCCCTAACTGATCCTGCAAGGTGCTGTTATGCTTCTAACTGTATTTCCTTTCAGAAAATCACATTGTATAACGGCTGCACGGTAGATGTTGAATAATAATTAATACTGCTTAACGGCAATGCCATAAAGTAGAAGATTTTACAAAGGATTGTGTGTGTGTGTGTGTGTGTGTGTGAGTGTGAGTGTGAGTGTGTGTGTGAGTGTGAGTGTGTGTGTGTGTGTGTGTGTGTGTGTGTGTGTAGAGAGTACAAGGGAGGGAGGGAGGGAGGGAGGGAAGACATACGGTTGAACGGCAGGATGAAACAATGGGATGGAAGATCAGAGGCAGCTTGTCATGTCCCAGGCAGTGCTGCAAGGACAGCATAAATGGCATTATTTGAAGAGAGGGCAATTCTGACTCTGGGATATCCATTTTACTTTTCAGAGCCATTAGGTGGGAGCCATTGTCTGTGCTGTTCAAAGACTGAAGCCAACGTAAAGAACCTCTGAAAGTCACATGGCTTTTGAGCCAAAACTTTGGCTCACGTCGCCCTCCGCCTTGTCACCTCTCATCCACTTTGTACACAGTACCATTAAGGGTTTCTAGACATCACGTTCTGGATCTTGTCACAATGCTCAGAATGGCTGTCAGGGGACAGCAAAGGCGCTCCCATAAGCCAGGCCTGCAGTGGGTGAATAAATACATGCATTTGGGTGGTACCAAGCTGTTCCATTTGTCTTATCACTTCATTCTTCAGTTGACATTGCGACCCCTGGAAAACCAAAGGAGGCGTTTCTTCAGTTCTTTACCCTTGACCTCCGGTCCATGCAGCCATTCTTCTCTGTCCCCTCTTGCCCTTTGGAGATAATTGCCTACATTCGGGTGCCTATATTACCTATGTTTCAACCTGTTCTCCAAACGTTAACTGTTTGGGATTAAAATAGTTTCTAAGAAGCATTTTCAGCCTTGCCTTGAACTCCTGCCAATCTATGGCTCCGCACAAAAAGGAAAGTGCTGAGGCATTAAAAATAAAATGAGGATTAGTTGGAAGGAGATAATAAACGGCACATTACTCCATGTGGCAGAAGCAAAGAAAGAAAGAAAGAACCATTTGTTTGTAGTTAAAGGTTTAACCATGACTTTGGGATCTTAGTACAGGTGACTGGGACATAGGGTTGTGGCAAGAAGTAAGAAAAGACTGGAGAAAGGCTTCACCGTGAAAATCATCAGCACAGTTTATGCAACGAAATCAGTCAATTTTAGTACTCCCAGGTGCATTATTTGCGGTGCAAATATTAATCGAAGTAATAAATGATGTAATAAATCATGATGAGGATGATAACAAAGCTAGGAGTTGGACTCAAGTCTGTGGTATCCAATTCTCTTTACATTTTATTGATGAAGGGTGGGGCAAGCTCTATTCAGACCTTTGTCAGAGACTGTGCAGGTTCGGTGGGGAGTGGGCTGGCAGCCCTTTGGGGCAGAGGAACCACAGGGGGGTAAGAGTAACAGACACCACCACAGCAACGAATTCAAACTTAAACCCAACCCTGTGAAATCGTGGAACAGTTTTTATCCCCATGTTAGCGATGAGAAAACGAAGGCAGAAAGAGAGAGGTGAAGCAACGTGCCCAAGGTTACATGGGTGAGGGAGGGTGGAGCAAAGATTGAAACCCAAGTCGTGTTGCTCAAAAGAAGCCCTCCTCAATCCCACACGCTGTTGCCTGCGGGAGTGAGCTGGGAACGCTGTGACCTTTACACCAGGTGGACCATCCAGAAGGAGGCATTGAGTCAACCACTCCTGTGCTCAACAAACAGACTGGGAACCCGCTCTGTGCCTGGTATTAATGCTGGAGACTGGGGTTGCATTGATCAATAAGCAGCCCAACTCCCTGCTTGTTTTTAAACTGCAACGTGGTGGGGAGGCTGGTGGGGAAATCCATGCTGCCCACACGTCTTTGAAGGGAGGACACGTCCGTGGGTGTGGAAGAGGAACCCGCCTTGGAATCGCCCAGAGGGCGCATCCCCACGCAGATTGCTGGGTCTCATCCCCACGGTTTCCGATGCAGCGGGTCTGTGTTTAGACCCCAAAAGGTGCATTCCTGACAAGTTCCCAGATGAGGCTGATAGTCGCTGGGGTGGGAGCTGTGCTTTGAGACCACCGCTCTTACCTGTTTGGCTGCGAAATGTTTCTGCTGCGCTGTGCGCCTGCCAGGGGTATGCTCAGGCTTCGGAAGAAGCTGCTGACCTACATCGCTGTGATGTGAAGCATGCCAGAAGGTGTCTCTTGTCCTTTCTGAAAAGGTCGAATGCTCCCTAGCAGGGGTAAAACATCCAGCCACCAGCAGCCATTCGCACACGGGACCGGCGAAGGAGAGAGAAGTTAGGTCGGTTCTGACACGGGGAGTTGAAAGGGAAGTAAAATATGAGCCCAGAGCGTGACCCTGGGCGCACGTTTGAGGACTGGGGACGTAACAGATATGGACATGTTAAAAGGGTAGGGTGCTAAGGGAAGGTGAGAGCTCCTGCAGGGGAGTACTCTACGCGTCAATCAATCAACAGTGTCACTCTTACACACCGTGATCCACTGCCATTTAATTGACACGATGATGAAAATCACCCTCACTTTCTCGGGTCTGGTTTCAGCAAAGGTGAACCACAACAAAAACAATAACAACCACCATAGCAACAACAAAGCCCCAAAAAGGAATTTCTTGCCTATAAAAGGGGGGTTTTCTAGATCTTTCCATGGCAAGAGTGAAAGAAAGTATTGGGAAAGGGTCCGTTTCTCTGAGAACTAGATGTGGACATAGAAAGCAGGATTATCTGTGAGCAGAACAAACGTACGAGGTCGGACAATTAATTTCACGAACTCACCCTAGAAAATGTGCCACATCCCTCACTGCTGAATATCACTACCGTCACCTTCGAGGTTCTCCCTTCAGGAAGCTGTGCACCGACGCCAGCGCCTAGTCCACCTTCCAAAGCAGTTTTGGAACTTTTTCTGGAATGGCCATCAGAGCTGTGGTCATGCCCCAAATCTGACAATAATGGTCGCCACCGTGCGCTTACGTTGGCAGCGCTGTACGAACAAGCTGGTCATGACCTTGGCAAGGTACGGCGACGACAGAACTATGTTGGTCCAGATTGTTGGTGCGTTTTCCACAGGCTTAGAAATTTTGAGCTGATTCAATGAAACATCAAGACTGGGAAGTGGTCTACGGCCATACCACCCTGAACGCGCCCGATCTCGTCTGATCTCGGAAGACTGGGAAGTGTGTTGATTGTAGCCAAATGGGCGCATCACGACCAGACGTGAATTAGCCCAGAGAACACACGCAGTTTCAGGAGAGAATGGGTTTTAAACTAAAAAACTTGAGAAGGCTGAGAGAACGGGACATGCCCCCGGGCACGCTCATTTGTATTCTGCAGTGAACAGGAAACACAGTGCAGTGAAAGCGAATCGGCGATCCAAAACCAGCCGGGATACTGAAATAAGAATCAATCCCACTTCCCCAACTCCTAAAACTGTCAGAGGGCAGGGTGGGGCTGAAAGCTGGCACCTACAGGGAAACGCAGTGGTGGATTAAGAATCTGTGACCAGCGGTTCCTGGGTCATTTGCACACAACCACGGCAAGGTCCACGCGTGGCCAGTCTCAGGAGCGAGGAACGCCTGGGGTGGTGGGCACTCGGGGTCGCTGCGAAATCTGAAGTGTGGGCGCTTTTTAAGGAGATGTAGCGCTGTTGCTTTCAAGGGCGAAGATTAACAGCAAATGACTTTTCAGGGACATCAGGTCCCGCTGGGGCTGCTAGGGGTGACATCACCTGTACCCGCGATTTGCATCACAGGCAGGGGCTGTGCTGCGGTTGTAGCCATCACGGGGTCACAACTTTATGGTAAAAAGCTGAACATACCGCGTCTCCTTATCAGCGCTGTGACCGGTTTGTTCCGAGATGATAGAAAAGTTTCCTTTAGCCCAAGCTCTTTCCTGAGTGACAAATTTCAAAATATTGGATGTTCAGTTTGTACTGAAGTTGTCCCAGTGATGTTACAAGTTCTTACTGTTACAACTGGGAAAAGGCTGATACTTGAAACACGTTTATATGTATGTATGTGTGTGTGTGTGTGTGTGTGTGTGTGTGTAAAACCTGTTTTGCCATCTTCTATGTTGCTATAACTTTTTTGATTGAATAGACTGAATTCCAGGAGGCAAATTCAGCCTTCAACTGTTCATTTTGTGGGTTCACCCCTCCTTGGGCATATTGGAAAGCTACAAGCATCATGGGCAAGGTCTTTCCTCACAAATGAATTTGCTGGTGACTTCTGAGGTAATAAATAATTCATCTGGCAGCTCTATTTTACCATCATGTCTATCCGTCCCTAAACCTATTATGGATGGGAGAACGGTCTTCAATGTCCAAATCCATTGCAACATAAGCTCTAAACCTAAAACAATAACAACAAAAACCAACTCTTAATAGAATTTCCAAGTCCAAAGTGCTTGTTTAATTCCATTCCCAATGACTGTCAAGAGTGAGGTGCCTATGAAAGGAGACATTAATTCAGGACATTTGCAAATGTCCCCGTGTCTGTGGTTGGGGTCGATGCGTGAGTGGCTTGCTCGTTTCTGAGAGAAGAGGCTCTTGGAGCGGAAGGCGGCCTGGGGTGCCCTACGGAGGAAAGAAAGGAGCTCACATCCGGCCTGCTCGGTCCCTGGCCCCGAACGACGAGCTTTATGTTTGCAGTGAGAACCGTCCCCTTCCCGGTGAGCCTTCGCGGACCGCCCTCGTCAAGGCCACCCGTCACCGTGACTCCTCCCTTCAGCTTCCATCACGTTACACTATAAACCTGACGTGTTTTGTTTCTTTTCCGTTTCCTTCCAGTAAAACACAAGCTCCCCGAGGGGACGCACGTGGCCTGTTTCTCACTATTCCATCTCTGGTGCCTGGAACTATCTGGCAGGTAGTAGGTGCTTAGGTGCTTAACAAAGCAGCGTGGGAGCGAATAACAATCGACTATAAAGACCCATGGGTATCATCTCATTGTCGTGTGTGTCACTGGACTCTGCAGAGGAAAGCTAAGTGGCCTTACACAAGGGACACTCTCTGAGTCTCCACTTCTTCATCCCTGAAAAGCAGATAGGGGTAGGTCCTTCCCCGTGAAGTTGTTGTAATGACCAAAAAGGGACATGCCAGGACACCCTCTGACACCCTGTAGGTCAGGGGTGTCCCACCTGTGGCTGCCCTGGGCCACGCCGAAGGAACTGTCTCAGGCCACATACACGATACACTCACACGAACGATAGCTGGTGAGCTTAAAACAACAACAAAGATCCGTGCAACATTTTCATCACGTTTTAAGGGAGTTTGGAAGCGCGTGCGTGCTGCGCCACATGCCAAGCTGTCCGCGGGCCGCAGGGTGGACACGCGTGCTGTGGGCGTTCCGAAGCTGCTGGCCGTTACCACCGCCGTTGTCTGTGCTCCTGTGCCACCCACTAAGGCCGAGTAACAGCTCCGTGAGTGCGCGCTGACGGAGGGCCAGGAGGAGACTGCTGGGGAGGAAGCTGCCTCACATAGCTTGTGTCTGACAAAGCCCTTTCCTGGAGTTGGGGAGCAGGCAGGGCCTCCTGGACGTGACCCCATGAAGGGTGGTAAGCGGCGGCCAGGCTCCGGGTGGTGTGCGCTGTGAATCAGCAGGGCCGTCCACCCTGTGACGTGCCCAAAGTCTTAAACACACTCCAAACGCAATTCTTCTGCTCCCAGCTCTGGGACAGAGGACACGACGATGGCCTGACTGCGGCAAAGCTCGGACTCCACGGCACATCGGGAGCAGAGAGGGGTGACGTGCAGAGAATGATGGAGATGGACATAAAACGTAAGCTCAGGTGGACTCCTGGCCAGGCCCACACAGGGGTCTCCCCTGCTGCAGACGCCAGAGCAAATGGGGCCACCACAGGCCAATGCTGGAGCGGGGAGGAAGGCTCAGCAGCACCCGCCATCTGAGGTCCCTGGAGATAAGCGTGATGTCTGGGCACCGGGCTGCACCGGGGACTTGGGGACATGAGCGCTTCCAGAGGATGTCTGTGTCCCTCCTTCTCATGATCTCTATTTAACTGCTCGGTTAGAATTAAAATTAAGGGCTATACTTTCGAAGTACTTGTTCTGTATCTAAGCACTTGGGTCACAAGCCACTGAAATGCATTTATCCACGTGCCCATTTCACAGACGGGGTTTAAAGAAGTTAAGTCACTTTTCTGTGGTCATAAAGCTGGTGTCAGGCAGAACTGGCACCCAGGTCTACGAGTTCACCTCCTGCACAAGTAAACACAGCAGCAACGCGATCAGGTCCCCTGTGAGGCTCTCATGGCCCCTGTACGTTTTCTTTATAGCACTGAATTTAACTGGTAAATAAATCTCTACGAGTATGTGATTATTTGCATGATGCCATTTATTTTTCTTTAGGTATCACTGAATTTGAAGCACAGAGCACAGATCTAATTCATGATGGAGGCTCAGAAAATGCCTTTTGAATGTGCAAGTTAATACACAGTGGACGTACATTGAGATTTCAGGTTAAGAATGAAATTCATTCATTTTTCTTAAATGAATGGAGAACACTCAAAATTCCTTTACGCAGTGATTTTTCCCTCTGCTGAGGATGAAACCAATGACTAAAAGTTTGTAATAATCCTTGTCATAGCTATTCCACAGGGGAAACTCAGGCAGTTGTGCAATTCATCTATTTACCGTTGGACTTTTCCACCAAGCAGCTGCCCGTACGTGGCCATCGTGTACCCTCTCGCCGATTCTTCCTTCCAGCTCTTAGTAGACACTCAATTAGTATTTGTGGAAAGAACAAATAAAAAACATTGCTGGTCAGCTGTTACTGCTATTTTAACAAGAGAAAAAACGCTGGCACCTTTCTAAGCACGCACAACCTTTTCTGATCGATTCGAATGCAGAGAGTTTGAAGGGGAGTTACTTTGTGGCTTTGTAACATTCGAGACACAACAGAACAACGTGAACCCGATTCAAGGAAGAAACGGCGTGGTCATGAACCCAGGCTAAGGCGGGGAAAGCCTGGCTGTTTCAGTTTGCTTTTCCCAAACAAAGTCGGGAGGTAAGCCACAGCTCCTGACCACGGACTTAAACATTCGGAAAACTGGCTGAGCTTGCTTACGTGTAAACAGCAAGAGACGCATCCTGTGCTTTGGAAACTGGCCTTCGTGAGTGCTGTGCGACTTCACCACACAAAAAGCTGGAGTGATTGTTCCCAGGAATAAATGAAAGGGAAGAAATAATGAGAACTTATCATATTCTTCTCTAAGCAAACAAAAACAAAACACAAACAACAACAACGAAAACCCAAACCAGACAAAACAAACACAAAGCAGCAGAACAAAGGACTCTGCGAGGAATGGAGTGGCGCTTAAGTCTAAGAATGGAGACCTGTGCTACAAAGCAGGGAGCAGAGCATTCCAGTGCAGTGACAGGGAGGTGCAGAATGAAATACAGAGTGGGACTCAAGGAACCGTCAGCGACCCATGGACACAGAAGTGGGGGAACCAGCCTCCTGGCTAGAGAGGCCGAGGCTCCAATAATCCCGTTTTAATTATACACGAGTCTCATCCCTGCCGTTTGTTTAATTTTGTTCCCCTCTGCAAATACAGAGACAGCTGTTTCCCTTTTGACACAATTATCTGTGTCTAGAAGCTTTCGAAATGTCCCTTTGAAAGGTTTGCAAAACTTACAAGAAGCCCGAACGTATTAAGTGACAGACCTTTTGGATTTTAGACAAGGAAAGCATTTCACTCAGTGCTTGAACCTAAAAGCCTTGAATCTAAAAGGCAAAAAGGACCAAGGATGATGAAACAGAACACTCTGAGAGTCACTATAGGGTGACCCGAAGCACGCACTTGATATTGAAAGTCAACAACGTGATTATTAGCTCAATTATTTTATATACCATGAGGAACTCAAGGTGTCAACCCACTGGCTGACCAGCAACCAATCAGACTGTGGTCATTGAGAGTTTTAACTCAGATACTCAGCATCTGTAGTCAATTGTTGATGGCCATTGGAACATAAGCTCAAACAGATTTAGGCCTGGCGGTCACGTTGGCCGGGGTAGTCAAGAGACAGAAAGAAAAAAACTGAGGAAATCAGTCAAGAAAAAGAAAGTACCAAAAGACACCAGGGGAAAGACCACAAAGATAAGAAGACTGGACGAGTGGCCCCAGACACAGAAGTATCTTCCTTTCCCATTAACTTCCCACCTCCTGTCTCACCAAGGCTCAGGATCCGACTTGTGACAAAGAAGTCATTGCCAGGATTATCTTCGAGCACGTGCCCAAGACATCAGACGTACATTTTATCCTCAAACAGCACTAGGCAGTAAGAACTACTATTCCCATCTCGCAGGCGACAAAACAGGCTCAGAGCGATTCAATGATTTGCCCACAAGTCTCGGGATTAGTGACGGGGAGTGACGGGATTGAAACCCAGTTCTGCCTGGTTCCAAAGCTGTCACTCTTAAACCCACCACACACTGCTGGTTGCTTCCGACGTCACCTTCCTCTTGTCTTCAACAAGCTTGAGAGCTTCTTAGAGAAATCGGCCTGATCCCTGGTTCAGACAGAAATCGAAAATTCAAGACACTGGGCAAGGAGGGGGCCCTCCATGTGACATGGAGGCAGTTCGGGGGCTTTACAACCCCATTCCCAACTCTCCAGACAGTGAAAGGTTCTATACGACACTGCAGTGGCGGATACATGCCACCACACACGTGTTCAAACACAGAGCGTGCAACACCAAGGGGAACCCTACTGCAAACTATGGACTTGGGGTGATGATGCCGTGGCAATGGGGGTTCATCAGTTGTTACAACCGTAGCCCTCGGTGGGGGATGGTTATAATGGGGGGTGCTGTGTGTGTGAGGGGATGGGGGGCAGTATATAGAAACACTCTGTATTTCGTCTATTTTGCTGTGAACCTAAAACTGCTCTACAAAATAGCTGATGGATTCTTGAAATTACTTTTGGGTAGAAGGATTCCGTTTTTAATACTATTTTTCTATTTCACTTCCCACATGTCTAGGTTTTCACATTCAGCAAGTTGATTTGTGTAAAACCCTTCTTACTAAACTTGCTGTTCTGTCGTTATCTCCAAACACGGTTCTGACACCTTTGGAAAGCTATGAAGTAATTTACTGTAATTTTTACAACTGGGCTGGAGAAAGACAGGGGGACAATTATACTTTCAGTAATAGAGCACGCGAAGCTGAGGAAGGCTGACACTTGTGTTTACCACCAAGTAAACGTCAGAGGTCATTTACATTCGCCAAGGTCTTTGCACGTACGAGGGCTGCCCAGAGAAAGTCCAGCCATCGACGCCTCTAGTTTTCGTATTACCCGGCTGGATGCTTTCCGGATGGCCCTCGTGTCCCTTTAAAGTTGTCCAGACGGGTTAGATGAACACAGAATGACAATGGTCATGCGCTCCGTTCTGTATTTCACTTCTGTACAGTGGATCGCCTGAAGGTAAACGGAGGCCAGAGAGGTCACTTAAACGCAGTACGACACACAACGCGCAGACGACACGCCGCAGAACTGTGCACCGGCTCCTATGTCATTTTTACTAACCAACGTCACCCCAACACATGTAACAATTACTAAATAAATCAATATGGTACCGAGGGCGCTTTCTGAACCAACTGTCTAAAGGACTATTCCTTGTCACACACACTAGGTTTTCCACCTCTTTCTTCTCTTTGGCAACGCAGGATCTCTGCCGGAGAGAAGTGAAGAGAAATTGGAAGAAAGTGAAAGAATATTCCATTTGGGCCTGGAGTGAACTCTGGTCAGTTGTGAAATTGAAAACCACATTATTTACGTGACACATAAGTGAGGGAATACAGTTGCCCCCCGATCCACGGCGGGTATGTCCAAGTCGCCCAGCGGGTGCCCGAACGGCGGATAGCCGCGGAGCCCGGGGAGCCACGTCGTCTCCCACACGGGGCGGCGTCTGGCTGGCAGCTTCGAAGGCCAGCCCCGGTTTGTGACGGTCGTGCTCGCCCGCGGAAATGTACGGTAACCCGATCGCAGGGGGCACAGTGAAGCTCCGGGAGGAAGTAGCTCCCGTGCCCTGCGGGGCCGGCAGTTCAGCAGTCACACGTCAGTGTCACGCTGTGCCATTAAAGCGGGGAAGCCTCCGCGGTGAGGCAGTGCCGTCGCGGGTCCCAGAGCCCCGACTGCCCCGACTGCCCGTGAAACTCACGGGACCTTCCGCCTCCGTGTGGGCGTGTCAGACACCCCGTCTGACCCCCCGCCGTCTTCGTCCCCCCGGGGAGCATTTATGAAGCCATTACTGTGTGCCTAATGGAATGCAGGGTGCTTTACGTAAACTATTTCGGTGACTGTGGTGTTGGGACCCCTTCACCCGAACTCACAGGGCGAGACCGGTGTGGTAAGTCGCTCCGGGTCACTGAGCGAGGCGGCGGACCTAGCTTAAGCCAAACCCAGGCCCCTGACCCACCGCAGTCAGCTTCTTCACGGTGAGCAACCCCGGACAGACTTCCACATCCGAGTGGACCAGTACTTTCAGAATCACAGATGTACACGCTCTCCCCGGCTTCGGAAGGCCCTCGAGCAGCACCCCTGCCCCACAGCTCGCCCAGGCTCCCGCTGATCTGACCACCACCCTGTCGGTGTGCTGGGTCCAGAGAAAACGGCGGCGGCACTGTCTTAGGTCTTGACCTCTCACCCAGGTTCCTGCTTGACTGACCACACCCAGGTTTTACTTAAAAGCTGTTGTCCCTCCACCAGTAATTCCCCCACCTATAGAATGTTCTCTTCCTGGCCACACAAAGAAGGCATCTGTTTGATTTTCATCAATCTCCTTACAATCCTAGCTTAAGGAGATACAGGTAAAAACAAGAAAAGGAGTCAGCTGAAAAGACAGAGTTCTTGGCTCCAAATGAAAAACAATTCTGAACACTCTCCATCTGAAAATGTGCAAATACGTCCTAGGAGGGACTTGGAAAAGAGCTTGCTCTCACAGGCACATATCCGCTGTCGGCCCCCTCCACACGGGGGTCTACAGACCCACGCTGTTCTGGCGACGGAAGGCGCGTTGGTGAGCGTGTATCCGTAGCAATTTCTGACACTTCCGAATCAGCGCGTGCTAATTGCATCTGTGTTTGCACTTCAGCACGCCTGTGTGTTTTCGGAGTGAAATCGGCTCAAGTGGGACAATACGCGTAGAAGCTAGTGGAAAGCTGCACGAATAAATGCGAACATTGTTGTCACTGGAGGAACGTTCGTGGGGTCACGCACGTCACTACCCAGTGCTCTCCTGGGGAAAGGGGTTACGCGTTGAAGACTGTCCCCGTAACTCTGACTTGAAATGACACACAGGCAGACGTTATCTTCCTATCTCTGATTTTCATCCTTCGAGTGCCGACATATTTCAAATCAGTGAGTGAGCCCATGAGCTGCTCCAGTGAACCAGTGCGGTCTTGTCCCTGCAGAACACTGTCACCACTCCTCTGTAATGCGGCCGACAAGGACAAGCAATGCAGGAAATGACTCTTCATTATTATCCGTGCACCCTTTTCAGCTCAGACCCCCTCCATGTGAGCATTTCAATTATTCAACTGCGTCTGGGCTGAAGTTTGCCTTTCTGCTCTCTCTGATGAAACTAGTTGACAAATCTGGTTGGTAAACAAATAAAAGTATGAATAAAATAAGAGTTCAGAGGAGAACATTTCTGAAGTTTTAAATACATCCCCATGCACAAGACCAAGAAACATAATGGTTAAACACAGCCAATCACATGTTACCTAGATTTTTATAGCTCTTTGAAAGAATTTTTAGTGGTTGCCCACAGATTTACAATGTACACATTCAATTAACCAATCTGGGTTCAAATAAAATTATGCTATGTCAAATGGCATGCAAGATGGCATTGAAATTGCTTTCCTTTGCTGACAGGTGAAAATGAAAATACAATTTGAGTTATAATTGTTCTACATTTCAGTCTACTGCCATCAGGTCAGACTGAGCACTCGCGTTCCCTCCCTTTACTCTTAGTTTACTCTTAGATTCCGGAGTCCGAGATTTAGGGGTGACTCCACATGTAAACATTCACTGTGTAGCTTATTATATGTAGGCCATACTTCGATTCTAGTGCAGTCTCATTCTGCATCATTGTTCTCCCAGGAGGCAGGGCCACAGTGCAGGAGATGTGGATGGAGTGTGCTGGGAAGGCTGTCAGGGCTGCCTGGGTCGGCACTCAGAGCTCGAGAGGCTGAGTCTCTGCTGATGGGTCATTCTCACTCCAGTCCCAGCATGGCTTTTGTCCCAGCCGGCCAGATTACAGATGCTGTCTGCTGCTCCGAATATCTGGAGTCACATCAAGGAAGAAGTATCTTACCCCGCAGAACAATAGCTTCCAGCCCATATTGCAATGGGAGGACGGCAGTGAATACTTCGGATTCCAGTCAGATATGAAGAATTCCATTTAAATAACAATGGGGGGCATCCCAGCAAATGGAGAATCGTTCACATTTCTTACTCATCGAGCAGTTCCCACATGTTCATTAAGTGCCAGGAGTGCACAGTCATTACTCCCAGGAGCTCACTGTGTTGGGGCTAGACAAGCAATCACAGCTCAGGGACATGCTAAGTGTATGACAGGGGTTGCAGAGTGCCACCACCGGGAGAGCTGGGGCTCTCCCCAAGCTGGACCATGGGCACAGAAGTCTTCTTGGAGGAAGTGAAACATGATCACTGGAAACAGTCTATCACTTGAGTGCTAACCTTCTTAATTTCTTTCCATCTTCTTCTCCTTCTAAACATATTCCTCCGCTGTTGGATGTACCTTAGTTACACCATTATTCTTTTAGTTGCTAACATAAAAAGTCTAGAAGTCCTGCACAAAGCATTGTTTAGGATTGGTAGAAATATCCTGTATTTCCATATAGTGGTGGTGGTTTCACAAGGGTCTACATCTGTCTATGCTCATCTAGTTGAACATTTTAAAAAGATGAAGTTTAACCAATAAAGTTGATTAAAAGTCTCTTATCTTTCATCAATCCTCTTCTCTCTTCCCAAACGTATCCATAAGTGCAACACATTTGATATCTAAGATGTGTCTCAGTCCATCCACTCGTCTCCATCACTACCACTCTCGTCCCAGCCACCGCCACGTGTGACCTGGGAGCCTTGTGACTGGACTTCTGCCTGGATTCTTGCTCTTGATAATCCATCCTCTGTATCTGTTTATGAGGCAGATCTGTCATCTTTTCTCTTTGCGTTAGATTCTCAAAGGGCTTTCAATTACAGTTAGAATAAAACTCAAATTTTTTATTGAGGACTTTAATATGTTACATCAACAACTCTAAAACTCTTTGGTTTCAGGACCCCCTTGCACTCCTAAAAATTAGTGAGAAACACCAAGAGTTGAATTATATCTACTGATATTTACCACATTAGAAATTTAAGCTGAGATATTTTTATTCCTCTTTTAATATCATGGTCTAAAATTTACAACATGTATCTTTAGTTTACCTTCAAATAATATGATATGCTTCCTGTGGCATGCAAGGAACTTAAAACAGTAGTCTTCTAGTTCTTCTCTCTCCTTTTTGTTATTGTTTCAAACATTTTACTCATATGAGGTTGGACAACTAATTTTGTGAACTCATCCTAGAAAAAGTGCTACACACACACCTCATTGCTGAATATCACTATGGTCACCTTCGAAGTGCTCCCCTTGGGAAACTGTGCACCAATCTCAATGCCTAGTCTCCCTGCAAAGAAATTTTGGACCTCTTTTTCTGGAATGGCCATCAGAACTATTGTCGTACCCAAAATCAGACAAATAAATTTGCGAACTTGCCACTATGTGCTTACATTGGCAGCACTGTACAAACAACTCAGTATGACACCTTACCAAGTTGTTTGTATAGTACTGGCACCATAAATACACAGTTGCAAGTTCGAGAACTTAATTGTCAGATTTTGGGTACAACAGCTCTGATGGCCATTCCAGAAAAAGAGCTCCAAAACTGCTTTGCAGGGTGGTACTAGGGGCTGGCATCGTGCACAGCTTCCCAAGGGGAGTACTTTAAAGGTTATTGTAGTGATGATGTTCAGCAATGAGGTGCGTAATACTTTTTCTAGGATGAGTTCACAAAATTAGTTGTCCAACCTTGTATATATGCTATAAATACAAAATATATTATTGCTTGCTTTAGAGAGTAAGTTATCTTTTAGTGCAATTTAAAGTGAAAAAAGGGAAAAATAAATCTGATATTTATCCTCATTAATGTCATTTTCAGTGCTCTTTATCTCTTCATATAGATCCAAGTACTATATTATTCTACCTGAAGATCTTCTTTAAAAACATTTTTAGTAGAACAGATCTGCTGATAATGAATCTTAAGTTTTTATTTGTGTAAAAACGTCTCTACCTTTCTTCCATTTTGAAAGATATTTTTGCTGGGTATAGTATTCTAGATTGCCTTCCTTATTTCCAGTGCTTTAAATATATTACTCTATTGTCTCCTGGCTTGCAGTCCTGAGGAGGAGTCTCTTTTAATTTGAATTTTTTCCCTGTTACATAGTGGGGGCTTTTTTTCTCTCGTACTGCCTAAAGATTTGACCTTTATCTTTGTTCTTCAGAAGTTTTACTATGATATGCCTAGGTTTTTGTTATTTGTTTTGTTTGTCTTTGTTTTTTAATCAGTATTTGGTGTTCTCTAAGCTTCTTAGATCTGTAGTTTGGCATCCTTCATTAATTTTAGAAAATTCTCAGTCATATATTTTAAATATTCCTCCTATCCTGTTATCTCCTCTCTTTCTAGGATTCCAACCATTTGCATGTTAAATTGCTTGATATGGTTCCAGAACTCTTGGATGCTGTTATTTTTTTTTTTTTTATTTGTGTTTCAGACTGGGTAATTTTTATTGGCCTATCTTCAATTTCACTGATTATCTTCGTAGCTGTATTGAGCCTACTGAAAGTCTTTTATTTTTATTTTTTTTAATGTGGTTAGTTCCCTGGCTGGGAATCGAACCCAGGCCATGGTGTTGAGAGTGCCGAAGCCTAGCCACTACACCACCAGGGAACCCCCTCATATAGTCTTGTCAATGGCTCTCATTATCTCTGTTTTACATTTCTAGCATTTTCATTTGATTCCTATAATTTCCAGCTTCCTGCTGAAATTTATCATCTATATACTGTGTTGTCCATTTTTCTCTACTAGAAACTTAAACATATTAGTCATATGTATTTTAAATTCCTTGTCTGATAGTTCTGACAGAAGGACTTGGTGGGGCCTTATGCCTGTCCCACAGAGGTTGTTGCTTCCCTCCTTCAGGCCTGCCATCATCAGCAAGGCTAACTTTAGACTCTCATTCTTCCTCCAATCTTTCTCAAGAGTTCCCACCGAGGACCATGAGAGAGAGCCTGTGATTGTATTTCAAGTCCCCTTGAGTCTGAGACTCTTCGGTTAGCCATGCTCAGCCTTTAGCTCATTCATTAAAATTTAAGCTGAAATCTTTCTTATCAGCTTGTATGGCTCATGTGCCTTCTCTCCTTGGAGGCATGTGTCTTATCTTAGATTTCAGATTAGTTGGTTGCCCTGAGACCTCAGAAATTCAAGGGATTCAAGAAAAGTTATATGTATCCTCTGGAAGACTCTATCATATGCTCATGAGACAATGAAAGTGAAAAGGGAAAATAATATTATTAAAATAAAAACCATTTTAATCTTGTGGACTCTTTGAAAAGTTTGGGCAATTTCTAGCTTAGTGTTTGAGGCCTGGTGTCCTACACAATCCAGTCTCCACCCACTTTTCTGACACGATTATCAAATACTTGACTCAGCACAGTAAGCGATGCTATCTTTTTAATTATGCTTGTAAACCACATTCTCTGGTGACCTAGATTTTTGGCCCTCACCATTTCCCACATAGAATGCTATTCCCTGGGCCTTTGACTGGCTCTTTATGGCTTTCTAAATTTCAGATTTCAAGTAGCTCCTTCAAGAGGTCTTCCATAAACACCTTGGTCTAAAGAACCCATCATGCTATTCATTTTCTTTCGTCAAAAACTCTTTTGATTTTCAATATATTTGTTTATTTTCTTATATCTATCTCTCTCCAACTTTTTGGCTTCTTTGCTGCAATACCTAGAGAACCTAAAACAGCATCTGTTGTATAGTAGTAACCCTTCGATACCTAAGTGAATAAAATGTCTTAGACTATCTTAGAGACCAAATTGTATCAATCATTATCAAGCTAATTGTGCCTTTTAAAATCATTAAAAGCAATAACAGCAACAAAAAGATTCCCTTGGGGTTGCTTCACTGGCCAGGTATAGTTAGTATGTGGGTGCAAACGCTCTTTGAACTAAGTTGGATTTTAATCTTGGCCCAGTTGAACTCACTTCAGAGATAGGTTTAGCCACCAGAGACGTGGAAGGATATCTGAGAATCTAAAATAGGATTTCAGCACATGATAAAGCAGGGCTGTTCCGACGGTGCGGGAGGTGCAATCCCCTGAGCAGCCAGCACAGGCCTTCCGGATCAGGTTGCCGGCAAACCACTGTTTCCTTTTCAAGGATCTTTGGTTTACCATCCCAAGGCAATGTGAAAAACTAAAAGGGACACGTGAAGCCAGGAGGCTGGTGGAAATCCCCGGGTTTCCATTCTGCTGTACTTGGCTCCCCAAAATGGTATTTCCATAAATAAAGATGTCAGCGGTTAATGTAGACTCCAGAACTTGGCAGGAAGCCATGATTAGGTACCTGATTCACCTCATAGGACATTTTCTCCTTATGAAAGACTATGGAAAATTAGAGAAAAAGAAAAGCATGGTTCTTATTTTCATTTGGATTTTTTTTTTTTTTTTTGGCAAGAGGTTAAGTGCTGGTACTTAGGGTTTGCTTTGCATAAATTAAGTCGATGTTTTAGAAATAAACTCTTATTCAACTCTTCTTATATAATTGATCACCTTTTCTCAGGTGTTTGATTCTAAATATATATCATCAAGTGGTTGAATCTTTTCTCTTAAGGCTTTGATGGGGTACATGCAACAAAAAATCCCGCAATGACACTGATCCATGGCAGTCTTCAATGGTCTGAAAAGCCGCTAACTTATTCCTAAAGAAAGGTGTGATATGGTGGAGAATAAAAAATATGGGACCCAAAATCTGTCATAGTCATATACAGGTGGCTCAACAATAGGTTTACATTTGAATCAGTGAAATTCTTCACAACAGATTATATGGGTACACATACACACTGACACACAACAAAATAAGAACTATACTATATACCTACTTTGGGGGCACTCCGTATGTATGTATTTATGCACGTGTATTACTTAATTCAAAATACAGTACTGAGCCTCTACTGTATGACAGTCACTATGCTAGGTGAACAATGGAGCACACAGATAGGGGTTTCTTCCTTAATAGGTTTCAGAGTCTAGGAAGAATATTAGGATATAATTGTAAATCACTATACAATGTAAAATGAAACATGCTATGAGGAAAATGAATCATTGCATATGTAAGACTGAAATTCAGAGGAGGAAACATTTGCAGGGAATCAACATAGACGTATTTTCTTAATGCTGTGATCAGCAGACTTCCGATCTCGGGTGAGAGATTAAATACAAACCATAAGGAACCAAAGAGCACCATGATTTAGAGCGTGGCTCAGAAGCAGATAAGCCAGCAAATAAGGTTAATTAAAAGATACAGGAGCAAAGTCATGAAAGCATCCTACCACAGAAAGAAAGTCAGTAATTTCAAGGAGTGGATATTAGTGTCTAATACTGTGGAGAGGTCCAATGAAATGAGAACCTAGAATGGATGCTAAATTAGACAACACGGAAGTCACTAGTGACCTAAATAAAATCATGCATTGGTGCATACAAGAAGAAACCAGCAAAGCAAGTGGAAGAATAATGAGGATTATTACTATGTCTGGACCAACGTGATGAACTGAACACATACCCAATTTACTTCTCCCAAAACTTCAGTATGACTGTAAGAGGATTTTTTTTTTTTAAGACACAAGCCCTCAAGGATGGGGGGAGGAAAGGAGAAACGACAAAAACAACAAAATTTTGGAAGCTTGAAAGGGGGTGGGTGAGTGATAAATGGCTGAGATGACTCAGAAAAGCTAAATTACAAGCTAGTCCTGCGGAAGCCTGAGCGCAAACCAGTTTACACCACAGAGGCCTCACCTGACTCAGGAATCAGCAGCCGGCTGGTAACGTGCGAACGGGGGCTTCTGGAAGTTTACTAAAATGAAAAGGACTGGGTGAAAGTTGCTTGAAAAACAGACGCCTGGACTACCTCCTCTGTTTCACCTTGTTGGGCAACTGTCCCTTCACTACCCCACAGAAGTCTAGAGGTTTTCCCTCTATAGAAAATAAAGCAGATGTCTCTGGATTGCTTGAAAAAGTGAATGCTGTATTGAAAACAAGACAGAGCAAATCACCAAATTAAATGCTGAATACAGAGACCCCCATATCTCTTCCCATTTGGCTCCAAGTCCACAGGGGTTCTGAACCTCCTCCTTGAGGCGGGAGATGGGCAGACACTTCCCTGGGGACCCTGACAAAATCCAAAGAAAAGGCTCTACGGATTCGTACTTAATTGCGTGTTCATCCCCAAAGGACCCACCTCGGTGCTGTGACAGAGCTCAGCACTGACAAGCCTTACCCGTGCTCTTGGGTCATTCCAGCAGTTCAGTCTCCATCACTCTTAACCATAAGCATAGAGTCAAGAATCGCCATGTGGGAGAACATCTCTAACTCGGAAGACAGAGACCATTAAAATACATAGAAAAACAAAGTAACTTAGAGGAAACAGATACTAGACAGAAGTAAACTTCCAAAAATTTCCATTGTAATACTGTTCAAATAGTAAAAGAAAGGTAGCCCTTCCATGAGAAAAACAAGGTGCTTTTGAAAATTAAATACAGGATAACGAAAATGAAAAGGAAGATAAAACTAAGAAATCGCTCAGAAAGGAGAGCAAAGATAAATAAAGCAGAAAACAAAAAAATAAGAAAACTAGATTTTAAAAAAAGGTTCAGAAAGTACAACTTCCAAGAAATAGGAGTGCCATAAACAAAGAAAAGAATGCAGTAAAAGTCATCGAAATAACTCAAGGTTCCCTGAAGGTCTTTAGTAACTCAACTGAAAGGGCCCCGTGGTTGCTCCAAATTAAAGACGAAAACAAACACATCATTGCGGGTGAAGATAAGAGTGAATCTACAAAACTTCAGAGAGAAAAAATATATATATAGATCAGGAACAAACGGTCATAAATCAGAACAGCTTTGAACTTCTCAACGCAACACTGGAAACAAGGAAAATGATTTTCAACCTAGAACTGCGCTCGCTCAGCTAGTCAAGTTGAGGGGTGGAGGGTCATGGTTAAATATGCATGTATTAAAAAAAAAAGTACTTCCTCTGTTACATTTCTTTAAAATCTACCAAAGAATGAGTCCCATCAAAAGTGAGAAAATAGGGAGTTCCCTGGTGGTATAGTGGCTAGGCTTTGGCACTGTCAACGTTGCGGCCTGGGTTCAATTCCCAGCCAGGGAGCTACCCATATTAAAAAAAAAAAAAAAGAGAGAGAGAGAGAAAATAAACTAAAAAAGAGAATGAAATGGGTAGAGGAGATCCAATCACAGGAGCAAGGCAAAGAGAACAATCCTGGGATGGTTGATCCCAGAGTGACGGCCATGCACTGGGCACAGAAGACTGTGAGCCCAGACTGGGTCAGCAGGACCGTGGAAACGCCATGGTACCTGCTGCAGGTCTGTCCCGACAGGAGAGAACGGCGCAGATCCTTCACTGCTCTTGGCCAGCACTAAGAAACGTGCTGGCGAGTTCCTGCTCTCCCTTCCGTCCTTGCTGCTGGGTCAGCTGAGGGCATCGCACCATCCAGAACGATTCTGCTCTGACAAACTCCTCCAAGGGAAGTCGCAGTACCCATACAAGCAGAACCTATGGAGAAGGCCACACCTTCTAAGCATGCATCTGCTGATGGTGGAAGCTATTCCAGGTGCCCCGATTATGGGGAGCCCTGTGTTTCCTGGGGCCTCTCCTGCCCTCACTCACTTACTTCTCAAGAAGAGACTCTTTAAATTTTCAGGAAAGATGAAGCCAGACCCTCTTCCCCCGAACAATGAAAACACAGCTATCATTCAAACCAAGATAGTTGAAGTCTAGAACCCAAACTCTTAACCCATCGTGTGAGACTTCGAACCTGCGGACCTGTAAGATATAAACTTGCGCTGTTTCAAGCCACTACGTCTGTCATTGTTGTATCAGCAGCAGAAAATGAATCCAACTATACTACCCCACACCCATTCACACACCACAGCACAATTCTCTGCATATAATTATCTTTAAAACATAAAAGTTGAATGACTATATATTTATTGAATTTATTACAACTACCAAAACAAACAAACGAACAAACCTAGGGATGCAAAAACCACAAAAATACAATTATCATTCAGAAAAGTTACATAAATGTGAATTTCAAAGAAGCAGCAAGGACACCAGTGTTGATGGGTGACCAGAACCTTGAGTTCGGACTGTGTGCAGTGTGGAAATGCCTGCATGCCTTGAGCACATTTCTGATTTCTCTGGGCCTCAGCTTCTAAACTGAAGAATAAGCCAATTGGACCAGGCCATCTTGGACTCCTTTCTAGAATGAGAATTTTTTTTCTAAATAGGTTTTCTTTTTCACCATGTATCTGAATCAAATAATAACGTGCCCAGTATTTTCTCTGAGATGGCCAAAACATACCCTCACAAGCAGTGCTAATAATCAGATTCACGATAAAATGCAGAAGGGACTCCCTAAAGTTGACCTTAGGGACCACTATCTAATAGACACCTGAGATTTCCTCCTACTTGAATTATTGCTGCTTAGTGGCTTGTCATTCATCAGAGAAACTGATCAAACAAACCACATATTTCTGGTGTCTACACATTTGTATAGCCTCGTTGTCTCTACAGAATGTGCAGAATAAAAATTTATGACAGCATCTCTCTCCACTGAAAAACAATTGACATTTGTATAATACTAGTGATACTGGTCTTCTGATGGCCAAGCTCAGTGGTTTACTGAGTTTCCAACAGAATATGCTTTTATGTATTGTTTTTCTATCAGGACTGTTCCTGTAAAAAAGCAGTGGGGGAGTGTGCTAAAAAGCAGAGAAAGGACAGAGAAGGAATGAGAGAGAGGAAGTACAGGATATCGTTGAGGGGGCTGAAAGAGGCTTGAAGCTATTTGGCCCATGTCCACAATCGACAAAACCATTTAAATGTGTGTGGGTTGTGCAGCTCCAGCTAGAATTCAGTTGACATCATGAAAAAATACATGAAAATTAGATGCAGAGAACCGAGCAAGACAGCCATTATGGGCAGAAGACAGGAGGCCGCGGGACCAACCCCAGCTGCCAATGTCTGGGCAGGCGACAGAGCTTGGGCACAGCACACAATCCTCCCAGCCAAGCAGAGTGGCCAGTGAGCAGTGGGACATGCAAGCAAAGGCAACCCCCGCGAGTTGTCATGTGCAAGTACTTTCCCAGTGAACACTGGAGTTCATGCAGCTGGAGTTGTGGAAAACACAGCCAAGACGTTCTCCATTCTTTATCTAGTATACTGAAGGGGTAAGGGCATGGGGGGGCGGGGCGAAGAGAAGGAGACAATTTTATTAGACACCTGTCTCCAGGTAGCTCCCTTCTGTCCTCTGTTGCAGGACCTCGATTCAGCTAGTTTTCAGGTGACTCCCATTAATGGCTGTTGTGTAGCTGAGCTGTAATTTCCATGCAGTCCTGACAGGACCCGAGCACGGCATTTACCTGCTCCGCCATCTTGACCGGAAATCTCAAGGATCTGGCTGTTTATATCTGATCCTTCATGGCCCTACTTTCTATTTTTTCCCACTTTTCCCCAGGCCAGAATGGGCGGAGGGGTGGGAAGGAACTAACAGAGATACTTCCAGGCTCCTTTTACTTCCATGATGACAGAAATGCACAACTTGAATCTCTGTCCCACCATGACAGCAAAAAAAAAAAAAAAAAAAAAAAAAAAAAAAAAAAAAAAAAAAAAAAAAAAAAAAAAAAAAAAAGAAAGAAAGAAAGAAAGCAAACCAACAAACAAAAAAACAGGGGGTCTCTACAAAAGGTATTATTATAAGACAGTGTACATTGGGGTCCCCAAGAAAGAAATCAGGGTGCTCTTATCTTGTATTGAGCTCTAACCACTCACAGTTTCATAAAGGAGAGCTGATAAGCAGAGATAACTAAAAGATATACTTAAAACTTTGTAAAGGATGAAGAAATAAGTTTTTCCTTGAACTAACCTCATAGATTAACGATAAATAAAATCTCAACACAGCTCTCCTACGCTATCTTCCCTATGATAAAATTCTTATTAACTGAACTCTGACTTTTTACATTTTTCCATTAAAAATGTAAAAGCCTTGTTTTATCAACCCTTGAAAATTAAAGTTACCTATACCCTCAGTCATTTTCCTAGCTTTTATATTTATGTTTTCCTTGTGTTTTATGCTGCCCACCCTCTTTTAAGAATTAGGTATCCTAAATTTTATTATGCAGAAACAAACTCATGCTTTTCTATGCCGTTTCCTAAATGATAAACTTTTTCTTTTGCTTTAGATTCATTATTCATTATATTCTTCATTATTTTAATCTTAAAAATTCTTTTTACTTTTTTCTTTATGAAAATGCTAGAACCTGTCATGTTGTTTTGTTTTACACCTAAAATTATGTGCAATGATTATAAAATGCATTTACAAATGACAAAATAGCAAATATTTACATAGATAGTTGCAGACAGGTATATATTCATTTGACTTATGCACAAATTTTGGCAGGCTCTGTAATAAGTGGATGGTTATTAAAATGTCAAAATCTAGTTCTAAGATTATAGTTTTATAAAACTTTGGGATAATTATGTATTGACAAGGATTGTTATCTAGAAATGTTAAGTAAAAAAAGATAAGCTGCAAATCAAATATCCAGAGTCTGATCTCACTGAATTAAAAAAAAGAAAATGCTAATTGTGATGTCTGCATTAGTCAGATTATGGTTGGTTTTGCTGTGGCAGCTAACTAACCGTGAAACCTTAGTAATTAAGCACAAGGAAGGTATATTTTGCTCGTGGTACATATACAACAGATGTGCAGAATGAAAGAGAGACTAATCCACACAGTCACTCAGGAAGCCAGGCTGGCAGAGGCCCCACCACTTTGTTTCTGTACTATTCAGACACGGGGTCTGCCCAGCCTTTCCAACAAAAGAACGTTCCTGAAGAACTCGTCCTGCTCTTCCACGCGTCAGCCCAACACGGTTACTTTCGTTTATAGGGTACACACCCAAGCTAGTCCCGTGGCCCATTTGAGCTACAAGGAAACTGGGAGTGGGAAGAACACGTGGGTGGACAGTGAGTGAATGTTTCTGGAACACTCTGTGTGGATACACAATGCAAATGAAAATCTCCAAGGGGAAAAGAGAATCAGAGTAGCAAATGAACAAAGATCAAGTCTACACGGTGTATTACACGCTCCTGATGTTTTTCATTTTTAAAATAAAAAAGAATTTTCACATTTGGTATTAAATTAAAACCTCTTAAAAGCTGGTCGCTAGGACTTACGCTGAGGTAATTCCGTTTAGAACAAGACAGGTCACTAAGTGGTTAAAAAGCAATGCACCATTTCCACCCGTGGCTCAGCGTCGGGAATGGGCTCACGTTCAGCCAGGGCTCAGGGTGATTTAGTGGCTGTTGTTTGATCAATGGCTGAAATGATGGAGTGGAAAGCTTGCTGATTAAGTTCACGAATAGAGCTATGTTAACTAAAACTTGGGGAGCCGTGATTAAGATCCCAACAGGCCTGTCAGCCGTGAGCTACGGCCGAGTGTGGGCGCGAGTGGGCCTGGGAGTGAAGGATGGGTCTCTGCTGACCGCCAGGGTCGACCACAGCACCTCCGCGCCGCTGGAGCCTGTGTAAATCACTGGCCAGATAAATGCCTGGAGTAAATGCAGTAGTTCCAAGAAACGGGGCACTGCTCAGGCGTTTCAGGTGTTAAGAGAAGACGGGGGTGCAAAGACAGAACCTGCAGGATTTACTGTATTCACGATCGGGGGAAAGTACGATTCCTGAACGTGGTCCTCTGTGAAGCCATGTGCTACAGCGGGGGTGAAGCAGACACCATCACTGGCTTTGTGGAGGACAGTGCAGCTACTTTTTATTTACACATAGGTCTTCTCTCTCGGTACCCAGCAGGACTGTTCTTGCAAAGCCTTGCTATTTGAAGTGTGCTCTAGCAACAACAGACTCTCCTGGGAGCTGATGAGAAATGCAGAATCGAAGGCCCAATCCCAGGCGGGGGTCCCTGTCCGCCTATACCCAGCTCAGGGCCAGGCACATACCAAGCACCTTGGAGGTAAACCGCCTGGGGACACATGGGAGAAAGACACGGAGACCGAAGGCGGATTACGAGACAGGAGAAAAGGTAGGGATGTGGTATTACAGAATTGAAGGAAGAAGCAACAAAGGCTGGCATGTCTAAGGTCTCAAAAGATGGTCGTAATCTAGACAATCATTAGCAAGTCCTTAGAACAAGTCAGATGAAACATAAATATAAGAGAAAATTCATAATTGAGACCTGTCTTTGGAAGAAGGGAAGGCTTATGCAAGCCCGCTCCAGTGCGTGCCAAACAAATGCAGGCCGCTGACAGCGTATTATAAATAACACTGATTAAAAATTATTTTTATAAAGACCAACAAAGGCTAAAATTCCTGCTGCTAATGCTCCAACTATGAATTATTTTTATTTCAGGTTAATACTTTCTTGGGGGAAAGAATAGAGGACTTCAGAGGGTATTTTAAATAGTTAGAAACCAATGTATTACTGCTGGTATTAATGACTGGGGAAAGTCCGTGATGTCACTTGCTTTGAACAATATGAGGACCAGCTGTAAGTGGCACGGAGTGAAGACTAACAACACAAGTGGTCGTGCAAAATTCAGGCTTTTTGAAGAGGACTTCTTAGGCAGCACCAGATTGTTGGGCTAAATTATTGGCTCATTTTAACTGAAAGTAGGAAAGACATTGCACTTTGCAAGATGGTACTCAGCCAGCCACCTGACTCTCAGCCAAAAGAACCTCACCCGTGAGCTGTTATGGTGTCAGAGCTTTCAACTACATGTTGCAGATATTTTACTATTGATAGTCTGTATTCTTATAAGATTGTTCAAAATGTATTTAGCTATATTCACAAATGGTTCTCACCCAAAACTCTTCAATCTTCCTATAGTTTATATTTTTATTTACACTTAACTTACTCAGGACAATTTATTTGTTCACTCTACCCTTCTCAGGGGAGATGAGTATTATTAATAAGTGTCGACACCTTGGGCTTTTTATTCCCAGGTCATACACTTTCATTAACCATCTCAGGCTTTCTGGAGAAAAACGGGAAACTTGATGAAACCTCTTAGTAAGTGCTTCATTCACATTCAAGAAAAGGTGTTGGAATATCTTGGTTTCACAGTCTCTCAAGTCAAGCCCAGTGAGTTTTTAACATAATTAGCCAAACTTTTGCCAAACACAGGCAAAAGTCAGCTAAACTCTGCGTGTAGCAGCAGCCGACGCCCAGGAGCCAGATTTGGAATAACTGTAAAGGGGCCACATCCCAATCCTGGGGCCTAGGAATGACATCTCACACCGTACATCAGGCGAGAGTCCTCTCTTCTCCTCACCCCTTCCTATGTTTAATCAAACTCCAATCCCACTAATTTTACTTCCAAAATACAGTTTGCATCCACCCCTCTCCTACTCCCTGAGCGACGACAGCAGTCTCCTGCCTGGACCTCCGGTTTACGTACTCTTCCACCCACCCTAGACGTGCGGCCCAGGAGACGCTTTAAAAACACACATCGGATCCTACCGCCCTCAGTGACCGGCCTTGCACACAGGACAGAGCAGGACTCTACCCTAACCCAAATGCTCCGCCACCCCCCCAAACTCATCTTGTGTCACTCTCCACTGATCTTCTTAATGTTGCTTTTCCTCTTAAATGTTGAGGCACCTTCACGCCCAGCACACGTGTCCCCTGGGGGCCTCACGCCTGCTGTGCCGCTCACTGGGGCCGTATGTGGGGCACCCGTCCGGGCGAGGCTCTGCTCCTGCTGGTATCGAGGTCAGCGGAAGGAGTTTGGGCATCACCCTAAATGAGAAGGGAGCCATCCGAGGGTCTCGGCTAAGGTATTATCGGATCTGATTGACGTTTTAAAGCGTTTACTCTGGCTCTGTGTGCAGAGCGGACTGGACGGGCGCACAAATGGCAGCAGGGGAGAACCAGCGGAAGGGACACCGAGGTCTTTAACCCCCAACACCGCGCTCAGAACCACGGGGACAGCAGTTCTTCGTGGTTGAATGAACAATTTAACAACAAAGAATCAATCTACAGTAGAATCAAAGAATGACTCAAAACCAGGGGTGACCCACAGCCCACAGAAACTCACCCCATATCCATTTGTGACCCTTCCAGTCAGAAATCAGGGCCACTGACCCCTCTTGTTCTGGCCGTCAGCCAGCCCTGAACTCGTAAATCAGACAGAGTGCATCTTACGATTAATCTTAATCCTCCTACCTTCCCCAGAAGTAAATCATCTAAACCTTTTTCTCCGGGCGGGAGAGGTGGTAAGTGATCTTTCCCAACACCCCCTTTAAACTTCTTCCAAGGCAAGCAAATGTCCAAACCCACACACTCAAGTGGGAACTAAATGGTGGTGAACCAAGACCCAACTTCCACCTGTGAGATCGCAGAGGTGGCCCCTGTGTCTGTCACCACGGAACAAAGGTTACACCACACACGAGACGTGTACCCTCATTGTTGCCTTCGCTTTCAACCGCAATCCGCAAGACAGAAGTCGCCTAGGTTAAACGGGGAGACCGCCGTGGCCTCGTCCAGCTGGGTCCTCGCTGACTTTCCTTTCTCCTCTCGGAGCCTCCCTTTCTGGGTCTCTCTCAGCTTCTTGGATCTCAGCCCGGTCAAAGGCAGGGTCTGTATTTCCAACGTCCAGCACAGGCAGCCTCCCTGCTGGCCTCAACCCCCTGTCGCTGCCGGGTCTGGACGACAGGACTTGGAGAGTGTTAACATAAAGATCCACCCGACACCAAGCCCTGAACCGCAGGCGGGTGGCATCTCCTGCCGGATTCTCCCGAAGACGCCGGCCTCTGTTTGGACCTTCCTGCTTCTGCCCTAAAAGATGGAAGGGCTCCCAGCGCTGAGCTCTAGTCCCTGCAGGGCATCTCACAGCCAGCAAAGCTGAGTGGGGAGCAAAAGTACGGCCCGTTCACTTCAGCAACTGAGTCAGGAAGTCCAAGAGGGGACACTGCAGGGACAGGATATTTAGTAGCTTTTTCTCTCTCTCTAAAAGAGGAAGGCAAGGGCGATGGTCCTCATTTCATAGTCACATCCCTAACGAGCAACGCTTGATTTCCTGCTTGCAGTATCCATGGGCATTTTAAAAAAATAAATCTATGTTAGGGTGAAAAGTTCTCCATTGGAATCTAAATTGTAGGGTGTTTACAAGGGAATACTACCTTTAACCTGGATATCTGCTGCACATTTTCACAAAATCCAACTGTTCAATAGCAAACCTGATTATTTTATATACAAAACGATAAGATTTGGCAATCTTGCCTGCAAAATCAAAGGCTTCATTACATCTTGTCTGCAAGCACAACTGATAAATGATTTCTCTTGCAAAGCGATTTCACATTTTCGTTTTGACTTTTGTTTCCCTTGAAGTTGACTGGACAGTAAACATACAGGCTTCAAGATCATTTTTCCCCTTTCACTCTCTTTTTTACTTCTCATCAAAGAAATCTTGGACATACTCAGTAAGTTGCATCTCTTAAACTTCTCTACTTGTTCTGACTTTAGAATGCTTCTATTTTAGGATGCTGGCCCACTGAGGGCCAAAGCTTTGTAATCAGCAGGCAGTTTCCTGTATGAATTAGAGGAATTCTTTCTTGCACCTCTCCACATCAAGTTTGGGTTCCTTCATACTCTTGAAATCATCCGTATGTTGGCATCAATTAAAAGGGACACTTTAATGCACACACAAAGAAATGCTTCATTCCACGTGCTCAGAATGAACTGGCAGCAGATTCTTAGCACTCAGTGTCCAGAGGGATTCTGAGGTGCCCACCTTCGGAAATAGGAAAGAGGGCCAAGGTCTTCGAGGGTCCAGGTCCCTCTGCGCAGTCTGGCCTCCAGCGTGCGTTTCCTAGCGTCAGCCTTCGTCTTGAACGGCTCACGTCACCTCCATGCCAGGGAGCTGACCGTGGACACCCAGTGCAACCTCAGCTTCCTGGCAATGTGGCTCCTTCTTGTGCTTCAGTTACCAGGCTGATTTTGTAAACAATGTGTATTCGACTCAGCCTAAGTGGGAACCAGCATGAATTATGCTCCCCAGATAATGTACTTACATTTTAACTCAAATGCGGGGCTCTGAAAGCATGAGAAACAGACTCCCCCCAAGCCACAGACACCCACAGAGTTTTGCGCTCACTGGATCATATCAAAAGGGCCAGCCCTGCCTGATGGCGTCCTCCCTAGTGCTCTGACTTCTTCTTTGCTCAAGAAAAGCCTTGTGACCTCAGGGTTAAGGTCCTGTAAGAAGTGAGCTGTGACCCTATGCACGGGGGAGGCCAGCATCTTTTCCTAAGCACACAGAGAAGCTGTTGGTTACCATTTTTACCAAGATGAGCTTTGCCGAATGAAACTAGCTCAGCATTCCACACTACATACTCATGGAGATTTCAGGCCTTTTGAAACGTGGTAACCAAGAAACACAGCTTAAGAAATAAAACTCCTATACAAAAATAACCTGGGAGGAAGGGCAACAGGCACATATGGGAAATCCACATTTCTAGTCCGTGCAGTAAATCATGAAACAGATTAGCTAATTATCCAGAAACATACAAAATAGTTTTCTAAATTGTTCTTCTCATGCGCCAACTCTCCATTGACTCATTACTAAATTATTTGCCAGCAAATGGGTTTTCTTCAAGTGCTTTTGGGGCTGAAAAGCGCTGGCACCGATGAAATGCTGAAAGGACAAAGGCTGCACCCACACGACCCACATCAGCTGGCGATGAAGTTGACAATTCTGTAGTACCACAAGGAAGTTTCCCTTTGTGTGCACCAGCGATCATCAGCCATTTATTTCACAACACTCCCTTTACCATTCTGAAGTAACACCCACAGACAATACAACACATCGTCGCATCATTTACACAAACGAACGAGTACGCCCTAAGGGGGAAAGTCGCTTATCATAACATAGTACGCACTTCAGCATTTGCATGTTCAGGCACTAAACTAAAATCCATAATGCAGTTGTCAGAAGACTTCATGTGTGCAAAGGAGCACAGAAGCTTCGCACACTCTGGACCCTGTAACGACCAACACTGCGCCTACATGACCCCCCCACAGTCCCTGGACGTGCTTTCATAGAGAGCCGCCGTTCTACAGCACTGAATGCCAGGTTTGACAGCACTGTTTCTGGTTGAATTCATTATTAGATGACCTAGTACCACCGAAGCCACCGATGGGAACCTAGAACCACAAACCCGAAGTTTTTTCATCACGGTTGCTAAGTCCAGTTCATTAAAAGTACAATTCTCAGGAACAGAGCTGGAACAGGTATAAATGCTCTCACCTATTCTGAAGGCGGATGAGTAATTTCTCTCTATCAGGTTTTACTAGGATTAAGAGAGAGGATAAATTACTCCCTCTGGGTGGTTCTGCTTAAACCACCCTGGAATAAAAATCAGCTTGAATTTGTCTTCAGGTGAATCACAGAGATAAAACAAAAATAAATCAAAGCACGCCGATATGTCAACAGTATGCTTCCTTCGTAGCACAGATCTGTGTGATAGGACCTCACACTTGCTAAAGGTATCCGTGATCATATATATTCTATAGCACATTATTCTACACCCACGATCCAGGTACTTGGGCTATAAATGCTTTGTTCTTTCTATTCTACCACTAATTTACAAGACGATATCTTCGGTCCCTCGAATAATTTGCCTCCTGAAGAGAACAGATAATTTCCATGATCGGCCCTCAAGCAGACAATAACTAAAAATAACAAAACTCAAGTTTGATATTTTCAACACTGGAAGAGCAGAACAGGTACACATGAGTGTGATGTCAGGGCCCACATTTCATGTGAAGCAGGTTTTAGGAGAATCACTTGGCGTGCGCATGAGAAAAATTTCTTCTCTGTTTTCTATTTTTTGACTTTTTTATATGTATTAAATTTATTGGGGTGACACTGGTGAGCAAAATTATATAGGTTTCCAGTGTACATTCTATAATATTCATACATCACCTTATGTTGCATTGTGTGCTCACCACCCAGAGTCAGTTCCCCTTCCATCACTGTATATTTGACCCCCTTACCCTCTTCTACCTCCTCCCTCCCTCCCCACTTAGCCTCTGGGAACCCCTAAACTGTTGTCTGTGTCTGTGACTCTTTGTTTCTTGGTTTGTCTTGTTTATGTGTTGCTTTCAGTTGTATACCCCACATGAGTAAAATTACATGGTTCTCGACTTTTTCTGTCTGGCTTATTTCACTTAGCATGAGGATCTCAAGGTCCACCCATGTTGTCACAAATGGCGGTATTTCATCTTTCCTTATGGCCTAGGAATATTCCATTGTAGAGATGGACCACATTTTCTTTACTCAGACATCTATCGAAAGACCCTTTGGCTATTTCCATGTCTTGGCCACCGTGAATAAGCTATAATGAACACAGAAGTACATACATCTTTACAGATAAAAGTTTTTAAATTTTTGGTTAGATACCCAAAAGAAGAATTCCTGGGTCATATGGTAATTCCATTCTTAATTTTTTGAGGAACCTCCATAGTGATTGTTCCAGTTTGCATTCCTCACGCCTCCATGTTTTCCATGACTTTCTCTGGGTTTTAAAAAGACTCCACCATCCTCAACACAGGACCTTCACGTCAGGTTGGCTCTTTCTATAGTCACATGATGGCTGCTACATAGTTTCAGGTTTCATATGTAAATGAAACAAGTTACAGCAGAAAAAAACAAAAAACAAAAAACAAAACAAAACTGCCTCTTCCTGAACTTAAGAGTGGAATAGAATCTTCTAGAAAAGTTCTTTCTGAGAAGTTCCCCAACCAACAGCTCTCTCTCTCTCTCTCTCTCTCTCTCTTTCTCTCTCTCTCTCTGGCCATAGGTGGTATGCCCACTCCTAAAATTATTTATTGGCAAGGGGAATTCTTGTTTGACTCAAACAAATCAGGATCCGCCCATCAGCTGGAGAGAAGGTTCTCTTTCCTGAAGAAATAACTGGGGGAAAAAAATGGAATTCTACTGAAAAGGAGTAAGTGGGTTTCTCCTCCCTCTTTTTTTGTCATAGTGGGTGGGAAAGAAGGCAGACAGTGCTGTCACATAAGGCTTCTCGAAACCACGAAGAAGTTTCCATTCCTGTGTTTTCCCGTTTGGAGGATTTCTCAAGCGCTTCCACACGCCCCAACCTCCAGAGTGGCATTCTTGCTTCTCATCTACATGCGTGCTATCACAGCTTTGTTCCTTGTGCAGAATTTTCTCTTTAATTTCTTCAGTTGCAAATCATTACTTATTAATCATTCCAAAATTTTTTAAAAAATAATAATTTAAATAAATTTAAAAGCTGCCTTTTACCAAGTATTTACTAGGGGTCAGGCACTGTGCTGAATGCTCCTTGTGCATGAACCTGTCTAACCATCAGGGAGGCCCTGTTGCACTATTCTTCTTTGGTAGAGAAACCGAGACTCAGTCGATGAACTTGCTCAAGTTCACACAGTTAAAAGCATCAGGGCACGTCCTTAAACCTGAGCTTGTCCAAATCCACAATCCACGCTTAATCATGGCTTGATACCTCCTTTCAGATTAGAAGCTGTAGTGAATGAGTTCATTCACTTTCATGTCTGTAATTACTCAGGGCTCCATGACTGACGGACTTCCATGTTCATAATTACTCAGAGCTCCTGCCTTCATGGCTAAGTGAGTGTAAGCATTAAGATATTCCAATTCTCCGAGTTCCTGAGAACTAGGAGTGGGCTGCAGTCATTACAAGAAAGCCTAAAGTGAATGAGAGGAAGAGCTTAGAACTGAAGCAGTGCCTCTGAGGCCAGCACTGTCCCCAGAGATCATCAAACTCCTTATGTAAGAAACAAACCATTCCTCGATGCAGTTCAGGATTTCTTAGCATCATGGTCCAAGTAATCTCCCCATGGCTCCCCAGTAAACACTAGGTGATGCTAACCTTGACTGAAAGAAGCATGCCCCACAAGGGAGAGATGTGGCATTCTCTCCATGGCCCTGAGACGAGTCCAAGGTTATGGGTTCACTACAGCTTCTAACCACAGTCGTAACGGGTATCCAAATGCTGCTTCCAACCCCTAGTGACACAGTCCTTCTTCTAAAACTTGCTGTCTCAGAGACGAGAGAAGTATAGTATCTGGTTGCACTCCATACACAGACAACTTTGCTTTCGCCACATCTGTTCCCGCATCAATCACAAGAGCATCTTTGTGAGTCCCCTCGAATGAGACAGAGTCATACCGCGGTGCTCGAAAAAGGAGGAAACCAAGTCAGGAGCGGTGAACCACACACCCTAACCGACCCCCGGTTTAAGAACAGAAGTCTCCATTCAGAGTGCTGAGGAAAACGTGTCCTTCCTGGTGGGTGGAGTGCAACTTCTCTGGGGGACAGGAGCACCCACTCATCACCGCTTCCTCTTCCCAAGTACCCACGAGGCCCTTTGCAAAGGTCAGGCAGTTTCGACGTGGGTTAATGCCATTGTGTTTGTCTAACTCTATGATCTGCACCTGGAGACTGGCAGGATGAACCATGAGGGATGACATCAAACGCACCGTAAATGCACTTCCTCCAGCCACCGGTTCCGATTCAGGGCAGGTTTCTCCTCTGGCTGCGAGATTACAGCAACACTTGGGTGACTCTCACGAGGGTAGGGGTGCGGGCTTAATGAGGTGTTTCTTTGGATTTCTATTTGAAGTATCTGTATGTCAGAGTATTTGTGTTGTTAGAGGGTGGTCTTTGTATGTAGGGGATGTTTTGTGCAGACAAATCAGTACGTAGGAATTGATCTTACAAAAACCACCATAAATCAGACCTTTCCCTCCCGTCCTATCGATCCCTCTTATAACCCATTTGTAACACCTCTACCAGCAATCTTTCACAAAATCTGTCAGGCCGAAGCTTAACTGTGACTTCTTGAACCATTAATCTAATGGAGCCATCCAGCATTTTTTTTTTTTTTTTACTGTGCTTATCTCCAAATGACCTGCATTTGTTTATGACCTATTTCGCCACAATAGATTGTAAACTCCATGAGAACTGGAATCTTATTTCTTGTACAAGTTAAGATGAGCCGCCTCTGCCGGTCATGGAAAATCCAACCCAGCAGTGGCTTAAACAAGGTACGAACTTGTCTCTCTCGTAGAGGACCACTCCTCCCGTAGAGGAGTCCAGAAGTAAGCACTCGGGCTGGAAACGTGGGGCCAAGATCCTCCTTCCACTCCTTTAAATCTGCTGCCTTCAAAAGGCTTTCCACGTGAGGTTCAGTCATGGCTTTGTGTTTCCAGGAAGGAAGATTAGGTGAAAAAAATCAAGGCCCTCCTTCTTTAAATAAATAGACGTCAGCTTCCATCTCATTGACCCAAATCAAATCACATGGTCTTATTTTCTGCAAGAGAGGCTGGAAAAGGCAGCCTTTATTTTTGAATAAGCCTAGCAAAAAACCAAAAGACCAAAACACCAAACCAGGGGTGTTTTATTAACAAAGAAGGAGACTCTGATAGCACAGCACCCTCGGCGGGCTCAGACACAGCTGCCTTATTCACTGCTCTAAACCTAGCAGCTGGCCAATGCTTGGAATATTGAAAAGGCTCAGAAAACATCTGTTGAGGGAAAATAAAGGAACGACTGGCATTCCTTAGCTTATACACTACAAGACCCCTACTGCCCGTAGGGTGGAGACCCAAAACCTCAATATGGCCCACGAGCACGTGCTCATCCGAATCCCGCACACCTCCCTGGCCGTCTAGTCTTCCACGGCTCCCGCTCTCCTTTGGCTTCAGCAATGATGACTTTCCTCAGTTCCTGGAAAACTCTGGGGCCTCTCCAGGTCACTACACAGGCCATTCCTTTGCCTGCCATTTTCTTCCCCACTCTAGTCATCTAACTATTTCCTACTCTTCTCTTGTTCCTTTTCTATCCCCAATTTATGGAAAAGTTCCAGGGAAATAAAGATGCTCAATAATTATTCCTTGATTGATTGAATTAAACACTGGGATCCCTAGTATATATTCCAAAGCATCCTGAACTTTTCCTTTGTGATATCAGGTACTCCTAAAAATTTATTTACTTAATTAGACCAGGGTGTCCAAACTTCTGGCTTCCCTGGACCACACTGGAAGAATTGTCTTGGGCCACACCTAAAATACACTAACAATAGCTCATGAGCTAAACAAAGGTCTGTGCATAAGTTTTATAATGTTTTATGAAAGTTTACAAATTTGTGTTGGGCCCCATTCAAAGCCGTCCTGGGCCTCAGGCGGCCCGAGGGCCGCAGCTTGGACAAGCTGGAGTCAGACGTGTTTATTAAGTACCTGCCTTCTTCTCTAGGTGAAGATCCTGGAGGTCAAGGAGTAGATCAGTCTCATTCTCTGCTCTATGCTCAGAGCCTAGAAAAGGTGCGCGGCACATGGTGCGTGTTTTCTCAGCGGGTGCCAGGTGACAATGGGTGGGTGCCTCACGTGTGTAAGCTCCTTCACAAAGTTTTCGGTGAATCTATCAGAACCCCCATTCCTTGTTCCCGTGAAGCTGGTGTTCTAAGAAAGGCACGTGGGCATAAATGCACATTCCAGAAACGACTATGCCGAGATTGAGGGGAGGAGGCGCGAGACGGCGGGTTAGGCAAACACTGTGCCCAGTGCCTCCTAGGATCACGCCAAAATTACCCATGAACTATGCAACAATCAACCTCCAGAATCACCCGAAGACTAGCTGAACAGAACCCCTTATAACTAAGGATACGGACTGTGATCAAAAGACATGGTGAATATTTAAATTAAAAAGATAAAACACACACTGTTCAGAGCGAGCGGGGGTGTTTCGAGGGGGGTTCGTGGCGATGTGTCTTTCGCTGTAACTAGACGCTCACCATACTCTTTAAAGTCACACCTGAACCCATTTAGGTCACCCATGGCTTCGGGGGCGGCAATTTCTGCCAAATAAAAACGTGGCGGTATGTCCTCACCCACTTTACCCACCAGAACTGGCCCCGCACGCCTTCCGGCTCCTCCCCAAAGTCGAAATGACCAGGAAAGGGAAAGT
The DNA here is from genome assembly GCA_004026885.1 of Lyroderma lyra. Lineage (NCBI taxonomy): Eukaryota > Metazoa > Chordata > Mammalia > Chiroptera > Megadermatidae > Lyroderma > Lyroderma lyra. Next base: position 90,142 of record PVJL010002608.1, read on the forward strand.
TTTGAACCAACGCAAGACGTCAAGGTGGCCACGACGGCGCAGCCAACGACACTCCCGGCAGGGACTTCCAGGGCTGCTCCCGAGCGCGCCAAGAAAGATGGGGTACGTGTGTTCAAAGCGAGGGGGGTGTGTTGGGGGGGCTGATGGCGATGTGTCTTCTACAATACGATTTTTTTATTGAAATCCTCGCCATATCTGCAGATCACGCCTCACCAAGTCGGCATGGGGCGGTCCTCGTGGGGGTGGCCTGGAAGGCGGCGTGCCCATGTCTGGGTCTGAGCTGGGGGGTGCGGGGTGAGGCGTGAGCGCTGCAGGGGAGAGCTCTGCAGGATTCCACATGAAAGGGGGGAAGGAGTCTGCTCGTATCTGTGTAACGAGACGGAGGATTCCCAGTGTTTAGCCGATGGATTTGTCGAGGCTCCTTCCTGTCTGACCCCGTTCTGGATGGTTCTGTCCATCCCATCACTCATGGGCTCCTCTTCAGAAGCTGGGCTGCATCTCAGCAACCACGGTCACGGGCACAACTGTGCAGACGGGTCCATGCAGTCATGGCACGTGTAACGCGGTGGGTGACACGGGCTGAGCAGACGGGGACTCGCCTCGTCTGCAACAAGCCTTGCACAAAAGGGGCCCGTAAGCTCCTGGCTTTTTTAGGTAAACCGACCTTATTTCAGACTCATTCCTGTGACAATAATTTGTTTAACCCTCTTGAATATCAACTTGTATTTCAGATGATTATGGGGGAGGGAGCTATTTGGGAAGCTCTGAAGGAAACAAAACGTCACCTGAACAGTAGATGTTTTCATTTTTCACTTTGGTTCGTCCGGGTGGCTTGTAACGAGGGTTTCCTGCCCGGGGACTCTCACCCTGCTCCCCTTCCGCATTTCACCTCAAAACCGAGTCCCAGAGTCTGTAACTCGTCCTCATTTCTCACGAAGTTGTGGGAAGGGAATGCGAACCAGTCACCTCAACAATGCAGCTGCCTCCCTGGGGGTGACCGTCGGCACAAGTGGCCTCCCACTGTCCCACGCATCCCTGACACACGTGCCACTCCTGGCACCGAGGTGGCGCCCGTTCTCATTTCCGGGCACCTGGGCCGCCCTCATGGCCTCGCTGACCAGGACGACGCAGCCAACGTGATGTGTGAAACTCCTGGCCCTACACCTTCAGGGACTTGACAGGTTCAGCCTTTCCCTCTTGGGATCCAGCCACCATGTTACAAGGTTTATTGAATGACGAGAGACCATGGAGAAACAGAAGCAGAGGTCATGCAGTGGCCCGTTGTCCCACTCACTCCGCCTGAGACCCCGTGCATTTTGGCCCCTCCAGTTCCAGCCAAGCCCCCGCCCCCAACACACACACACACACACACACACACACACACACACACACAGCATCACCCCATGCACCGGAGATGAGCCGTCCATGCCAAGCCCTGGCCAACTTGCTGGGGCGTGAGCCACTAAGTGGTTGCGGTGATTTTACGCCACCGTTTTGTGGGGTGGCTTGGTATACAGCCATCGGTAACTAAACCAGATGAGGAAAGGGCAGCACGAAAGGTCACCACCGCTGGCCGAGCAGCAGAGCCGGGATCTGAACCCAGGCGACCCAGCCTCCAAGCCACACCTCTGACCGCTGTTCTACGTTGGCTGCCTGGATGTCACCAGAAAGCAAAGTCGAATGAGAAGGTAGCTCAAAACCACAGCCTAAGAGCGGGGTACACATAAAGGAAGGGAGAAGGGACACAAACACATCGAAGAAAGATCCGGCCAGGGATCTGAAGTAATGGGGTCAAGAAAAGGACATAGGACACAGCATGGTTTGCAACATGGACGTCTGCCCTTCCCCCCTGCCTGAGGCAGAGCACACTTGTCTTGACCTTCATGCACATCCACTGTCCCTCAGGAGTCCCGCAGGAAAGGCAGCCATGAGGAGCCTCCACTGAGTGGGTTAAGGGTCTCCAATCCCAACGCCTCTCCTCTCAGCTGCATGCATCTGTCACATCACGCGACACTTCTGAGACTTAAATTACCCGTCTGTAAAACAGACACAGTGATTCGGCCTAACTCAGTTTAGTAGGAGGAGTCGTTCAGACAACGTATCCTTGGCCAACTCTCAGTAAGTGAGAGGACTTAGTCCGATGGACACCTAGTCCACGTTGTGGCCTACAGACCTTCCCCCCGACATGCCGGGCACCGCATTTGGTCTGGTTCGGTTTTGCATCTTCCAAATTCCACCTCCAAATCCCGGGGCCCCGTCGGCCGCCAGATGTGTGTCCTCTCATGTGGCTGTAGGGGGATGCCTCCTCGGACACACTGGCTGGACTACCAAACGTGTTTGGCCTGCAGATTCAGAAAACCCTGTTTTCAGCCCTCCGTTGATTGCCAGGTCTGGAATCCCCCTTCCCAACTCAGGAATCTCACTTTGCATCTCTTGCCATGTTAAACAGTAAATAAATTACCCCCTGATCAAGGCAAAAGCTCTTTCAAAGGGGTCCTTCCCTTTTCTTTATTCTTATCATCAATCTCTGTTGCTAGTCAGGTCATTTTTTTTTTTATAATGACATCCAGGGTCTCTGCTCCCGTGGGCTTCTGATACGGTCTGCTCTCTCCTAGCCTGCGATGCCCCAGTCCTCCCTCTCTTTTCCCATTATCTCAAATTCCCCAACCACGAGAGTGATACCAACAAGCCAGCAGCTCACTTGGCTGCCAGACCTCTTCCAAGCCCTCATTAATTTGGCTGGTTTGAGAGTGACGTGCCTCACCACCAGACGAAATTCCTTCCCTTCGCTTCTCATTTTTCAGCCAAGGTGCCTGCACCTTGGAGTGGCCGTGATGGATTGGTTTTCACTTTAATTTATTCCAACATGCAGAATGAAAGCATGAGGATCCCCATTCCCTTGATTAATGTACAGTCCACCCCAAGAGCCTTCATTTTTTGCTCCTAATCATGTTTAGAAAGATTCGCCCACGACGTGCACGACTGGTAGTTCCCACGTTCTCCTTGGGGCGATGTTCTTTCCGTGAGTTTCCTGAGACTCACTGTGAGCTTCACCTTCTGAGCTGGGGTGTCTTGAAGAAACATCCCTTGCCTTAAGTTACATCATGAGTTTTGTACTTTTTCCTTCTTCTTGGGATATCACGGGACACGTGGCCTTCAGGAGCAACACAGAACTCACTCTAAGACAGTGGTTCTCAACCTTCCCAATGCCACAGCCCTTTAATACAGCTCCTCATGCTGGGGTGACCCCCATAAAACTATTGTCGTTGCTACGTCATAACTGTCATGTTGCTGCTGTTATGAATCGTCATGTAAACATCTGATGTGTATTTTCCGATGGTCTTAGGCGACCTCTGTGAAAGGGGCGTTTGACCCCCAAAGGGGCCGCGACCCCCAGGTTGAGAACCGCTGCTCTAAGAGAACCCAGCCCCATCAAAGAATAATGCCACATTCCCAGCTCGGAGAAATACGTTCTAGAGCATGCAGCATCAGCCGCTGCTACAAAAATCCTGGTGGCACTTGGAGAGGGTTTCCATGGTGATAGAAAGGACATTTTACTTCGGAAAGGAAAAAAGGAACAAAGGCCAATGGCATGAGCTCACTTTCTGAAAACTTGAAAAACAACAGATGAAAAGACAAGTCAAAAGGCTCCTCACAAACCTATTTTCCTTAAATAGATGAGAGAGATGGAGGCCCAGTGAGAGCCAGCCCGACACGGCCAGGGATTAGAAAATGACAGGAACGTCCAAGGACAGAGGGTTGGGCATAAGTGCGGGGGGCTCTGCTTTGGAGCCACGTCTCCATACCCATGTTGGGCCGTGTACGGTGGAGTGAGTCTGGGGCAGTGGGGGAACAGCCGTCTTTGGTCAGTGCGTACCCGACCAACAGGTCACAAGAATGTGAGCGCCTCCTTTCTTGGATCTGTGGCACTGCAGGTGGGACGAGCAGGCAGGGCCCAGGAATCTGGTGGCAGAAACGCCCACGTCGCGTCAGTCTGGTTAAGACGACTTTGCTATCAGCAGCTGCGCACTGGGGACGTCCACCTCGCTCCCCGTCGGCCGGCCTGGCCACGCGCTGTTCCCCTCTTTCACGGGGGCATTTTAATGCCTCGGGAGCACGGTTCATATTGGTCCCCATATCCTCCCTTCTGACTCCTTGCTCCGCTCCTCCAAGTCGCATGCGTCCCCCATGGCCGGTTCACAGCGCTGTGGAGACTTCGTGGGTGCTTCCAGCAGCAACTGCTTGCTCCTTCGTGCAGACGCCATCATCACAGCTGTCACTCGTCAAAGGCTGGCTTTGTGGCTTTGTTTTTTCCTTTGTGCCCTGCTATTCCACAAACACATTATTCAGGGTGTTTACGGTACTGATTACTACCTGTTTGTGGTGAAGGGCAGAGGGAGGTGCGGGATGAAGAAAATGCAGCTTAGGCTCTCAAGGAACTGACTACAGAATGTCCCAATCATCATCATCGCCATCGCCGACGGTTTAATCGCTGCAGGTACCCCCGGCTGACTAGTTGCCTCCCACTGAAATCCACGTGCATTTCCCTGTCCTCTCACGTAAGAGGGGCCGTGGGACTTGTTCTCACAAAGGTGCAGTGAGCAGACGTGACGTGTGTCCCTTCCAGTCGGAAACATGTAAGAGCTGAGGCGTGATGACCCCTTCCCCCAGCTCTCTCTCCTTTGCCTGGTAGCTGTGCACTGATGTGACAGCGTCAAGAGACTGAGGGGACCTAGGTCACTGCTGAGCCTGTGAGCGGACAGTTGCCCTGGGGAGGCACCTAACTTACAGCAGACTTTGTGCAGATGAGGAAGAAAACTTTGCTGGGTTGTGCGCCTGAGTTCGGGGGCATCTGTTAGGACAGCAGAGCCCATCCAAATCAAGGCACGTCTAAGAGGTAAGAAGTAAAACAGGCTCCTCTTATGGGTGGAACTGTGCTCCCCAAAAAAGGCAGGTTGGAGTCCTAACCCCTGCCACCTCAGAACATGACCTTACCTGGGAAGAGGGTCACTGCAGACGTGATTAGTAACGAGGGCACACTAGGGGACAGTGGGCCCCTGACCCAATGGGGCTGTTGTCCTCACAGGAAGGAAGCCACGTGAACACCAAGGATACCACGTGACGGTGAGGATTTGAGTAACGTGCCTACGAACTGAGGATGTCAAGGCTGCAGGTGGAAAAGGCGAGTCCCAGAGGGAGCACGCCCGGGGGCACTCACCCCACAGCCCGCGGACAATAAGCACCTGTTGTTCCAAGCCTCCCACTTGTGCTGCTTTTCTGCGGGGAAAACCAGCCCCGGGGAACCAACACAGCCCCCCTGTAGACAATTCACAGACACGGGGAAAGCACGCGTGGTTCGGCGTGTGCTGGAGAGAGAAAAGCAGCCCCGTGGGATCCCCGGTCACGGGCTGCACCTCCCATTCCCCGCGTGACTTCGGACACCTCACTTGCTTTCTCTTTGTATCTGTTGTCACAACAATAAAGTAGAGATGGTAATGATGTCACTTGTAGTTTGAAGGAAAGATTAAATAAGAGAATGTAAGTGAAAACACATAGCCCAGACAACACATAGCACATAATAAGGACTCAAAAATGGTATTATCACCAGTATTGTTCAAGATAGATTTAAACACAAGGGAATAATTTAAAATCTTAATATGCGGTCTGACAGTTAAGTTCACAAACTCGCCACCATGTGCCTACGTTGGCGGCACTGTACACACAACTCGGTCAGGCGTCCTAACCTTCGTCTGTCTGTGTCTCACAGCTGTGTTATGTTGACGTGTGGCGGTGTCTTGCTGTTGCCTGTCTTTGTGTGCCATCGCGAGAATGTAGGTGCTTGAATTAGCGCAATGAATATTCAATTTCTTGTTAAACTTGGCAAAAGTGGAAGTAAAATCAGGGACGTGTTAGTCAAAGTGTATGGAGATAATGCCACGAAGAAAACGGCAGTGTGCAAATGGATTCAATGTTGTTCTGAGGGGAGAGAAAGTGTCACTGGTCGAACGGAGGTCAGGGCGGCCAGTAACGAGCAGAACTGACAAACACTTGGCAAAAATTCGTCGAACTGTGGATCAAAATCGCCGGCTGACTGTGAGAAGCATAACAGACCAAGTCAACATCGATAGGGAAACAGGGAAATCTTCACTGAAAACCTTGGCATGAGAAAGGCGTGTACAAACATGGTCCCGAAGGCACTCACCCATGAGCAAAAGCAAAGGGGAGTCGAAGTGTGCCAAGACCTTTTGGAGAGACAAGACGATGTTTTGGGCCAAGTTATCACTGGTGATGACACGTGGGTGTCCCAATATGACCCTGAAATTAAGGGCTCATATTGGGACACCCATGTTTGGTCAAAGTGCACAATGAAAGTCAGCCAATTTTCCACAATCAAAAAAAGTTCCATCAGTCCAAATCAAGAGTCAAAATGATGTTGCTAACTTTTTTAATATCAGAGGGACTGTTCATTATGACTTTGTACCAACTGGACAACACAGTCAACCAAGTTTACTATTTGGAAGTGCTGAAAAGGCTGCGTGAAAAAGTTAGACAAAACGACCTGAACTTTTCACCAACAACTCATGGCTCTTGTATCATGATGATGCACCAGCTCCCACAGCATGTCTATGAGGGAGTTTTTAGCCAGTGCACAAATAACTGTATGGAACACCCTCCCTACTCCCCTCGCTTTTTTCTTTACCCAAAGATAAAGGAAATATTGAAAGGAAGACATTTTGATGACATTCAGGACATCAAGGGTCATACGATGACAGCTCTGATGGCCATTCCAGAAAAGGAGTTCTAAAATTGCTTTGAAGGATACCCTAGGCACTGGCACTGGTACCCAGCTTCCCAAGGGCAGTACTTCGAAGGTGACTGTAGTGATATTCAGCAACGAGGTGTGTAGCACTTTTTCTTGGATGAGTTCGTGAACTTAATTGTCAGACCTTGTAGAAGTTTCAATAACCAACCTTCCAGTAGCTCTTAGACACATGTGATGATTTACATTTAAATTAATTAAATGCAATGAAAACTTTAATTTCTCAGGCACACTAGCCAAATTTCCAATGCTCTACAGCTACCATACTGGCCAGCACAGAACAGAACATTTCCAACATTGCTGAGAATTCTGTTGGAATGTGATGGTACCCTCCCTGCCCCTTGCTACTTTCAGGCCTAAGGTAGAGCATTTGCAGAGACAGAGGCCAAGATGTCAAGGGTGTGTTGTTTTTCTTTCAGCTTCTAAAGGATTTCTAATGCTACATCAGTAAGTGGACATTTATCAGCAGAAAACATAAAAGTCACTTCTTATCACAACTTCTAATCGAACACATAGCTACCAAGAAGTTTTCATCTACAGTTGGAGATCTGAGAAGCCATGGAATGGAGTGTGCATTAATCACGTGAATACCAGGATATGAAAAGCTTCCTCAAGCAGTACCCATAAAAATGGACAGGGCTTTGAATTTTAGGAGCAAGAATTGGTACAAACACATGTAAACTGGGCTCCAAACTCACTCTAGATTAAGTGAAGCCATTCTAGGGTAAGACGTTGGCCACACAAATACACTTTCACAGTTCAGCACCTGGGAAGGATTAAAAACCACATGGCGATTGTAGCCGAGGCAGAGAAAATACAATCAAAAGTGATAGAACAGAAATCAAAGTGACAATCGCGTTTACAAGTCTGGTTAGATGTCACCTGAAATGCTCCGTTTACGGTAATTGTCCTATCAAGAAGACATTATGCAATGAACAACTCAAGAGACACCCCATGATGTGTCCAATCTTGATATAATTTCTGGAAGGGGAAAGAGTGTAATAAGCAAATTATTGCTGATTCAATCAGGAGGGGGAAATTACAGTTCAAGAAAATGCAAATCAAAATAGAGAAATAAAGTTTGGTTTCCTACTAATCAGAGATGACATTAAAGTGGATGACTGAACTCTTAGATGAAAGCCAAAAACTCTAAAGAAATCGGTTCATTCCAAGCACAAGCAGGTGATACAGCAGCGTGGTGTCGTGGAGTAGACAGGCAGATAAAAAGGAGTTGAGGTCTCACTGAGCTTTTAATGGCAAGAAAACGGCTTGGCTTGCAAAAGCGCTAAGGCACAGACATGCATTAGAAGTCATCCCAAAGGGGTCACTGTGGAAGCCCCATGGCCTCTTGGTGTCCGGCCCTGCCTGATCTCACAGAGAGCCCACCATCAAATGTGCTCCTAGGACAGACAGACAAGATGAACCCTGAGTGCCCGCCAATTCACCCGTCAGGATTTCCCCCAGGAGTTCCCTGGGTGGTGCAGTGGCTGAGGCTTCGGTGCTCTCAACGCTGCAGCGTGGGTTCGATTCCCAGCCAGGGAACTACCCATTCCCCACCCCCACAAAAAAAAAGATGTCCCCCAATCAGGACATGATTGAGTCCCTTCCGTCACCTACCGCGACTCTCTGGGTTATCTTCCTTCGGTCTCACAAAAGTCAGCGTGGGAGATGTGAGACCTGGGGAGCAGAACTCAGTAAACTTCTTGACACTACAGTTGACAGAGCCCTCTCCCTGGAAAGAAAAAAAAAATAGAGGAATGAAAGAGAAGATGGTCCACACAAAGAAAGGTGTCAGAGGAAGACCGGCTGAAGAAAGAGCTTTCTTTCGGAAGGAACCTTCTCGATGCAAATTCACCACTGCCTCTCTGACGGCTCTAGGAGGAATGGCTGTGAATTCAACACAAAAGGCAACAACCCACCCACGTCTCCACATTGCTCTCGTATTACACCTGCCTGCCACCTAGAGAGAGGCACTCGCCTCCTTTCCTGAGAGTCCCTGCACATGGCAAGGTGGCCCCAAGTCGAAGGCACACTGCAGGTCAGGAGACATCCGAGACGCATCTTTGAGATGTTTATGAAATCAGACCCTGAACTGGTCCTGCACAGTAGCTCTCCTACCCCGGCTCGTTGCACTGCTAAGAAACACAACAGTACGTTGCACGGTTTATTTCTGGATGCCCCCTTCACGTAAAATGGGTTTGTTCTCCTATCTGATCAGGAGCTTCCAGGCTGGTCAACCAGCTAGAAAGAAGGTACTTCTAGATAGCTGATACATGTCCGTGCTGCAAGATGACGACTAAACTGAGGTTAGTGAAAACAGTGGTATCAGAAAGTTACTTCAAAGATATTAAAACTCCTTAGTCAAAATTCTAAAGAAACTGAGGAACCCAGTCAGCCCTCAGAGCAACAGCGGAGAGGATTTTTAATGGCATATTAGTGATAAGGTCAGAAATAGGTAGTGGTCCGGCTTTACAAAGCTCCCAGTTTTAAGTCAGCCTGGGGCTCTCTGCCTCAGAACATTGGAAACCACCTCGGGAGGGTCTCAAACCCAGTTCTATTATCATTTTTTTAAAACCAATGTCTACATACCCTGACGGATTCCTCATCTGACCCCCACAAAAGGATATCCAAATGGGAAGACTGGGGGTTTATGTTTTGCTACTCCCATGCTAGTAAAGAGCCGTGCAGACCGCCACCCTCTGTGCAGCTGTGAATCACATGAGGGCCAACATCAATGTGCAGATCCCAGGATAAGCACGACTCACTAGCAATAGCGACAGGATTACCCTAAAAATAGCAAAAAATGACTGGGTGCTTACTACATGCCTGACACTAGCCATTTTCATAGAATTCAATAAATCCTTGCAACAATCCTCTGAAGTAGGTGCTATTATTATCTCTATTTGACACACAGAGAAACTGAGGCATGGCCAGATGGAGTGCTTGCCCAGGGTCACACACCCAGGGAGAAAGTTTCCAGAGACTCTGCCCTTGACCACAGCTCTGCGACTGGCAGAGAGATATAAAGGTTGGGGTTCTTGTCTCTTTCCTTCACAAAACAGAAGCAAAGGCCAAGGCGCGAGGGGCAGCGTGAGAGCAAGAACTTTCAATTCACACGAAGTATCTTCAAAGAGGAAATTACCTTCAGATGTTGGCGTAGAGAAGCGAAGATTGGCATCAAACGAGTAGAGAGACACACTTACACGTGGCACACCTCAGCTCTGTGGTCAAGTTCAACACTGCCGGTGAGAACCTGCAGGCGGGTCTTGAATACATGTGCTATTCAGCCCACAGAATGTTTTCAAGAGTTTTAAAAATTTGCTGCCAAAATACAAAAGCTGAACGTTTTTACATAAATATCCAGATTTGGGGTTTTTCTAAGAGAATCAGGTTTGCTTCCTCATGCAACCCTTGGTGAGAGCTAAAATGCAGATGGGGCATGCGCTCCGGTGAGCCATCCCCACCACGGCTCCCTACTGCCCTATACCTGGCAACTTCTCTCCCTTATACTTCCTGCTAGGGCCTCGTGAAGCATCTGAGCACGTGAGCCCTGATTCAGAGGCAGGAAGCAGAAGTTACAGGCAAGCATGTCCAACCCGAGGCCCTCAGGCCGCCCGCGGCCCAACGCCAATTTGTAAACTTTCTTCAAACAGGATGAAAACTACGCATGGACTTTTTTTTCCTTTTAGCTCATCAGCTGTTGTTAACGTTGGTGTATTGTATGTGCAACCCAAAGACGATTCTTCTCCTGCCAGTGTGGCCCTGGGAAGCCACAAGGTTGGGCACCACTGGTCTAAGAGGTAAAATAAAGGGACATTAGTGTTAGGGCCGGTGACACACCTCAGCTCCCATGGACTCACTCTTCACAGGGGAGGCCAGGGGCGGTGCTCAGGTTGCACAAGTCTCAAAGCTCAGAGAGCGGACTGGGGGACACGGTCAGGTCACAGCAGTGAGACATGAGCTTGTCGCTGTTTCAGCGGCTGCCCAGGACAGGCCCTTCCTGCGCATGGCAGGGCACAGAGGAGCCCCAGCCTGGGCTGGTGAGGTAAGCCCTGCCCCCACCTCCGGGGCTCGGGCGGCAATGCCCAACACGGTCGCTCGCTGGTGCCTTCAGCACACTCTCCAAGTACGACAAAGGAGCTCCTTTCGCTCCGTCCTGTTCGGAGCTTCTCAGTTTCACCTGCTTTTCGTGTACTCATGCAGATTCGTACCAATTCGTTCGTTCTATTCAGTAAACGAAGATGGAGCCCGGGGCGCCATGTCGGGCGCTATGATACAAATCTACACGGTGAAGGAGCGGGTAAACGGGCACTTGGTACCCTTTCCCCGATGCTGTCGCTGTGGGCAAGCTGGCTTGCGACACCTCGAGGCCACTGGTCGTTAGCCGTGGCTGACCAACGCGTCCTTTCGCTGGGGTGTATCCCAACTTGTCATGGAAGTTACTCGTGAGTCACAAAACACCGAGGGTGACGCACTTTGTACGGAAAAAGAAGAGTCACAACGTCATGTTAAGACCAGACATCAGACAGACTCTGGAAGGCTGGGTAGCTTCAGAAAGGCAAAAGCAGATGCACTTAATGCTACGCAACCATAACGACGGGGATGACGTAGAGCCTCTTCGATCTCATCAAAACACACAACCGGCGTTCTCCAATGGTGCGGCTGACGCCCTTCTCTGAGCGGGATGAGGGCTGTCGGGACAGGAGTGCAGCCTGCATTCTGACCCCATCGCACGATCTAGAACCACACAGGTGTGGCCCTTCGTCCGGGTGGCCTGACGGGACTGCTCTGCCACGCTCAGTCCCATCCCACTCCCAGGTGGGCCCCCGTGTCTGCCCTGCATTGTGGGGTCCCTGCGAACTTGCAGGGACAACTGTGGGCAGGTACACATGCAGGTCCTCAGGCAGAGGTCGAGAAAAGTCTTGGGGTTTGGGTCACGCATTGGTCCTGCTAGACAGTCAGTGCTCTGGGCACTCAGGGGACTCTCTTACGAAGATTGGGGTGTCAGTCAGCTGGAGCTCTTTGCATAGGCCCTGTGAAATTACAATTTTGTGGGTGTAAACAGAATTCCCAGAGACGGGCCACCCCAGCTGAGCTCTGCAGAGCAAAGAGGAATTAGGGAGTCGAAGATGAGTGACAACAGGCACAAAGGTCAGGAACCGGAAGACATAGAGAGAGCCAGAGAGCGTAAGGGGGCCAACACGTGTGTTGGGGGGCGCAGTGCCGTGACGTCACATGCGGTGGGCCAGGCCCAGGAGTGGCGATTTGATCCCAAGTGATGGAAGGCTATCGGGTGGATGTCAGCAGAAGAGGGGCTTGTCTTAGTGGGACTATGGGAGCTACTGTCCACCTTACTGTTTTTTATTTTTGTAAATCTCTATAATGAACAAATGCTTGTTAGGTAATTTATAAAGTATTTTAAAGAGTTCACTTTATATAAGAAACAAATACAAGAAACCAACAGACCTTAGATCAAATGAGCACGTTTTGGAGAGGTCAGTGGTGGAAACGTTGTGAACATTACGGAGAAAGCAAACCCACAATTTGGAGGTGGAAGACGTGTAAACGCCGCGCCTGCGGCTCCGCACGCCCACCGGGAGGCCCAGCCCCACTGAGATGCAGAGCAGGCGCTGCGCCCTTCACGCGGAGGTCGCAGAGATTAACATCTTGAAGATGTCAGGGAAGCAAGCTGGAAGGAAGCTTACTCAGAGACCTCCAGAGTGGTTTTCAAACAGTTGTAAGAAAAAGCCTTTTTTTTTCCTTTTTCCAATGCAATCTTACACGTGAACTAAGTGAAAGATGACTCGCAGGTTGAACAGGTCAGGGAGTGCGGTAGAGACACCCAGACTCCGATGACTTGATCTTTATTTCCTGAGGTTAACTCCTCCCCCGAGAGCTCGAAGCCAGGGCCCCTCAGAGACTGTGGGATTTGCTGACCTGCAGCCCATCTGGAGGGGACGCTGCAGCTTCCAGCCCCAGGGCGTGGGCTAGAACAGAGCAGGGCGAGAACCCAGACAGGCTCTGCATTCACTCTGGCGGCCTTCGCGCCCCCAAAATGAATCAAAACAGTTGCCAGAAATGAGAGTGTTTGAGTCAAGGCACTGGAGGCAGCCAGAGTGGGGATAGCTCTTCAGGGACCCCTGACGTCACTTCCCAGGACCCAGCCAAGTCTGTAGGAGGTCACGTTGCACCCTGCAAAGGATCTCCCTGTACATTAGTTTGGATTCTAGCACGCAGAGCTTACACAACAACAACGAGGGGTCTCCCTGGCTCCTGTATAGGAAAAGGCGAAGGCGGCCAAATCTCGGGAGGTCCCTTGGCTCAGGTCTCCTCCGGACCGCTTCCTACTGAAGGCGGATTCGCTCCCCCAAGGAGGCCACTGACAGCTCCGAGTGTACGTTTTCTGACACTGACTGTCCTGGAGAAAGGTACAGCTGGGGCCCGGTAACTGCAGCCCAGCCCTCGGGAAGGCTTTGGTGCGCCGGGACACACATGTCCCTGAGACAACAGGCACTGCCGTCAGGGAAACCGGCTCTTTGGATTGGCCCAGCCTGAGTCCTGGGCCGTCCCCTGGCCCAGCCTGAGTCCTGGGCCGTCCCCTGGAGCCTTGAAGTAGAACTGTCTGCATCGGGGAGGTGGCAGGGAAGACTGGGAACGAGAGGGGGGTCCAATTAGGCTGACCAGACGTACCACTTTAAACTGCTTTCTGTCCCGTTTCAAACATCCGTCTGGTCGGCCTACCCTGAAGGGAACTTGGGTCACTCTTTTCTAAGGGAACCAGCAGGAGTACTTGGCCAGCAAATACGAGCCCGACCCTTGAAATTTATTGAAATGGGACAGTTTATTTACGTAAAAGGGCACTCTCAGAGCTCTCCGTGACCGTGCTTTTCTAGTCACTGTTGTGAATAGTCAAATATTGCTTACAACCCTAAGTGAATTAGGCCCCCCAAGACTAGACTGTGTCAACTACAAATGAGGCCAAACGAAATAAGCTGAATTAAAAGATTTCTCTGTTTTATTTGAAGTCAGATGGGTCCCAAACCATGACTGACAATGCAAACCCTCCATTTGATACTGGCACTTCTTTTTTCTTTTGTCTCCACTACAGGTAATTATAGAAAGAAAGAGTATTTGAATGCGTTTGATGAGATTTATTATTAACATATCCACCTTTAGGATAAATAAAATCATTCGAAATTTCCAAACATGAAACAAAATTTTTAACACCCAAATTTAAAGACTTATACACAGACCACAGACCACAGTACACACACACACACACACACACACACACACACACACACACGTACGAGGGCGGGAAAGTATCCAGCCACGTGATAGGAAAAATAGAGACATTTATGGCTGGACTTCTCCCCTACAGCCCTTGACTATCTATATATAATAGAATTAACGGTTGTTTATTTCTAAGCACTATCATCTCTTCAGGGCACAGAAAACTCCCGACATCTGCCTGTACCTTTCGGTCACCACAGGCCCTGGGGAAGAGGGTCAAACGCACGTTTTGGAGCTTAGGCATTTCAAGTTTTCTACTCCTTAGGTTTCCAAAATAGCTCTCGAGTTTCCTCAAAGCTTTATTCACAAAACAGAGCTAAAACGTAATGAGCAAAGGCTGAAAGAAAAGCTCTAACCCAGGGACATCAGGTGGCCTTTGAGGAGCCCTTTAATGACCAAGCTGAAATCGACATCTGTTAGCACCTTTAATAACGCCCCTTGGAAAAGGCAATGCATCCATTTAACTCTTGGCATCCAGCGAGAAGGGATTCTCCAAGCCCCACAACTATCAGACGCTCTAAACACAAGCCATGAAGTGGTTCTGACGGGATCAAAACAAAACAAAACAAAACAAAACAAAACAAAACAGAACAAAACGAGCCAAAATGAAACTTGCTTCTCTTCTCTGTGCTGGTCCTGCCCTGAAGGCAAAGATGAGGAAATCCACAACGGCTAAGGCTAACTCGCTACACAAATGAACCGTGGGGAAGGCCTTGGGTCAATCCAGGATAGAGAGTGACATCTGTTACTGTTTGGGGATGCTAACATTCCCCAGAGACCTTCAGGAACAATGCCAGCTTTGAAACACTGCTGGTCACTTCTCCCCTCTCCCCCCATATAAACATTGTCCTTTAAACTTTAATAATAGGAACCAAACCTCATGCCACACTTAACATGGCATGACTTCACTATGAAGAGACCATTTTTCTAAAGCAAAAAAGTTTCTGTACCAAGCCAGGAAAACAAAATGGTTTTTTAAAAGTGCATGGGGTAAGTAAATTCAAATACTGAATGGCCTCAGGTTTAAAATGCTGCCTTTCCAAACTCAGGGTAGCAGAATTTTATTCTCACTGGCTTACTCCTACACACAGAGCAGTCCAAGTAATTTAAGGAAATGAATGTGAATTTGTTTCTTTTACCCAGAGTAAGGCACATATCTGTGAATGCCTCTTCTGGGACAATAAACTCTGGGAGAATATTGTGGAACACTGAGAAGCTTTGCACTTTGACCTGAAGTCCTGCAGTCTTGCTCTTTTCGCTCCCATTTATTGAGGGCCTGATAATATATTGCAGACATCAGAAATACAAACGTGAGCAGAAGTTCGCAGGCAAAGGGACATAAACACATAATGAAATGATTGCAACCCACATGACCATGAGCGCAGGGGACCGGTGAAGAAAAGGAGGCTCACTGAGCCAGGCAGAGGGGCCTTATTAGGGAAGGGTCACTGGGTAGGTGACCTCTGACCTCTGAGAGTCAGGTAAGAATTCACCAGGTGGAAGTGGGTATTGAGTGGGGGAGTAGATTCTGGGCCGGGGAAGCCCCATGGATTTGATTTCATCTCAAATCGCAGCTCTCACATGGGGCGTGGCTGCTCAACGTGCGGAGGCGAGGACGACTGGCGCTCCCCGGCCCACGGGCCCGGCTCTCGGGAGGGCACTGCGCGGTCCTCACAGGGCTCTCCGAAGGCCCTGGGCCCGCCTGCCCGTTGTCATGCCCGTTCCTGACGTCCTCACGCCCGCCCTGAGGTTCGTGCGGGCTGTTCGTGGGAGGCCTCACCATGTGGAATTCTCCAGGGCCTGAGGGTCCTCGTGGCATGGCAGCTGGCTGCCCCCAGAGGAAGGGACCCACGAGACAGCAAGGCGGCAGTCACTACATCTTTTATGGCTCAGCCCCAGAAGTCGCAGACTCCAAACTTCACTTCTATTGGTCAAACAGGCCAGCCTTACGCACAATGGCACGGAATTACACAAGGGCATGGACACACAAGGGAGGCTAGGATCGCTGGGGGACACCCTGGAGGCTGGATACCATACTCTATCTTACGCAGGGGCGTCCAACCTTTGGGCTTCCCTGGGCCCCACTGGACAAATTGTCCTGGGCCTCACATACAACACACTCACACTCACGACAGCTGATGAGCTAAAAAAAAGTCCGTGCTCGATTTCCGTAATGTTTTAAGAATGTTTACGAATTTGTATTGGGCCTCATTCAAACCCATCCCCGGCCACAGGGAGCCCACGGGCCACGGATGGACAAGCTTGTCTTAGGGTTTAAGAGGAAGGTTCGTCCCGTTCCAGCAGTGCTGTCTGCCTTGAATGGGGTGTGGGGGTGCTGTTACACATTCAGGCATGAATGGTGGGGATCTATTACCTTAAAATTCCTGGGTTTTGTCTCCAAAAGTTTCAGAGATTAATTAGATTCTGCCCATGGTCTGAAAGCGCACTCCCATGTTGGATGTAATTGTTCTGAAACCAAGCCAACCCTAATTTCCTGGCAATTTATGTTTGCTTTTCAGATTCGTGTCGCTGAACGGGTCTGGGACAATACCTTTCCAATGCAGAAACATTTTCAGATCTCTCCGTTGTTTATGACAATGCTAGACAACGTCAGTCACCAACACAAGTTCAAAATTTTAAAGACGTGGTTCCTTCTAATTTGTAATTTATATGCATTCCTTAGCAAAAACCAGTCACTAGGAAAAAGCAACAGAAAATCTAAATTACCCTTCAAGATTACCATATTCATATCCACATGGGAATTCCACCGTGCCAGTTAGATCTAAACAAACACATTCTGCCCCCAAGATTCCTTAAAATGTTTAAATGATGTCAGATAATTCAGTTTGCAGATGACAGTTCAAAGCCTTTTTCTTTGTCCTCTTATGACAAACCTAAGATAAATATGTGCAAAGTAGAATAATTGGCAAATCGCAAAAGAGGTTCACTGGAAGAGTTATGCTTGATCTATGTTTCAACCTCTCCCTGAAATAACTTGTCAATCCACAAAATGTATAATAATCTTAGTGTGCTCCCATGGAATACTTGAATTGCAACCCCATTTTACAATTACATTTCCTCGGGTGTACAGCCTCAGTACACCAAGATCATACTAGCATACAAGCATGTAGGAATTAAGTTAGCAAACACAGAGCAAAATGTAAATATTTGTGCAGACACATGACTAAACACTAAAATACTGAAACTCAAATTGTAGAAATTTCCTACGCGCCTTTTTGGTTTTCTTTAATAAAGTACCTGGATGTATCTAATGGCAATTAAAAACATCCCAGCAGGATATTATCTACTTATAATACATTCTTGTGCATCCAAGGGGCTGGGGATAAAATGTCAGTATGAAGATGTTAGCATAAAATGTGAACATTAAATAAACAAAGGTATTTACCTGGGAAGGAATGGACCAGACTCACAAGAAATGCCCAGAAACAGTTCAGGTTTAAAGCTGCCAAAAAGCCTCACTCTTTCGTTGATTATCATCCTGTGTTACACCACTAGGAAGGGAAGTCTAAGTTCTTTTTCAAGGACACACCAGTCTCGTTTTAACCATTTCCAACTTAAGAAAAAAATGCTTAACTGCTTAGAGGGATAGGCTCTATTTATTCAAGATGCCAGGGAGACCAATTTTAATTAATTCGATCCCAGGGAAATCTCAAATGATTATCAATACTTAGCCAACAACCTATTAACTGTGGAAGGCAATCAGTAGAGGGGGCCAGGCTGGCCAGGTTAGGGTCTAACAAAAGCCTTCTCATTGCTGTCAGTGAAGAGCAGAGTCATCAGGCCTGAATGATTCTGCCTCAACCTCCCTTTTTCTGTTTCTGTGCCAAATCCAGCTCAGTGTAAAACGACCAAAGCAACTTGAAGATATTTATGGGTGAATTTCATCTCCATATGGTGTCTGTGAAGAAATCTGTTTTGTTTATGTAGTTTGTAACAGTGATATGTGATGATTATATTCTGTTTGCTCTGTTACAAAGTAGTTTGCCTATCTTTAAAATGTCAGTAAAAAACTACTGAGTTCTGCCAGTAGTTTTTAACTTGTGAGCATTAATTGAGAACAGTTGGAGAATGCCTTCTTTTTTTTTTTTAATAACAGCTTTATTGTGATATAATTCACAAACCATAAAACTCGTCCTTTAAAAATATCACAAAGTTGTACAACCAACACCATTTTCTAATTCCAGAAAGTTTTCATCACCCCCAGACAAATCCTCATACCCATTCAAAGTCACCCCTCATCTCTTGCTCCACCCAACCCCTGTACTAATGAATTGTCTCTATAAATTTATGTCTCTATAAATTTGCCCACGGACAATTCATATAAACAAAATGCTACAACATGTAGCCTTTTGTGATGGACTTCTTTCACTGAGCATGATGTTTCAAGGTTCACCCATGTTGTAGTATACAGCAGTAAACATTCCTTTTTTAAGACTGAATATATTCTATCGTATACATACACCAGGTTTTATTTATACATTCATTAGTTGATGGACATTGGCTTGTTTCAACTTTTACATATTGTGAATAATGCTGCTATGAACATTTGTATCAAAATTTTTGCCTGGACATGTTTTCGATTCTCTAGCGAATGCACCTCATGTTGGTATTTCTGGGCCATATGGTAACTCCATGTTGAATTTTTAAGGAACTGTCAAACTGTCTTTGAAATGGCTGCACTATTTTGTATTTCCACCAGCAAGAAAGTTTTAATCTTTCCACATCCTTGCTAACACTTGCTACTATTTGTCTTTTTTTATTATAGACATTCTAGTGGGTGTAAAATGGTATCTCATTGAGGTTTTGATTTGCCTTTCCATAATGATTGAGATATTGAGCACGTTTTTGTGCTTATTGACTATTTGTATATTTTTTTTTGAGAAAGGTCTATCCAAATCCTTTGTCCATCATTTAATGAGTCTGTTTATTGTTGAATTGTAGAAGCTCTTTATATATTCTAGACACTAGACTCTTACCAGATATATGATTTGCAAATACATTCTCTCATTATCTGGTTTGTTTTCTATTTTATTGATGTTGTCCTTTGAAGCACCAAAGTTTTTTTTTAATTTGAAAATGCCAATGTGTGTATTTTTATTGTTGCTCCTTCTATTGTTGCCATTTCTAAGAAACCATGCCTAATCCAGTGTTGTAAAGATTCAGCTTAAGTTCTTACATTTAGTAAATTGATCTTTGTATATGGTGTGAGATAAGGATACAACTTCATTGTATCCCATGTAGGTATCCAGTTGTATGAGCATCAGTTATTGAGAGGGGTCCCTATAGTCCCTATTGAACTATCTTACCATTCTTGTCAAAAGTTAATTAAACAAATTTCAGGGCTTATTTCTGGACTTTCAGTTCTGTTCTACTGATTTATGTGTCTATCCTTATGCCAGTACTACCCTGTCTTAATTACTATAGATTTGTAGTAAGATTTGAAGTTAGGAAATGTGAATTCTCCAACTTCTTTTTCAAGATTGGTTTGGCTATTCTGGGTCCCTTACGTTTCCACATAGATTTCAGGATCAGCTGATCTATGCAAAGTAAAGCAGCTTAGATTTTGAACCATAATGCACTAAGTCAGCAGATGAAGATTTGAGCCAGTTTGTTTGAAAAATGCATTTACTAGGAAGTGGGTAAGTGGAGTAGTTGTCAATCCTAAAAAATAAAGAAAATTTTATGTGCCAATTAATCTAAAGTACAGAAAATCTTTGAGTGACACAGTCCTCTTTGTACTTACAGGCTTTTTATCCCTTTGCTTATTTGTAATGTAGAACCAAATGGAATTGGACATATTAATCTCTTCATTACACTAAGCATGCAAGTCCTTAATTGTATTTCTTCATAGCACTAACCGGTGAAGAATTAGGAGGGAAGATGCCCTATTTTTGTTACTATTTCCATTCCAAAAGGATGTCTCAACTACTGTGCTACCAAAAGGAGGCATGTTGTGGCAGCTACCAGAGATGAGGCAAAGTGTTGAGAAAATTAAATTCTTTCAGGCTCATTAAAAAAAAACAAAAAACCAAAAAACAAAACAAAAAAAAAAAAAAAACCCCAACTTAACCCTTTAGTGTGACAGCAACATCTCAGGGCTTGCTCCCAAATTGACTGGAGGGGAAAGAATCCCACTGCTAATAGTGATACACACGTTTTTTTTGCAGTCTGGAATTGTTTTACATTTTAGGATAGTACTTGATATTCAGCTTTCAAGGTTATATGGGATTTAAACATTTGTGGAACGTGCTGTGTGAATAGCAACACTGGAATATAATTATTACATTTAATGGCACCTTACATAGCAGCTGATGGCCCTGGGAATCCAACCTCATCACTCCCGAAATTAGTTGGTGATATAAACAGAGAGAGGGTAGCTAGCAGAAGCCATTCCCCTCAGATCCATCTGAAGAGCAGCACTTACTACTACTGTACTCGCAGGCCAGGCACCCGAACCACCAGCTGCCTCGGTGTGGTGGGAGCAAAGCAAGATTCTCTACTTAGATATGGACACACTCTGAGGCCGAATAATGGTGTACTATGCTCCTTTCTGATTCAGCTAATTGCTGAATGACATTTTAATAAGCACCTGAAATAGGACAAACCTGCTATTTATATTGAAATCAGCCTCCAGCTGCAGACAAGAATCCTGACTACAGAAGCCAGGAGGAACGACTGGATATCAAGGGGAGCAACATAAAGACATCTTCACCGCGGCCCATCTTGGAAGTCCATAACCTAGAGATGTGAAAACTTGCTCCCATTTCTGTAGGAAGAATCAATTCCAAAGGCTGGAGCAACTGTCATCTCCCCTCGTGCTGTTAAAATCCTAATTAGACATTTCAACTGGGAGATTCAATAGTTCTTTGCTCTCATTTTATCTGAACTAACATTTTAGATGATTCGTCTGTGATCTTCCAGAAAACCTTGTTTCAAGATAAGCCCTTTCATCTTTCAGATGGCTTCAGGGCAGCTTTCTCAGTGCCAGGAACACAGCCATCCATTTCACAAATGAGGCCACACGATGACATTACTTGGCTTTCATTTCACAAACATTCTTCCTGTCCACGGCAAAGCAGGGAGTGTTGCAATGGCAGCTGAGGCCTACAGGCTGGCTTTGTGCATCTCCCCATGGGAGGAAGTGGAGAGATGCTTTCCGAAAGTCCGGGCCCCCCTCTATACTGGTGCAGTGAACACGATGTGGAGAAGAAGTGTTGGAGGTTCTACTTCATGATGAGCCTTGTTATGATCCTCGTGGCCTGTTTTTCCACCCTAAGATTGAATCCTAAGAGAAGGCAATTATCCTCCAAAACAGGCAAGACAGTCCTTAGGAAGGTGACCTTGAACAAATCACCGAAGCCTCCATCTCCTTATATAAAAACAGGAATAACAACAGGATCCTACCCCAGTAGGTTGTCCTGAGGCTTCCAGTCAATGCCCAGCAAATGGCAGCTCTGATGACAGGGAGTAGATTGATGACTGGTAAGGAAGAGGGTACTGATGATGGGTGACACTGAATTTCAGCTCAGAAACTCCTCATTCTCCTAATCATCTCCTTTCTCTCTCCCTCACAAGGTTCTTTCCTCAAAGAGTTCGGACACCCCCCCACCCCCCCCAGAAAGAAGAAAGCAGCAACAGTTCAGTAAGTTGAAATGTCTGCAATTCGTAGAAGGCTGCAGGAAAACAGCGAGTTAAGTGGGCAACAGGGTGAATTCGGGCACT
Organism: Lyroderma lyra; assembly: GCA_004026885.1. NCBI lineage: Eukaryota > Metazoa > Chordata > Mammalia > Chiroptera > Megadermatidae > Lyroderma > Lyroderma lyra. Next base: position 111,998 of record PVJL010002608.1, read on the forward strand.
GGAGCTGCTCTCCGGAGCAACGTTTTGTGAGTGGCCACAGAGAAAGGACCGAATGAGAGCAAGTAAAACGGGGAACAGGGCTCAATTCAGAGCCCACCTGGATGGTCCTTGTGAATCGATTCGCAGATCCCGCCCCAATGGCCACCACCGTTGGAAGAGGTGGGCCCCGGTGACTTTCCCCAGTGCTGCAGCACCAGATAGTGACACGAAGCAGCACGAACGCAGTCTCTTCTGAACTTTGCAGATGGATTTGATGACTCAATTGAACTTTTCAGTTAAGATTTCTTTCCTGTACTAGGGTTGTCCTATTTACTGGGTGATAATAAATCTCACTTGGAAAACAAAAGAGAAGCATTAAAGTCTAATTCATACCAGAAAAGTGTATTTATAGAGATTGGTGAAGTAAGATGTGACTCTAAAATTCAAATTCTAGGTTTTTTACAGTGGGACAATGGTGGTTTTGGTTTCTATTCGATTTCAAAGGTTAAAGGTCGCTATCAATGGTTAAAACAATTGTTTTCTGATCAGTCAATATCAGGAGGGCCAATCTGATACAGGAGTAACCATACAGAGGCTCAAGTCCCAAGACCTGGATCCACATGCCATTGCTTGGCTCTAAGAAGTCGCGTTACCGTGAAAAAGTCATTTACTATCACCAGACTCAGTCCTCTCGTTTGTAAAACGAGAGAGCTTACTAACCTGTTCTCTCACATGCATTTTAAAATCTTCGTATATGCTCATCAAAATAAAATAATAATTCAGAGGCAACAGCCAAAGTTCCCACCCCCAACTCATTACTCACAATTCTCACTGGTCCCAACTAACAACAATAAACAGTTTGTGTGCATCCATACATATAAGATGAAGACGTATTTTACAGAAACATGATTCTACTACATCAACTATTACCCGATTGCTTTTTTAATTCCCAATAATGTCTCATGAATGTCACTGTACGTGAGTCCAGATAAATCTACTCCATCCTTTTCAAATACTACACAATGTTACCTTGTGCTGTGGCTTATTTAACTTTTTGAAAATTTAGGTGTTTTCAGTTTTGCTTTGTGTCTGATACAAATAAGGCAGCAGTAAACATTCTTGGCCAAATATCTGTGTGCGCTTAAGCTCACGTGCCCGCGCCTAAGAAATTGTTTTCTTCTTTCCTAAACCATCCTTTTTGGTCTACAAACGTGCTGTAGGGAGCTTTAGCAAGTTGGTTCTGAATGACCTCTCTTAAAGAAATAAAGATGCAAATATAATGACATTTGGCTGAAAATATGACAGAAAGCTTGAAGAAGGGCTTTCAGAATGTGTTACTTAATATCGTCAATAATGGGATACAGTTTAACCTGTCAAGCTCCTCAGAATTTTCAAGAAATACTTAGAACGTGATGAATGAGAACAATACCGTGGTAATGGCACAGTGCGGGAGGGGGGAGATGTTAATTACGTCAAGGAAACCACACAGGGCTCCGCCGAGGAGAAAAACCTCTTTTTTGACTGACATAACTGAGCAAAGAGCATCATTCAACTTCAAAGCCAACACAAAAAAACTCACAACTCACCATCATTTAGGAGTAAAGATTGACGGTTGGCTACAAAAGTTAATCTCCGCATTCATGTTCAAGGCATTGACTCAATAGAATACCTCCACTTACAGTATTGCTTCAGAACTAAGGAAATTTGCTATTAAAGGTTTTACAACTTCCTGTATTTAAGAACAAAGGGCCCTAAAAAATGAGATGTCATTTTAGTCGCTCAGGCCCCTTTCAACTCAAACACTGCGTATTATATCAAGTCAACCCAATGCGGTAATGAAACCCAGTCAGATTTACTACAAAGGAGACGTAAAATATGATGGATGGCACGTCCACCTGCTTCTGAAGGCGGAGCATCACGTCGAAGACGGGGCCGTCGGGCCAAATGACAGAACCACCATCTTAACTACTTCCAACAGTACTGTGTCCAACAGTGCCCACCCACCTTTCTTTCACACGCTTTCTGTTTATTGGGGGCACTCCTCTTCCCCTCAGAATGTTACCCATTTCCCAGGTGGGAGGGAAGATTTTCGAATGATTAAGTTATGCATGAAATTTTTCTGGGAGGAAGGAATAAGGAAAGTACGATGAGAAAGCAACCGCACCGCAATCTTTGAAGAGATACAAGGAATACGTGTGGTTTTTAAGAAAACTCTTGTAGCGGCGGCAAAATAATTCCAAGGATCATTCTGGTTGGGATCAGTCACCCCAGGAGGTGTGTTTTTGTCTCTATTCTTGTGTCAGGAAGACCAGAGCTGATAGTTCCACAAAAATGTACAGTTTTTATGGCTCTGAAATTATTTATGTGAATGCACTCTGAGTCCATTACAAGGTTACACACATGACAAGTAACTGAAACTGAAGTCTTTATGATTTCCTAAGAGTCAATCCTTACTTTCTCAGAATTATACTTGTGAACCCAAAGTATTCTCTAAGTTCCTAACATTTTCAGTGTTTCAGAACTATTCCTGCTAGTGTGAAATTTTCAACATAAAGAAACAGGTATGTTTTCTATAAATCTCTCAGAAATACCTTGGACAATAATGTTTCACCTGGAAACATGTCATTAAAGGAATTTGGATTTCTACGGTGCTCGTTTTAGAGAGAACTCCAGCCTTCGTGCATTCTGTCGTTACCTGAGTCCCACTCATTCGTCTTTTGTACCTCATCGTCCTTGTAGTACTGTTTCCATAATCTCAGTAGGCTGGTGTCCATCATTTCCATAGGGCCAGAGGTAGACATGGGATTCAAGCCTGACCAATCACAGCATTCTTGTGACTCAAGCCAGATCAATCACATCCCTGGGACCACAGTGATTAGTTCAGGGATGAACAAAGGAGCTCAATCCAGGCTGATTACAGCCAATGAGTTTCAATGTCGGGACTCTAGAAGAGAGACGTTTTGCTTCCCGAGGGGTCGCTTTTCAGTCATGCATGCCTCCCCAAGCGCATGCTCCCTTCTCAACTTGCTTAGAGGTTTCGGCAAGTGACATCAACCTTGGATCTCTCGGCCCTTTTTTGTTTTTCTTTGTTTTGATCACTTCTACCCCCTTCGGGTTACTGACATTTTTTCTTAAATTTTACTCCAGCCAACTCTCTCCATGTCTCATTCTTTCAGAAACACAGTATCCAGGAACCATCCAGAGAATAGAAAAAAAATTTTTTTCTTCAAAAGGGTCAGGATCTGAGCAGCAGGTGGAATTCAGTTGGAGAGCATTTTACATGTTCTTTACAGAAACAACAAAATGAAAGATAAATTAAACAACGACAATCAAAATACAGCTAACCCAGCACTTCTTTTTTCTAGAAGTTTGGCTGGGTACCCTGCAAAACAAAGCAATTTGCTGGCAGTGTGAAATTCATGTAACAGTTAAAAAGTTAACTCTTTCTCTTGCGTGGGACTGAAAATTCAAACTGAATTAAGTTCTAAAAAAAAAAAAAGAAGAAGGTATCAGTCCCTTTTCCCAGAAATTTCCAGGGTAGAGGTCCACTTCTACGTCAACTGGATCCTAGATCCAAATGGCGTTATCAGGACGCACTCTCACTGCCTGTCTGCTCTGTCTTCCACTGTGTTGGCTTTATAGTGAGAATCCTCAGGATGACGTGGAAAAATCGGGGCTCCCGTACCCCTGACAGCTAGGAGAAGAGAAAGCACATACAACCCATTCCTTCATTCACTGACCCATTTCTCTCCACACAGTTGTCTTAGGTTTCCAAACATGTTTCTGGTCATGGCGTCCCTAAGGTGGCAGCATCAGATGACAAGTCTGTACGACTTTCTAACTCATCTCTCCAAGGTTAACAATTCGATCACAATGACTAATTGTGAGGACTCCGGAGGAAGGCTCCGACAGGGGCCGTCTGTGTCTACCGTCACTCAAGTCAGAGGAGCCATTGCCACTGTTCTGGGCTGTGAGGCACTTGAAAGGCAAAAGAGGAAATGGTAGTGTTCTCAAGCCTAATGGTCCCCAGCACAGTACACACACACACGCACACACACAGACACACACACACGTGCGCACGCACACATGCACGCACACACACACATGCACACACAGAGACACGCACACACACACGCGCACACAGACACACACACACGCACACACATGCATACACACATATGCACACAGACACACATGTGCACACACGCGCACAGACACACACATACACACACACATGCGCACACACACATGCACACACACGTGCACACGCACATACGCACACACGCACACACACACGCACACACACGCACACGCACACATACACACACGCACGCACACGCGCACATACACCACATGCACACACACACACGCACACACACACGCGCACGCACACACGCACACACACATACACGTGCACACACACACACACGCACACACATCCTTCAAAGTCGCTTAGGGGCCCTCCTCTTCCACCAACCTATCCTCCCACAGGGCATAATGGAGAAGAGGCTGGACAGCTCTCTCCAGTCGGGGTGTGTCAACTGCCCATTTCCAGCCTGTGTCCCATGTGCCCCCAAAATACAAGCTTCCTCACAGGTCACTGAAGTAGGGTCAGCAAATCTCTCAGAATAAACACAGGTGAGTCCAGTAAAACCCTTGGCCCACCCCAGCTTAGCTCTTAACTAGTAGACGGGAAGACACTGACTAGCAGCATCCAGCGGGCCGATACGAGTGTGCGTCGTGATTCCGTCGATGATGAGCTGTGTTGCCCTCAGCTCGGCACTCCACTTCTCCCTGCCGCATTTCCCTCAGCTGTAGGTGACACGTAACCTTCGTGACCTTTGTGGTCCCTCCTCTAGAGCATTCCAAGGGGCATGATTCTCCACAGTGGGCCTGCTTGGCCGTATTCTCTTACACTTAAACCCCTGGTCTGCTCTGAGTTTTCCACTACCGAGTAGCATCCCAGTGAATCCACGTCAAGAGTTAGGAGAGCGTCAGTGTGCACACAGCAGCCTGAGTTGTCGGCCCAGCCCCGACCCCACTCTGTGCCGCACTCAGCTTGGGCCCTCCAGCTGTCACCCAGAAAATGAAGTAACTGTCTCCGTGTTTCTCCCCAGCTTTATTCTAATGACGCTTCCAAGTGTAACAACTATTTTCACACGGGGCTGGAGTTAACTTCCATGGGATCGTCATGGAAAGACAAAATAAAACAAGTACAGGACGCTGCCAGGTGTGGGCTGCTCCTGTGCACACGTGGCGGAAGAAAAACAATTAGGAAAGCAAGCTCTTCGCCAAGCTCCTGATCCACTCGCGAGGTAATGCCCGCGAGAACACAGCTCCTCCGCGAGGTGCCCG
>PVJL010002608.1:117431-188941 GCA_004026885.1 Lyroderma lyra
GGGAGAGGGAGAGAGAGAGGGAGAGAGAGAGAGAGGGAGAGGGAGAGAGACAGAGAGCCTAATTAAACCTTCCGTATAAAGAGAAAAAACATCACAGAAGCAGAATTCATGGACGGCGATGCTATCTGACACTCCAGAGAAATAAGGTGGAAAATCACCTGTCGGGGACGTCCTCCCAGTTACCCCTGAACAATACATCGTCAAGAGGGGGGAAGCTAAATATAAGGTGATGGAAAGAGCAGTCACATTAGGTGGTGAACTGATTATACAACAAGCTGACAATGCACTGTAGAGTTGTATGCCTGAAACCTATGTAATCCTTGCTAACAGATGTCACCCCAATAAAAAAATAAATAAATAAAATAAAATAAAATTGCAATCTTCCTACCTGGAAAAAAAAACAAAAACACTCCCGCCGGCACGCTGGGCGCGGGCGTTCCTCGTGCTTTTTCCACGGCGGGGGAGCCGCCTGCCCGAGGTCCCGCAGGCCGTCACCGGCCGGCTGGGACCTGACCCCGGGTCTGCTTGGCTTCCCAGCCTGAGCTTTCTTCTTTACCCTCGAAATGCCCAAATGTCATCTGAAAGCACTGGGAAGGCCTGTGTCTCATGTCCTCACTCAGCCCCCGGTGCACATTAGAGGGTGTTTCCTCCACGACGACCGCTCCCAGGGCCCCACCAGAAACTCGGCCAGAGAATTCACAGCTCCCGCACTTGGAGAGGCAGCTCACACGCTGCATTCAAAACAAACCAGCTCCCCCTACAGTCTTTGTCCCGCCCATGTCCCCAGCTTGGTCCCAGGCCAGATGCCAGGACGCGGAGCTGTAACCCAGCCCCTTGGCGGTGGGGACGCTGATCCGGGCATCTGCTCGGGGAGGACCCGGGCGCTGCTGGGGACAGGCGGACGCCCCGCCAGCATTCCCCTGCTTGCAGCCGGAGGCATCTGTAACTGCAGAGTCCTGTGCTGATTCTGACCAGCTCCAGGCTGGCGGGGAATGGCGCTCTCCGGAGACCACGTCCGTCTCCAACTTCCAGCGCGTAGCTGGCAAAGGCGGCTGTCAGCCTTCCAAGAGCTGAGACTCCTCTGTGACGTCACGAGTCCCCGCTCGGCCCGGTGCCCACAGCCTCTTCGGAACTATCTGGAACCTCGCAGGGCTGTGCGTCAGTGTCACCTCGGCAGGACGCAGCAGCGAGCTCTCCCACGGGGGCCACAGCCAGGGAGCCACCAATGATGCAAGGGCCAGTGGGAACTTCTCCACCATGTCACGGGTACCCAGCGGGCCTGGGAGAGTCACGGATTTGAAGTGACCTAATGTCATTTCCTCTCATCAGGCTCTCTTCCATCAACAGGCTGTCTCCACCCCTCTCCCATGTGATTCCCTCTCCTAGAGCATTTCCCAAAGAATATGGGGGGGGGGGACTGGGGGGACAGGGGTGGAGACCATGTAAAACCTACCTAAGTGGATAGATGAAGTGAGGCAGATAAGAATCAGACCCCCACACAGCATCTTGGTAACGGTAAGGACGATTAAATGAGAAAATGCAGCTGCAAAGAGCTCTGTAAAATTTAAGGCAGATGGAAATGCGCGTAGTAAGAGCTAGTACATTGTGAGTTCTACACATGAACTAGCCTCTGCATTCGCAGCTTTCCATATAATATTTCATTTAATCTGCCAAATGGGCTTATGAGGTCAGCTTTGCCCATGGACACATTTTGCAGAGGAGGAAACTGAGATTCAGAGAAGTTAAGCAAGTTCACTAAGGTCATGCAAGTTGTCGACATGCAGAACAGAGAACTGAACCTGCATCTGTATCCAAAGTCCTAATGCCAGCAGTTAGGTGGCTATTTAGGATGGAAAGTACCATCGGACCCTAGAGATGATACTTAGGGACACAGATACTTGAGAAAACAGATACTGATATTGTAAACTATGAGCACGCTCTTCCCTTGAAATTGTCCTTTGCATCCATAAATAGTCTCATCGCAATGACCGGACATGAGAGTTAGTGTACAGAGAATGATTTGTGGCCTTTTAAGCATTTCCACATCTGCCATTTTATTAGATGCTTCCAAAAATCTATGAGAAAGAGAAGGCAGGAATTATTATCATTCCCACTTTCTAGACAAAACGACTGAGGCTTCAGGAGATGAAGTGACACATCCAGGGCCCCATCATTTAAAAAGAAAAAAGAGGCTCCTGAGTCTCATTTCATAGCTTTCCCGCCGCTCTGGACGCCTGACTCGGGACCAGATGTCCAATTCGAGCCTCGCCTCCCTCCCCGACAGCAAACCTGGCCGGTCAGACCTGCCTCCGTCCGTCAGTTAAAGACAGAACTGCCCTTCACCCGGACACCCCTCTCAAGAGACAGGACAAGTCTCTTAATCCTCCCTGACTACAGTGGCTTCTTCAGAAAATTCCCCAAGTTTCCTTGACCAGCTGAAAATGATGAGCAATGGAGAGAATTTCAAGGCAAGGGTGGGGCGGGGGGTGTGCAGACAAAACATCTGGGGGTGCTATTGCTTAAATTGGCACATCTATTGTAACCAAGTAGCTTAGTTCCAACCATGGTTAGCCCTCACATGTCAGCAGTGTCAGTGGAAGGACTTCCTAACACTTCCTGCTGGCCCAGTCTGGCCACTTGGATCCCTTTGTCAATGGAGCCAGTGCAATCTTACAAAAATGCAAGTCCCCCTCTCTGGCGGTAAGCCTTTCAAATGCCTCCTAGGGCTTGTAGGATAAAGGCACCAACTCCTTATGAAAATACGCAGCGCTGGCTTACCCGTCCACATTCTTAGGCCATGCCCCACAAGCTGCCTTTCTTCTCGGAGTCTTCGTCTTGCCCTTGTCGTCGCTGCACAAGAATTCTCTTTATGACATCCCTGACGAAAACCCCCGACTCAGGAATGGGCAGCTCCGGAAGAAGCCTGTGCTTGACAAGGACATCAAACTCTCATTCTCTAGTGTACTCCCAGTCCAGCCCTGGTGTCACGGAGATCTGGTCCGACCGAATGCTGCTCCGTCATCAACTACCTGTGTGAGCTCTATCTTAATTCGGAGCCTCGGTTTTCTCATCTGAGAGACGGGCAACTTTCTAACGTTGTCGCAGCATTTAAATGAGAATGTGTGAGCTTCAAACAGCGTCTTACACACGGTGAGCCTTCCAGAAATATGAGCCATCATCACTATCATCCTCACTTCTCCCACATAACTTCCATTCACTTGGCTATGCACCCCAAGTTTCTTCAACCAATGGATAGGAGTATTAACTATTTAAAATAATCAAGTCCCCCACGGAACACAGGGCCCACGGCCTTCGTATATAGGCAGGAACTGCCCTGGGCTGTGGTTAGAGGTTCCCTAGCACTGTTGCCACGTTCCCGAGTTTAACGACCAGGACCGCAAACCAACTGCCACACCCGCTTCCACCGAGCCACGCCCACACCCCATGCCCTGGCGCACGGTCCAAAGCGTAATTTCCCAGCTCAGTGGCCTTTCGACATTGATTTCTAATTCAGCTTGAGTGTACACCACCACGACCCCAGAGGTGTACAGGGAATAGATGAGAAGGGAGATAATAAGCCCGGACCAAGGGCAGCTGCCCAAGAACTTCCTTTTTCAGAGAAGGATACAGAAGAAACATAAAATAAAGAAGAAGAAAAGAAAGAAGCCGATGGAGCGCTCTCGTTCGTGTCTCAGGGAAAAATCAATGCGGTCTCTGTCTCTGCTTTCCAGAATTCAAAGCCTTCCCACTTCAAAGCCCATCATCTGCTTAGTTACTGCCTGGCACCAGGACACAGAGTGAGGCGTTAATTTGTGCAGCATGAACTGGATTTCCAAAAGAAATGTACAGGGGACTGTACCAGAAGATTCTACGGGGGCCAAGGCGGTTAGGCACGGGGCCCTGCGGGGAGGACGGGAGTTATCTCGCTCGGCTGTGGGGAGACGCCACCACTGTCTCATCGCGTTCACACTGACGCCGCGCCAGGTGTGTCCCAAAGAAGCCCCCTGCACCCTTCTTCTAACCATAAAGAAGGTTACACCTTTACCCCAGTGTAGTATACTGACTGCAGTGGTGGGACAGATCAGAAGAGAAAAAGACCCATCTTTAAAGCCCACATTTAAGTGATTCAAACCCAGAAGCGCACCCCGGGATGCCAGCTCACATGCCCTACCACCTCGGGAGGGCAGTCAACTCGGGCCTGGGGGAGAAAGGCATCCCGCACCCGCACTCCCGTCCCGGCGCCCGCCCTCCTCACCCCACGGGAGAGGTCACAGCGACCCCGGCTCCTGTCACCTGCGTGGCTTTCTCCCCCATCGCCACCCTCTGCCTCTGTCCCCACCGCGGTCAGGACATCGCTGGATGATTCACTGGGGCTCCTTCGGTGACGAACGACAGCAACTAACATTAGTTAAACTAGATTGGAGCGACGGGCTTGAGTAACGGGCTGCCCAGGAACCTGGATAATGGGAGTGAGTTTCAGGCTCTCGCCCCATCACCCAGCCCAGATTCCACCTAACGTCCTGCTGCCATGCTGTCACTTGGCTTTTCCTTGAGGTAGACAGAGGAATGGGATGGCGAAGGACCTGTGGGTGCAGACAGACCCAAACTCCCATCGTCCCCACCCAGTCACCCTGAGCTCTCTCCTCCATCCTCTCGCTAAGGCAGGGAAGGATATGATTGGCCTGGGCAGGGTCACGTGTTCATCCCTGTAGCCAGGCAACAGGTCAGTGTGCTTGGCCGGGCCTACTTCTGCGCCCATGCCTGTGGCCACGGGGCTCTGTCCTGTGCACGGCAGCTCCCTAGAACTTCATGGGCTGGAAGACGAACGGTGCCAGGAGGGAAGGCGTCTGTTGTTCTGAGAAGGTGGGTGGAAAGGCACAAATAACAGGTCATCACCAGATCGCCCCAGTGAGTCTCTATTTCCAGGACATTCACGTACTCTGACCCCCTCTCACCGTAACGCACAACCTCTGCTCCCCGTTAAATACTCCCTGGCGTAACCCTTATGAAAGCAGGCCTTGGTGGGTCCCACCTTAAAGCCCCACTTTGATTTTCATTCTTCGTATTTAAAGAAACTGACCTTAGCTATCACAAGTGGATGAAAAGCTATTTTAATGTTTACTACAGTTTGATGAGGAAAAACACCAACTTAGGAGTTAGTCTTAGAACGCCCAGAAAATAGTCTCCTATCCAGTACTCCCTCTTTCTCAAACTCCAAGGTGCAGAAGGCGGCTCTCAGCGTCGGTCACCTGCTCTGCTCGGACACCAGCAGCTGCCCCCCAAGCCTGTCCCACTCTGCATTGCCCCCTTACTTTTCCCCGACTGTTTGCTCTTTGACCTCACACAGGAGTCAGCCAGCGACTCCGCACCGCACATTTGCAGTGATGTATGAAGCAGAAGAGGTGGACCCAAGCTGGCGAAGTCACGCTTTTCTGTAGCAGACCAAGGAGGAAGAGGTCTGGGAATATTGTCTCTGCCGTACCCCACTTACTTAAATTCCGACAGTGGCCCAGGGCCGCTATTTCACCACCTCACCCACAGGCAGGCAGGTTAGACCCAGCACGTGGCGCGGACCGTCCTCCCGCGAGATGCTACACCATCAGAGCTCTGTAGTGAAGTCACCTTGAGAAATGTTTCCCGTCCTAGTCCTCCATTTGAGACTGACGATGTGTCTTCCAGGCTCTGACAAGTCCCGCAGTACGGAAGGGGGTTTAGTTTGTTTTACCTGGGATGGCAAAACTAGTTTGTTCGTAAAAATCTTCAAGGTGATACCTAGGAACAGCCTTTAGGACAGACTTTGAGAATGTGGCACCGTCAGATCTGTGGTGGCAAGGCCACCTCTGGGAACACTTTTATTTTTTTGAAAGACTAACCCACACCGCAAAGCTCTCATGGCGGAGACGCTGGGCACGCAGCTGGCCAGAGGTGGGCCCCGCTGACTGTGTCTGGCTCGGAACCGCTTTCTGTTGCAAACTGCCGAGCTGCTGGGCTTCCCTCCCTGCAATCCAGGCTGGTGCACATCCAGCTGCTATAGTACCCGTGCTGGGGAGCGGTTTCCACCCGGTGCTGTTGTCAGTGACTCAGGAACCTTCTCCAGGCTCCCCACTTTTTGCTCCTTTGGAATTTGCTTCCTCCGTGTGCTTTCTCTGGTGGAGAACCTCTGGCTTCAGACTGGGGTTTCCATCTCCCTGCCCGGCCCCACTCGATGTGAAGTTTTGTTTCAGAGATCCAGCTCCAGCTCCAAACTACTCTCCTACCCCAAACCACAGGTCAACTGTACCCTATTAAATTCGGATTTGAGAATGCCAACTCAGGGATGAGCTGCTAACCCACCACTGGTCTGCAAGGGAAAGACAACGCTCCTCTTCTGTAAGACATCCTGTGACATTTTACCTCTTCCTTTGGTCAGACCGAGCGCTTCCTGCCTGCGTTACAGGTGTGAGCATACGTCACCTACAGTCCCACTCTGCTCCCTCTCGGACGTCCGGCTTCTTGAAGACAAAAGTCTGTATCAGTATTTTCTGTGTCGTTCACAGTGCCTGGGTTAAGTCCATTGTCCTCAGTAAGCACTCAAGTGAATGCTGATTGACTCGCTGACTAGGGGAAAGAGTGATCTTTTATATGGGACCTGGAATTTTGCCTTTGAGGACTGAGGGAAAACAGCACATGTGTAAATGCAGTGTATAAAAGCAAAATAACACTACCCCTCGTTAATTCAGAATTCCCTAATTCAAAAGCTGTGCTAATTCCTTTAGTGTGATGACTTGGCCTGTCCCCTGCCACCCTCATGCTCCAACATCTGCAAACGCACTTCACTGTCACAGCTGGGGGGCGGGGGAGCAGAGCCATTGGCATCCAGTGAGCAGAAGCCAGAATGCCGCCCAACGTCTTAGACTGCACAGGACACCTCCACCCCCTGCTAGAAAGAACGATGTCGCCCAAAATGTCAGTAGTGTCACTACTAAGAAACCCTGCCACCAAGGCCAGGCAAGAGCCCTCGCTGCAGCACCCAAGAAGAACAGCTTGCTAAGGACACGCAGAGCCTTAAATGACTGCAAATAGGATTCAAGCCTTTTCAGGGGCTTTCAGTCACCTGCTTTGCACTCATCAAAGAGTGGTCCTCGTTGTTGTTACGATTTCACCTTGTAATCCCCCAGAATGCTTTGCTCACGCTGTATGTTTCACCAATTAATTGATGACTGGAATTGCTTAAATGCTTTTCTCCTTTTAGTGATGCTTTTGTCTATACTACAGGGTAGGAACCGAATTTAATTCCCTAGTCATAAGACAAATATTTGCCACAAACAACAGCATGCCAACAGTTTGAATCTCTGACTGTCAGAATAGCTTCTAGAAAAGAACTCGTAAACCCAAATGCTCGCCGTGTAAAGACAGCACATGTGCAAATTACCGCTTTCTTCACTGGGTAAGTGCTGTTTTTATCCTGACATATCCACTTACAAATCAGTTCTGACAAGAATCTTAATAGCTTTAAATCAGCCTAATTAAAGGTAATACATTTTTGCGAGAAAAGTGTTTGAAATTATACAGTATTACTGCACAGTTCACTCTTCAAATCACGTTACGGAGCGCACTGCTGAGTGCCACAAAGGCCTGCGTGGCCTTCCGTGGGAGGAGCACACTCCCACTATTCTATGGGCTCCCGAAGGGGAGGTTACAGGGGGCAGAAAACGCTGTGAGAGTTGGTCCGGGGGATCTCAGCACCGTTTCCCCAAACACGACCGGAGAGAGACGTGGTAGGCAGCTCCTCAGCGGGTTCCCAATGACGCCTGACGGCTGGGACGCGCACGCTGTGGGATCCCCTTCCCGTGGGTGTCGGGGGGACGGGCGGTGCACGGCTAATGCACGGACTGCAGCACCAGTGACGGGCTGTGACCTCCGTAAGCGTCTGACTCGCCGCCTGCTTTCTCTCTCACCTTGCTGATCCAGGTCGTGGGTTTCCTCACGGACTGGCCCTCAGGGTGCGCAACCAGGGGTGGGCGGCGGTGGCTCACGAGCAGTTAGACCTCAGTGCAAAGATGCGCACGAAACCGAATCCCGGGGACAAACCCGGGGATGGCCCGAAACAGATGCTTCCCACTTAGGCCTCAAGGTGCCTGGAGCCCTGGGAGACCCGAAGCTAGTGGCCCCAGCGAGGCTGCCCCCGGACCCCTGGCCCACAGGACCTGTGAAATGGTAACTGTGCTGTCCTTGTCAGCTGCTGGAGGTGGGGGCGATCTGGCGTGCAGCAATCATGCAGAACTAATGCACGATCTGACCTCCAAACCTCCCCCTCTTCCTTTGAGTCTAATCACACACAGAAAGCCCATGTCCCTCCTTCCTCGCTGGGTTTTCTCGTGTTCCCACCGGCTCCTAAACTGGGCTACGCGTCTCCTCACGGGTGTTCCATCTGACGTCTGGATTTGCAAAAGCGTGCTCCTTCACGCCCTCCTTTCCCACTCCCCGAAGCCCAAAGCAGGGGAACGGAAAAGGTGACCCCGGCCATCTGAGTGCTGGGCCACGTTCCGCACTGACAACCCTACACGTAGCTGTGGTGCCCCCAGATGTCACGAGGCTCTCACGTCCATTCTTCTCCTTCTTCCTTTTTTTGGTCAGAACTATTGTAATTGTTCCAAATAGTTTTCTTCTCCAATCCACTTTGCAGGTACAAAGCCAGGTTGCACCTTCTAAGACGCTTCTCATTTTACATGAAACTGCTGCCTAAAAATCTAGAGAACTCTCATTTGTATCTGGAAAATTACCTTTGACCATGACATTCAATCTGACAGTGCACCTGGCAGGCCGGTTTCTGTCCCTTTTGTGATCAGGGCCTTATGAAGACTTGACTTGGAGGTTTTGTTTTTCTGTCTCAGAGCAGCGTACAGCAGCACAGCCGACGGGATATAACAGAGCCACCGAGGGTGCCGTGGCAGACCAGGCTCCCAGAGGCGACTGTGAGATGGAGGTCACTACCACGAGAGAAGATCGTTAGGGACTCCTTCACGATTCACGGTGGTGATGGGAGGAGGGGAGGCGGCACGATCGGGCAAAGGGGGAAGGTGGGTGGCAGTGCAATCATGGGAAAGGCCTCCAACTTATGCAAAATAGCATCTTCACTCACAGGAGCCCGAGACTGGGAACAACCCCAAATTGCCCATCAAAAAAAATCAACTGTGGTGTACTCCGACAAGAAATACCATGGAGTAATTACAATAAAAAAGAAAGCCAGCTACTTTAATTCAACAGCCTGGATGACGTTCACAGACAGAATATTGATCAAAAGAAATCAGACACCAAAGGATAATCCCTGCATGTTTCCAAGTCTATGAAGTTCAAGAGGAGACAAGACTAATGTACGGGGATGGAGGTCAGGAGAGACGTTTCCTATTAAGGGTCATGGTCTGAGAAAAGCCAAGAGGGAATCTTGGGAGGTGTGGGGCACTGAAAACACTGTGTCTTCATCTGGGTGGTTAGTACATACAAAGGTGCTATATGAATTTCTCAAACTGTACCCCGAATATTTGTGCTCTATAATATGTGCACGGTGTAACTTCTCTTAAAGGAAAAGTAAGCGTCCCCCTAAACAAATCAATAACCATCTCAGACAAATATGTCTGTCTTCCTTGGCCAATCAGCTACACTTGCAGCCCATTTATAAGATAAATTTTCACAGCTGTAGGAATATATGTGCCCCTCCACCTGTAAAGGATAGGACACATGTGACAATGCTAAGAGAGGACACTTGTACAGCAGCAGCAGTAATTTCTGGCCACTTCGACGGCACATAATTTTCATTTTCTCTTTTTTACAGCTTTGGTTTTTTTTTTTTTTTTTTAAAATAAACACTGATTTTTTTTTGTTGTTGTTACAGGAAAGGGTGATTATTCTTTTAAAATATGAGGTCGGACCATTAATTTCACCAACTCACCCTAGAAAGAGTGCTACACACCTCACAGCTGGAGCCCACTAAGGTCCCCTTCGAAGGACTCCTCTTGGGAAGCTGGGCATGGACACCAATGCCTAGTCCACTCCTCAAAGCAATTAGGAACTCTTGGTCTGAAATGGCCATCAGAGGTGTTGTCACACCCCAAATCTGACAACTAAGTCTGTGAACTTGTCACCGTGCGCTTATGTTGGCAGCGCTGTACACACAACTCGGTAAGGTGTGCCAACGGAAGCGCACGGTGGCAGGTTCGCGAACTTAATTGTCAGATTTTGGGTGTGACGACAGCTCTGATGGCCATTCCAGGAAAAGAGTTCCAAAATGGCTCTGAAGGGTGGACTATGCGCTGGCATCGGTGCCCAGCTTCCCAAGGGGAGTGCTTCGAAGGTGACCGTGGTGACAGTCAACCGTGAGGTGTGCAGCACTTTTTCTAGGACGAGTTTGTGAACTGAACTGCCTGACCTCGTTCGTACGTTGTAATTCACTGTAGAACGGGCGAAAAGAGCAATGCAATGACAGACGTGAGGTTGGAAGCACTGTACTCACTGAGAGTGTTAAACAGCAAGGTGAAAGTACTATTTTCCCCGGGACAGGAGAGTGGAGGTCAGTATAGAGTGTTGGTTAAAATCTAGCTGGAGTAACCCAAACTGAAACGGCAGTGCACTCACAAGGGACCATCGGGTGTGCAGGGCCACAGCACAACCAGCTGACAGTCCCGCAGAGATTTCTGGCAAGCAGAGGCGGAGACAGAGGGGCCGTCTTCACAACATGGCTCTGATCTCTCAGACGCAGGCTCTCCCCATGGGGGCAGCCTCCTCTAGCCAGAATACAGGCTATTCAGATGCAAAGCCAGGGAGCATGTGGTCTTTTTCAGGTGCCCGTGTAACCAGGAGGTCAGTCCGTCGTCTGAGAATGCCCAGAGTAGCCGCGGTGACAGGTAAACACAGAAGGGTGCGCATTTGTCAGGTTCCGAAGGCTTCCAGCCTGTCTGACACATGGGATCGGACCACTCCCGGAAGCCCTGTGGTCAAGCTCAGGGTCAGGAATGCCCGGACACAGCCCAAGGCGCACACGCACTTTGCGCAGAGGTTTTGCAGTAGGAAAGAAAGGAGTCTTCCTCTCGCTAAGAGCACTGAAAGCACACGCACGCACGCACGCACGCACACATGCATTCACACGCACACAGTTTAATGTCTCTATCACCTCGTAGAAATAAAACAATAATAAAAATAAGTTGAGGATTTACATTTGGGGAAGGGACAGAGCAGGGGTGGTGGTGGCTGTGAAAGGTTCCATCTGACTTTGTCGGAGCAAGAACAGCCTGGGACTGAGGGCGCTGTGCGCTGCATGGCCCCGGGCATTCACCTTCCTCCTTCATAAAGTGGGAGGATAACCCGCGTCTGACAGAGGGTGTGGGTGCAGAGCAACGGGGTTCACACATCTGTGCGCTCAGGGCAGTGCCTGGCACTTAGCACTCACCACACGTGTTACACAGTCCACGCTGTCAGGACGCGCTCTGCACATCGGCAGGACTCACTACAGCCTCTTGGGACGTCTCGTTCCGATTTCATTCCTGGCGTCAAGTCTTCCTGCACGTCTCCCCCGGTGTGCTCGTCTCCCCAAGGCAGAGTCCAGCCTTACACAAGGTGCACGTGACCAGGCCTAGCCCAAGCCAGCCGGACGGATGGGGCGGAGCGCACCGCACGGCGCCACCCGGGTAGGCAGAGCGCAGTTACGGCAACGACGCCAAGCGGTTTTGCCCACCGGGCGGCGTCAGAATCGTGGCTCACAAAGTCTGCTGCGCTCCCTTTGCCTAAGTCCCTACAACGAGAGTACCCAGACGTGTCCGTTAGCCACAAAACCCGAGCGGCTCGTAGCGGTACACGGAGTCCGCGCCGCACACGGAAATGCACACGCCACGACGGTAGTAAAAGACGCAGCTTCCAGCCACTGAGGAGCTGGCGTAACTCCCAAACGATGAACTTGAGGGAACGGTTCTCACACCCCGTCTGCTGGCAGGGAAACTTGGGGCGACTTTTGGCTTGGGTATTTGCTGGAAGCGTAGTGTCATAGTTTAAAAGGGGGACTTTGGCATCAGACCGCCTGGGATTCTAAACCCACCACCACCGTTTGCTAAATGCGGGACCGGGGGACGCTAACATCTCTGTACCTCCACCTTGTCAGCACGGGGGTCACGGGAGGACCTGAAAGGAATCAGCCCCGTAAGGCAAGGCAAAGAACGTGCTCGGTACCTGCCCACAGCACGGAGCTCTTCAGCTGTTTTTATCAATTCATTCTGGATCAGTGGGTGTCTTTAGTTAATGTTTTAAAATTTATATTCACTTTAGAAACTTCAGAAAAATAGATTTAAAAAAAAACAAAAGGAAGAAAACGAACACTCTTGTTATCTAACCTCTCAGAGGTAACCACTGTTAACATTTTGGAAAAGTTTCATTTTTAAACATGTAATTTCAGAATTCAGACCAAAGTGTCCTTGGTATTCTGTAACTTAATTTATTTCAGCTTAACCACCAATTATTGGTGGGAAATGTCCTATTTTTCACTTAATCATACTTCATGGGAAAAAATTTCTTATCATTAAATACTCTACAACATTCCTGTGCCTAATGCGGACTATTCCATTGCCCAGGGGGGTTATTTAGCTTCTCCTCCATTACTGGGTATTTTGAAGGTTTCCAATTTTTACTCTTTTTAAAAAATGGTTGAACATCCATTGTGCGGATCTATAATCTTTTTCTTCAGATAAATTCCCAGGAGTGGAATTTTCACGATCCAAAAGGAAACTCATTACAAAAGCTTTGGGTACGTTGAATGGATTTCTATTGCAATGCAATATTTCTTTTAAAGTGCTCTTTAAAAACCAGGGGATACATGATGCTACAGGCCTTTGTCTCTCTAACCAAAAGGACCTTTTTCCATTTTATTCTAAGAGCCACATTCTCCTCTGTGTGGGAACAGGAGAGCTTTTCGATTATTTTCTGGTAGAAAAGAATCCTTTCGTGTAGCCATTACGCTGCAATCGGATTAGGCAAAACTATAAAACCCGAGATACTTACTGTGCAACGTGTGGCAACAGTGTCACTAGATGTTGCGTTGTCATCACGTGAAGCTCAGGATCGTGTGTGTCTCACTATTGACCAGTGTGACGCACAGCGTGAGTGTCCGACTTCCACTGCACCTGCCCATCTCCGTCCTGTTCCTTCTCCCTTTCCAGACTGGCAATGCTCCTTTTCATGGAGCCACAGAAAAATTAAAACCAGGAAACCCCCAAACTTCAACAACCTGACAAACACGTGTCCGTGTCAAACGTTCCCCCAGGGGCTTCTTCCTGGACGAGAGTGAATCTCGGCCACTCACACTGGCGCACGCAACCACGGAGGGCCTGGCCCCGGGCTCGCCCCCCCGGCCCACCAAACCCCGTCACAGCCAACACCCTTCGGGGCCCTTGACCCGCCAAGCGCCCCTGACACCAGCGGCGGTGCGTGAGCTCCTCCCCTGCCTGCAGTGACTTTTGGCTCCTTTTCGTCATTCAGATCACAACTCAAATGCCATCTCCTCACAGACCTCCCCTGGCCACTCAGCCGGAAGACGCCTCTCCCTCACTGTCTCTGTCACCCCCCCAAGGAAAGTCTCTGCTCTGCACCTGTCAGTTGTGGATCCTGAAGAACATCAAGGACCCTCACTGTCTTGTTTCCAGATGCATCCATTGCAACCAGGGCCTGGTCCATGGTCGGTGCTCCATAAACATTGGTTGACTAAATCAGGAAAAGAAAATGCTCTTTATATCCTGCTTAAAATCGCCCGCAGAACGTGAGTTCTGGAAGGAGGGCAACGTCGGGGAATACGGGGGACCTCTGCCGAGAACGTGTCTCACACCACTCGCTTTAGAACCAGTTGTGAGCAAATCTGTAGGCAGCGGAGGCGGGCCTGCAGACTTTAAAGGGGCTGAGGAACTTCCTCCTGATTGTCAGAAAGGGGTGGCAGCAGAGAAGGAGCAGGAGTTGGAGAAGGAAGAGAAGGAGAGCGTGGATTCAGAGCGGGACTTGGAAACGCTCTGTGGCTCAGATCCTTTCAGAAGCACAAGCTCCAGGTGCAAGGCCCCCAAGAGGCCAAAACAAACCCATGGTGTCTGGGACGGCCCGGAGACCCAGGAGAGTTCCAAGGAGGGACGTGAACTGAGCTTAGAGAATTGGTAAACGTGTCCTTCCCTAAAAGGAGCGGGTGGGAAAGACACGAGAGCAGAGCCGGGCGCAGGCACGAAGCAACCGAAGTGCAGGCTGGCTCAGGAACCCGGAAGTCGCCTGGCGGGGCTGGTGGACGAGGCTTGGGGGGCGATGTCGGGGGAAGCCCGACGGCAGCGCCTGCGGATCCCGCGCCTTCGTGCCCCACGAGCACCCGCGAGCCTGGCCGGTATGAGCAGTGACGGGAGAAAGGTGAGTCACACGGTCCATGTTCTTAGTGGCTTCCCTCATTTTCTTTGTCCAGGCGTTTCTTGACATCTTTACTGAGATGCAGTACCCATGCCACCCCGTTTGCCCATGGAAATGTACAACTCAGTGGGTTTAGTATGCGCACTGAGTCGTGTGCCCATTGCTACGCCCTACTCCGGACCGTTTCATCACCCTCAAAGGCGAGCCCATCCCATTAAGAGTCAGCCATCACCCCAGCCCCCAGCCCCGGGCAAACACTAATCCACTTTAGGCGGCTATGGATTTGCCTGTTCTGAACCCTTCATGTAAAAAATCCCACAATATGTGGCCTTCCGGACTCGCCCCTCTTGCTTAACAGAACGCTTTCCAGGTCCACCCCGGTCGTAGCACGTATCCGCACTTCCGTCCCTCCGGTGGCCGAGCAACGGTCCGTTGTGTGGGCGTACCACACTTTACGTAGCCATTCGTCGGTTACTGGACATTTGAATTCTTTCCACTTGTTGGCTTTTATGAATAATGCTGCTGTTGTCATTCATGTACAAATATTTCTGTGGACATGCGTTTTCACTTGTCTGGGCTAGATAACGCAGGGGTGGAATGGCTGGGTGACGTGGTTCACTCCAGGTTTAACGTCTTGAGGCACGGCGTAACTGGTTTCCAAAGTGCCGGCATTATCCTGAATCCTCACCAGCAGTATATGAGGGGCTGATTCCGCACCGTTCTTGCCCACACGTATTACATCTGTCATGTTGATGATAGCCTTCCTAGTGAACGTGAACTTACAGCTCGCTGTGGTATGTCATTACAGATTTGACTTGCATTTCCCAAAGGGTGAATGATGTTGAGCTATTGGCTAGTCTCTTCTGCCCAGTCTATTCTTCACACGTTTGCAAAAGTACAGTCTTTAAACTACACTAGGTCTCAAGGCTTCCGTACCTAAAACTTTCAAAGGCCACCCATTACACTTAAGACTATAATCCAAGCCCCCTACAATGCAGTAGGCTCTGCATTTTGCTACCTTGCAATGATTTTGCTGATTCACATGTTGCATTCTGGAGTGTGCGTCAGTCTTCCCCTCTCAGAAGGGCAGAAATCTTGTCTGCCTGTCCTCCGTGAATCCCCACGCCTAGAACAATGCTTGGCAGATGGTGAAAACAAATGCTCACCAAATGTGTGACTAATTAGGAAGTTAAAAAACAAGTGGTCCTACCAAAATGTAGCTAAATAATGCATAGTACTGTGTGAATGAAAAGTGACATCAATGTGTGCCCTTCATTTATTTAGATGGAACAATAATAGTTTATTAACTTTCCTCATTAAAAACATACACTAGCCGATCTATTAATAGAAGTAGAGACCATAGTAGAAGTAGACACACGTATTGTAGCTAATTCAGTTCAATCACAGTCCCTAAAGAGTGTTGTCAGCTGTTGTGATATTCCCAACCAGCACAATTCATATCCACGTGCGGTACATCTGTCACTCAGAAATACAGAAAAGGAGAATAAATTAGTCAGACAACAGGCCTATTACCATTATGCAAATTTATAATGCAGGCTCTTTTGCATAGGTTGTTACTGACGTGTCTGTTCTGACTGTGTTAACAATGAACTTGTAACAGCCAAGTGACAGTGTCAGCAGCTCCACTGTAAGTCTGTCCTACCTAACACATTCCAAGGGTGTGGTGATTCTCCCACAAGTCAGCCTTTGTTCAGTAAAACATAAAAGTCACTTTGAGCGATGCTATACCTTAAGTTTTAAGGGTGCGATTGCCACACCCGAATTAAAGTAATTGGAGGTTAATAGAGAACGGCATTATGTATGCCGTGTGCTACTTGAAAAGGAAAAACCATCCGTTCGGTGGCTTGTGATCCTTAACCCGAAAAGCAACGCTCTGTCTTTGCCTTTCTAAGCGCGTGGCTTCGAGGATTCAAAACAAAACAAAACAAAACAGGAAGTAGTCCCCATTTAAGCCTCACTGACTTCTCATGCTGTCCTACGTGTTTGTCCCCTAGGACTTACTTATTCTTTAATTATTGAAACTTGAGTTTTATCTCCCCCTCGAGCATTCTAATCAGTCCACCCTTCCTGGTCTTGAACCATCCACTTCCTTCCACCTTCTCAGTCCCCACCGTGGTCCAGAACATTCTCATTTCCTTCCAGAGCAATGCAGCGACCACCCAACTGTTCCCCACTCCGCTGGGCTTCCTTCCACCCCTTCCCCCACCCAGCAAGTCGGATCATGTCGCTCCCATTATTACTGAACAAACGACCCAGTGAATGAATGATCACCCCGCAGGGGAGAAGTGGTCATTCTGATCAGGTGCGCGGAGCAGGGGCGCAGAGCCTCAAACCAGCATCTTGATGGGGGTGGGCGGCAACTCTCGCCACCGTTTCCATTTCACAGGCGGAGGAACGGGATGATGGGCCCGGGGTCACACAGCTGGGGGTGGGGGCAGACGGGTTCTCACTTGGAATTCCGAATTCCCGGGCCTGTGTCCCCTCCAGGGCAGGCTGCTTCTGTCTTCCCCACCTAAACGTGCGCATGCGCGCGCACACGTTCACACACTCGTAGGCATGCGCGCGTGCACACACCAATTCGATAAAGCCCAGGCTGCCTAATCTGTTTGGCACCAAATCTAAAAGCTATTGATGCTTTTCTGTTTTCAGACCACGAGAAGCTATTGTTTGATCGTGTCCGATAGCAGAAGTGGACAAGTAGGAGATGACTTCATTTCTCAGGTAGAACCACCATGCTGTCCCCAAAACCGCCCCAGAAGAAACTCAATCTCAGAGCATGCACACAGCTCAAATGATCAGGGAAGCTGCTGCGATAAGGAAGCCACGATGTCCTTTCTAAAGAGCTGCCTCAAAGGCATCGGTGAGTGCATCTAGCAAGCAGGAAAGATTAACATACGTCTCGCCACTTGTCTTCCCTTCAAGCAAGTTATTAAAGGAGACAGAGCTGGTTGGCAGGTCTGCTTCTCTTACGGTTCGCAGAGGAACTGGCGACGAGGTGGAAGGATGCTCTGATTAGGCCGGGCAGAGGAGACGGGGGAGAATTTCACAAAAAAATAGGAAGGAGGGAATCAGGGTATCCCCACACCCACACACATCTCAGACCCACCTTCTCATCCCGACGGGAAGGGCAGCCCCACCCTCTGAGCAGGCGGCTAGGTGAGGACAGAGGCAAAGATGCCTCCGTGGGTGACCTACAGAGGCTGGCTGCCACACGGTACAGACTCCACCACTCTGGTCCAAGAGCGAGCTTAGGAGCTAATGGGAACGAAGGGGTAACCGGAGAAACATCCCGGATCAAGGAGGCAAGTGCAAAACAACAACAACAACAACAACAGCAACAACAAACAAAAACAAAAAAAAGGACGAATCAGGGCTTGAGCCAAATCTGCACGTGAAGCTGAAAATTCTTCCTCAAGACGACCCTCCCAGTTCCCACAGGACTGTGCTTCCTCTCCCCTGTCCCTTTACTATTTCTGCTCTGTTAGGACCCCACCCCTCCCGGTCCAGGTCCTTTCATCTTTCTCTTGAGTTCTAAGTACGGGAAGCTGTAACCAAACAACTTCAGGATGACTCAGTGAGTGACAGCAATGAACCCCTGCTATGTCCCATGTCACTGGTGCTCTGTCCTCCCCACTTTCACCAGGTAGAATAGAAGGATCTCTCTCTTTTAAACACTCCATACTTTTGACCTGGAATGTATATTTCCTTTCCTGGAATGTATTTTTCTTCTCATCCTTCTTTGGATGCCTGCCTTAACCCTGCCCCCGCCCCCTCCCCACCATGAACTCCTGATCATTCTTCAGATTCCAGTTCCAATGTCCTGCTGAGCGGAGCCTTCTTGGACGCATTCCCTCTTCAAGTCTAGAGCTGGTTCCTTTGCTGCACAGGGCTGAGACACGTGTCTAAAGGTTTCTAATTGTGCATTCATTCAGTAGGACGGCCTGAGGAATCCCAGTCGTTTGCACTGGATTCTAAGTAAGTTCCTAGATAGCAGACACTTGCTATTTCAATGCTTTCCGTCACATCCTCAACATGTAACACGTTGCCTAGCATACAGAAGTTACTAAATAAATTTTTGTGAAAAATAAACAAATGGGGCCACATCAAACTAAAAAAGGTTTAGTACAGCAAAGGAAACTATCAGCCTACTCCTGGGTATTTGTCCGAAGAAATCCAACACACCTATGTTCATTGTAGCATTATTTTTATAGCCAAGATATGGAAGCAAGCTAAGTACCCATCGATACACAATTAGATAAAGGAAGGGTGGTACATATGCACAATGGAATATTACTTGGCCATAAAAAGAATAAAATCTCACCATTTGCAACAAGACGGATGGACCTCTGGAATGTATGACGCTAAGTGAAATAAGTCAGACAGAAAAAGACAAATGCCATGTGATCTCACTTACATGTGGAATCTGAGAACAGATGCAGAGAACGAACAGGTGGTTGCCGGACAGAAGAGGGGTTGGGGGCAGGGAGAGAGAGGTGAAGGGGTTAAGAAGTACAGATTGGTAGCTACGAAACAGTCATGGGGGGTGTACAGTACAGCAGGGGGAATGCAGTCAGTAATAAGGTAGTAACTGTACAGGGCCAGGCGAGTTCCAGACTAGTCAGGGCATCAACTTCATAAATTACAGAAATGTCTAACCACTATGCGGTACACCTGTACACCTGAAACTGATATAAAGTAATACTGAATGTCAACTGTAATCGAAAAACCTAAAAATAAAAAACTTTTGTGGATGGATGGATGGATGGACAGACGGATGAATAGTTTGAAGTGGCATTTATCCATCACCCAAGGCACGACAAAATGCCCACAGGTCCTAACCAGGTAGCATAGAGGTATGCATTATGCTGGGGCTAGTAAAAAGGAGCGCAGAGACGTGCACTGAAATTTAAAATTTTCTGGAAACCCGAGGTTGCCTAAACAAAACGTTTGCCCACTTTTTTGCACCTTTTCATGTAGGCCTTGAGGGGACCGTGGCAGGAAGCCCCTGCCTCAAGTGCCACCTGCTGGGCCCTCGGAGAGGCTGGAGAGCTTCATGCTGACAGGTCATGTCCACATGACACCCGCTTACAGAAGGTGAGGTCTGCTCCGAGGAAGCAGAGGGTGTCCACACAAGCCCAAGTCCAGTGCCAGAGAGCAGGGTCCCCATATCCTCATACTCTGATGCATTTCATGGAGTTTAAATGACTAAAAGAGATTTAAAACTTAAACATGTGGTATAACCCCAGCAATCATTTGGTCACATTTTTTCAAAAGAAAGAAACAAGTTAAAGTTTGTAACAATAGAATGAAAACAAAAACATTTCCAGGGAAGAAAAAGAGAATTGTGGCTTTGAAATTCTGTCTTTTACCTTCATGAGAAAAGCGAGAGCTTGCAAGCTGAAAAAATAAGTTTTCTTTTGGTCACCTCACAGGACCTTGGCTATTTCTTCTGTACAGTGTCAAGTGTCATTTGTTCATCTGTGCCTTGGCCATGCAGAATGTTCCAATGAAAAATCAAGGTCATTTTCATTATTTTTTTATTCTTTTCTGCGAAGAGAACTAAATATATTCTAGGTTTACATGTGATTTTATAAGATTTTTGCCATTACAAATCTGTTTTCCTGTAACTGGAAACCACCTGACGGTGATTTTCCCTTGTCATAAATCTGAATTTTTACGACGTGTATTATCTGGGATTCACAACAGATGGGCTGTGAACCAAGAAAAACATAATAGGTGGAAATGAAAGGTAAAAATTATTGGGCAAAAAATATACAGAATATGAAACTCTCAGACAGGACAAATAGGTAGTCCTAACCAAACAAAACACTACCTGACAATTAACTTTAAATGCAAAAAAGGGAACATTTTCTTAATAAAAGCAGAGAAACAGCTGCATTCACCCTTGGTGTTGTTGCAACCGAGAAAGAGAGAAGGAGGCTCAGCACCCCATCTACCGTATTTTCGTGTCCCGCCACCAATTTCTGTCCCGCTCTCTGTGTACTGCACGGTGGGGAAAGAGAGTGACCGTTGTCAACGATGTGAAATCCACCGGCCCCCACACTCCTGACCCAACGCTGCATGGTCCCCAGAAAGCAAGCTCACCAGGCCAACTCACAAAAAGACGCTGTGGAAACCAATGTCCACTCCAGCCGATGTCTAGCCCATCCAAACATTCTAGAAAAGGGCAGGAAGGAGCACATCGACTGACTACAGAAGTGCTCGCAATTTTCCATGATTAAAGCAGACTGACTGACACTTGCCACAAATATTTAAAGAGGAGAAGTTCAGTCTGTCACACATGGACTATGCACTCTGCCTACATGAGGTCGAACAGTTGGCTTCCAAGCTGTACACTGAAACATGTGTGTTCACGTTAGCCACTTGGACCTACTGTCCGTAGGCTTCTGGCCCTGGGAGAGCCCTCTGACGTACACCAGGGTCCTGTTTTTTAAAATCCGTCAGCAGAAATTCAAGCGCTGCCTTCATCTGACAGAAGCACCCCAGCTCCCATTAAATAATTAAAAAAAAAAGCCACTGATAAAACTTGACTTCTAATCAAAACTAAAGCTTTGTTTCTGAAAAGCTCCAGAACACAGCTTTCAGCAAACTTAGAAACCCCCTCAGAGTAGGGTTTGTTGTCTGTTTTCAGAAGGACTTACCCCCTTCTGTGTTAAAAGCTCATTTGGGCACAAGGAATGTGTCGACGCTTGCTTTGGGGGTGGGGGGTGGAGACGAGCGTGTCGCAGAACACAGGGCAGGGGGCCGCTCGGGTGCAGGGTCGGGAGGCGCCCCGCTAACGCGCCAGCGGGTCTCTGGATCTCTCGCTCGCTCCGTGTGAAGTTCTGCCATCTCTTCATCTCTCTACTTCTAGCACCAGTTGGCTCTGGTCTTCTCTGTACGACAGCGTTCTTGGCCCCTCAGGGAGTACTGGCCCTTCCCTCCACATGCAAATGACTGGGCAGACATCCCACCGTGCCACACTGAACCTCCAGGTGGAATTCCACTGCCAATCAGCTTCCGGCACGGGGGCACTTCTCACAGCAGAGCAACCTGGAACTACTCAGGCGAATTATGTATCTCTGTGCATGTCCTGTGACCTGGAAATTCTACTCCAAGGGAAATTTTAGGCAGGTTTGGGAAGGTCCACAAATAAGGATATTCTTTGTATGCTGTTTGTCGTGCCAAGAAGTTAGGGGTCTATGACTGGGACAGATTAGGTAAAAGTCAGTGGACGCGCATCACAGAGTGTTACGCCACGGGTAGAAGCAAAGGATGTGGCTGCTGGGTTCAGGACTGCGTCACACACTCCATAAGCCTCACAGGGACAGACTAGATCTCCCGGGGGAAGGGCTGCAGCAGGACGCTGGACACATAGCTGCACCCCATGGAGGGATGTCTTTGGGCCAGGGTGCAGCCAGATGCATTATGGGCTGTGCTCCAGGAGGGAGATCCTCCCCTTCTTACAAGGCTGGTGAGAGCCGTCTTGCGTGCAGGCAGACAGGGCCACCCCAGGCTGTGTGGAGGGGCTGGCTATTCAGGGAAGTCATGTGCCCATGATGACAACACCTGGAGAAACTTTGGGGAAACTGAGGCCAGGTGCACCCCGGTCCCAGCCAGCTTCCAGCGAATGGGAAGAGAACACTGGATCCTGTAGCTGACACCCTATGGTCACTGTGAATCTTTCTCTTTTTAAAATTTATTTTATTTTGTTTATCGTTAAAATGTATCGGCAGAACATTGGTTAGTATAAATTACATAACTTCCAGGTGTACAATTCTACAATACATCATGTCACTGTGAATCTTAAATACACAGCCTTAGTGGAAGAAAGGTAGAGAATCGGAAAAGAACTAGGAAATAATGAGCACACCATTCGCATAAAGGGTGGGGCACGTGCAAGTGGCTGGCCTGAATGAGGAACGCAGAGAACACAGGCGGAGCTTTCACAGAACAGTGACGAGACCGCGACCAGCGGTCAGCCAAACGCTTTGTGCTGGAGGTCCGACAGCACTAGCAACAAACACGTTCTTAAACGTAAGTAAGGAGGACGCTTTCCCGGACAGTTTCAGAAAGGCTGCGCGTCTCGGGCTGAGAAGACGGCCTCCGAGCTCTGGGTGAGAACCTGACACTCACCATCCACCCAGACATTAAAAGCTCGTTCTGAACCAGCAACGACCATTGTTTTACAGTGGGGCTGGAATGACCTTTAAAGGACAGCCTCGCTTTGCCACCGGGGCTGCTGAGAAATGAGATTAACTCTTCTTTTCTTGGAAGGTGGCGGTGATGGTGAGATCCAATATCTTCTTGACCTCAAAAATCACATAAATAACAGCTCGACAATAGAATGCTTCCTTGTTGTCAGGGAAGATCTTGTCCGTGAGCTGTTAGGCATTGGCAGAGAAAGAGGAAGAAGAAAATACCCTGCCAAAGGTTTAGTGAATCACTGCAGCTTGGAAATGTGTCTGAAGGCACGCGGCACAAACTGATCCCCAGACTGCTCATCTTAAAGTCTTGCACACATTCAATATCTGCAAAAACGTATCTATTTCAATGCTTATCACCTTTGCAAGGCCACCTGAGATGAGTCTAAGGTGGACTGATGTCCAAGAGGGTCTTGGACTAACGTAGAACAAGATGAATTTCCTATGTCAGAGAACAATTACACTGGATTTCAGTTACACTTTCAATTATACAACAACTTACATTCCCAGCTTTTGCCTGTGTCAACAGAGCAGCATTGCCAGAGAAGAGTTCTCAGAGGGAAATGCTGACTACAGGCCAGCTGGGCTTGGAGGGACAGTCAAAAACAGGACTCTTTCCCTGGAACTTCTCGGGCTCTCAGAGAACACGGGCTCTGCCGGAGAGAGGCCCCGGCCACCAACAGGCAAGCCGAAGGTCACTAGTTTAATGATGTACGCAATGTCATGGTGACCCTCTGCTTGGGTCTCATGGCTCCACAATTGATCGTCTGGTCGTCATGTGACCTCTGGGAGTTTATTGAGAATCATTAGTTCTCATTAGGAGACTTTTTTTTTAGCTCCAAGTTTTTTATAGCTCATCTCCCGAATTCTTACAAAGGGCATGATGTTTATAGAACATCTCAATACCCGAGAACTTGGATGAGCCAAGGCGTCCCTGGGAAGTAGGTCACATCTGTCTTTGTATTCCAACCCTATCAGCCTTCTGTCCAGCGCTGCCCCGTTATTAAACCCTTCACCCCCCCAAAGAGACAGCACACCCTGCGTCCTTGGTCCCCACTCTTATCTTCTCCCCCACCCTCCCCTGACTTGGGTTTTTGGTAGGAGACGGCTGACAACAGGATGAATTCACAGTGCCCAAGTGTCCTAATACCCAGATTCTCAAAGTCAGGGGCACATCTGTGAGCATTCCTGGTAGTGAGTGACATCTGCTTTGCCAGCTCAGTGCCCCTGGGTTGTCAATACTGTCACATGACCCCACACACGGAGCTTCTGCAAGCTCCACAGGCCACTCCCTCTCCTCCCTCCCCTTCCTCTTCCCTCACCCTAACCCACGATTCTTGTCGCATGAATCAATGCCAAAGGGAGTCACGGTGACCGATGAAGGTGTGTGGCGACCTGCAGGTTTTTGATTCAGGAACGAAAAAAAATCCAAGGACCAGCGCTTAAATTGCTATTGTAATGGTTTTCAAGCCTGGTTGCAGATTAGAAAATTATGGGGGAGAGTTGCTTCTTTTTCGGACATACTGATGCCAGTTCTACCCTATGCCGATTAAATTCCACCTCCTTGTAGATACTTAATGGCATCAATACATTTTTTAAAAACTTTCCAAGCGATTGTACTTTGCAATCAAGCCTGATAACCCCTGGCTTTGCCATTTCCAGACAGAATATTCTATCTGTGCTTTAGGGTCTACAATGCTTTAAGTGAAGGAACACTTTGCACGGCAATTTCAGTTACTCCAGCTGAGCGGGAGAAGTATTCTTGATCGGCTTGGCTATCGCATGATGAATTCAGTTTTTTCTTCCATGCAGACGTGAGGTGACAGCACTGTGCCTCTAACGCTCATCTTCTTCAACCACGGAAAGTGGACCGGCCGAGGGCTCTGGGGAGGGGCGTTGTCATAGCCACTGGGGTGTGCCTGCCGGAAGGCTTCCCTTGGCAGGGATGCTCATGCATGGAGAAGCACACTCCATGGTGCCATGCTGTTGATCCCGAAATTAAAAAAAAAGCAAAAAAAAAGCAAAGCCTATACTCCTAAGACGCCTGCTCTGCTTTATCTACCCCACTCACGTTTACTCCACACCAGCATTTTCATATGAAATTACTTTCCCGCTGTCTGGTACGCTAACACCCTCTGCGAGGTCCGACACGACCATGACTGCATGTTAGAAAATCGGGGCGCAGCCAAGTGCCCCCCACGCCCTTGCCAGCGTGCGGGTTGCGAATGGAGCCCGAGACGCGAACCCGGGGCCCGGCGTCACTGACGTCCGTCGGAAGCCGTGCAGCAGGCGCTCTCGGCGAACTGGGAGAACCCGACTCACGTGAGCACGAAATCCCATCTCCGAGAGGCTGCTGGGGAGTCGGGGCGGGCACGGGGGCGCTGGAAGGCTCACCGGGCTACAGCACTCAGGGCCAGGGCTCAGCTCCCTTCCTGCCGGAGCCTTCCCCAAGTGCTACACCACGACCCCCGCGCGCGCCTGCTCCGGGGGGTCTGCCCCTCCTCTCAGCTGCTTCGGCTCCCGATTACTTTCCGTCTCAATTCCGACGCCTCCGTACAAGCAGCAGGGCTTTGCGTCAGAGGCCATGGTAGCCAAGGCTCTTCATGTGACACGGAAATCGCCGTATAGTTTCCTCACCACCGACAACGAAAACAACACAGGTGGCCATCGCTGGTTGTGCTCAGCACAGATGCCCACGGGCGGGGACGCCGGAAAGGTCCAGCGTCGGCGGCCTGGCTCTAACTTTGTCATACGACTGTCACCTATGACGCCCACCCACGATGGGCTGTGCCTCGTGTCCTCATTTTAAATCCAGTTGATGGTTTAATCCTCCCCGTGGATATTACTGCCCTCGCTCCAGAGTAGTTAAGCCACAGGCCCAGGCTGCACAGCTGGCGTGCGGTGGACCCGAAGAATGGAACCCCAGTTTGCCTCACCCCACAGCCTACTAACTCTCAGTGACAACCCTGTGCCTTCTCACGTGACAGAGACTATTAAACAAGATCTGACAGCAAGAGCAGAGGCATGAACACCTCCTGGCCTGACCCCTCCCTGGGCCACCTTGAGGGACACTGGGTACAGGAGGGTGGGGGTCAGCTCATTCATGTGGGGCAGGGGTTCTGCTGTAAACATATGGGGGCCAGATGAGTCTGGGCTGTGGGGGGTGGGGGTCCGGGGGGGGGGTTGTCTTGTGCATTGTAAGATGCTTAGCACCCTTGGCCTCTACCTGCTAGATCCCAGGAGAAACCCTTCCCAGTTGCGACAACGTGGAATGACTCGAGACACTGTAAAAACGTCGTCTGGGGTCAACGTCATCCCCAGTTGAGAACCTGTGACTGAGAAATTGGGGCGCCCTGACTGTGTGAAGGCAGCGCCCCACTCTATCACATGCATGAGGTCCCCACAGAGAGAGCCAAAGTCAAGGCGGCCAGATGCTGCGAGAACAGGGGGAGGCACGGCTTATCGGAAGCATTTGTGCACCAGATGGCCCGCTCACATTCCTCTAGGACCAACCCAGATGCTGTCACCTTGCCATGTCTGGTTGATGTCACACCCTGAGAGACCCTCTGTCTCTTCTGCACTGGGGTCCGCAGTTACCGTCTTTCAAAAGCAGAACACACAGTGGAGGCGGGAACGAAGCTGGCGGAGGTGAAGTCTTGAGCTCGGTGTGTAAACTGTCGCTCCTGACAGCATAAAGATTACTCCTGTCCTACAGGAGGTCCCGGCATCAGATCCTCCAAGGACTTCGGAGCTAACGTTATGCAAATTGCTGACACCGCCACCCTACGCTCACCCCCACCAAGCAAACTAGGCAAAACGAGCCAGAGAGGGCAGTTCTTTAAGTCCTGGCATGTGAAGGCTCATGCTAGAATCCAGCTCCTGAGAGGCTCCGCGGGATGAATTTTAACCTGAGCACCAGGCCGTGTTAGCAAAACAGAGTAACCATGACACTGATTTAATTTATTTGTTGGTCTTGGCAGACGGATCTTCTTATCTCCTCAGCTGTTGGTCCTGGTAGAATTGCAGGCACTTTCAGGTCCAGTTCAAGGCAATACCAGGCAGGGACACAAGCCATTTCATTAACAGTTGATACCAAGGGACGGGAGGCAGGAATGTTCTAAGATTCCAAAGACGTTTTCTCCAGAGCAACGCTCTCACAAGGCTGTCTGCAATTCATTTTCTGTTTTAAACAGTTGTACAGCTTGGTTTTTTCCAGGTCCTTTTGCCTCCTGCCATGACTAGATGTCACAGGAAGTATGGTCCCCTTGTTGTCATGGTAACTGGATGCTGCAAAGTTGGTTGGAAGCCACTGGGGCTTGGAAATGGTATTAACACAATGCGGACACTTCTCCCTTGGTGCTTTGGGGTCTCAGACAGGACCAGTGGTATTGTGAACCTGCTAGTAATAACGCCAGGGGTTTCCCTCAAATGAACGGGAGCCCAGACCCAAACTTGGAAACTCTTCCTGCCACAGAACTGAGCCGACGGAATGAGTTATTTAAGGGAGAAAAGCCTCCCTTGAGCTCGGGACCTCTCTGTCCTGCCAGATGACTCCAAGGATGATCTGATTCTGCCTCCTCCTGATCTGCCTTGTGATGTGTGGGCCACGTGTGTCTCACAAGCACTGATGTGTGGGCCACGTGTGTCTCACAAGCACTGATGTGTGGGCCACGTGTGTCTCACAAGCACTGCTACAACCAGGAGAGCAAGGAAGGAAACAACCAAGTAGCTCATTCTCTCACCCCACCCCGCCCTAAATATTTTTTCCTGACAACTAAGGCTCAGGGAGCTATAAAATCACTGGCTGAAACAGACACGGCTGAACACGCGTGACTTTTTCCTACTCAGGGTTATGCCATGCTTCAGTCTGATCAGTAATTGTGGGTTGGCATGTTCTTAGCCCAGTGCTTGGCACTGAGGCTGGTACGTTGGGAGCACTTGATGCCCATGTAAACCAGACGAATCGCGTGGCCCGATATGGTCGGTCTTGCCGGAGTTTAAAGAACGGCAGTCACTGGAGCACAGCCCAGCAATCCCAACGGAGTTCAAGTACGTGAACTCAAAGACATGCCAAGGGTGGGGGGCGCCTTCCCGGCCCCTCTGCCTCCTGTCTTCAGCTCCTGTGACCTGTTTCCCATGGAGCCATCGGAACCACCACCTGGGAAGGAGGCCATAGGACCCCTCACCACCGCCCCCCCCCACCCCCGCTCACAGCTGTAGAAGCCAAAGTCTCTGCCCAGCCTCCATGACTCACCCTTGATCAGACACCTCTCTGATCTCGTCTCCTACCTCTGCCCTCCTGGTGACCCCAGTCCAGAGCTCTGGCTTTCTTCCTTTTGTTTTGTGAACAGAAAAGGAGCTGTGCAACCGACCTGACAAGCTCAGCAGGCAGAGGTCACCACACAGCACGGACTGATCACAAACTCCTACGTGGGCAGGTCATCACGGGAGTCACGTCCCAGGCCTAGCGCTTCCTTAGCAAAGGTCAGTCTTTGCCTTGGGGGAGCCTGTGCCTTGCTCTTATCATCTGCAGTAATGGACCTGTGAAATGTCAGAGTACATTTCTACCCACGAAGACATAACCGTGGACCACAAGGACACAAGACCAATAGAGCACAAGACCGCAAAAGCCCTCGCTGTGGCTTGGTACTCGCTGTGAGGTAAACTGTTAACCATCCTGTACCTGACAGCACAAAGGAAGGGCGTGTTCTGTCCTCCGGTCCTGGGGACCGCCCGCTGTGCCGTCTCCCCCACCCACCGCCCTGCACTGCATGCACCTGCCTTATGCCTTCTCCTTTGATTCCAATGTGTGAAACAAGCTGCAAAACTGCCCTTCTCCGGGGCATCTGAGACCTCGCTTCCCAGCGCGTGCCGTCAGTTTTGCTCATACAAACTCACAAAAATTCTCTCCAGGTGTGGACGGTCCTCAGGCCCCCACGTGGAACGCGCACAGCAAGCTGCCGTCCTCGCCTGTTCACACGTTCGCCGTCGGGGGGAGCCCCGCTGAGGCGTCCGCACGGGTGACCCTCTCTCCCTTCCTCGACTCCGTTTCTTGCCCATGAAACATGAATCGGTCATCGCTTTATTTACTCCGTTGTCATCGCCTCGCTGAAAGGTCACCTCTATGAGAACAGAGACTGTCAGTAGGGGGACCAAGGAAGCCTGCTCTAAGGAGGTGACCTCTGGGCAGAGACCTCAGTGCCCCTGAATAACCGGAGTCCAGCTTGGGGAAGAGCGCCCTCCTCGGGACATAAACGCCAGGACTCTCCGACGGGACCGGGCTTGGCAAGTCTGAGAAACAACGAGGAAAAACTAACCGTCTGATACCGTTGCAGCAATTTCTCCACGGTGGCTTCTTTCCGCTCTGGCAGAGAAGAGCAACGAGCTTCTTTCCCAAGCTGCTCACTACACCTGACAGAATCAGATGAGGCCTTCGTGTTCTTACAGATTTACAGATTCTCTCCGAGCAAGACACCGGGGCCGCTCGGCATCTTGTGCAAGTCCCCGCGTCCGGGGAAAGGCCAGCTCCGGCTGCCACCCATGCCCCTGGCAGTCCCGGGAAGATTCGCGCTTGGGCCTTTTACGTGTGTCTCCCAGTCTAAGTCCATCTCTCACCGTTTCAGAAAAGGGGGACTAGGCACCTGTAGTGTCATCTTGACCCCACAAGGCCAGTTTACAGAGCAAACAGGCTAAGGCTTAATTCTCCAGAAGGATTTAAAGAGACAGCCCAGAGGGCTGTCCTTGGGGATGCCGAGTGCTGGCCGTGTTTCCGCCCTGTCCGCACCCCTGCACGCTGTTTCTTATTAGGGACACAGAGTATTAGAGGTCTTGTGGGTCCTTTGAATGCAGGAGACACACACACATCGAAGCTTAGCTTAGAGGAAGGAATGACCTGCCAGGCGGCACCTTTGGGGAAGATGGGAGAATTCAGGTCAGGCATTTATCATTCAATTCTGCCCAAAGATCTGGGTTGGCCACGCTTTTAGGAAGCTCTGACGGCTTTCATGTGCCTCCGGAGATGGAGCCACCTGGGAGTCCCGGCCCTTCTGTCCCCAGCACTCAGGAAAGGACCCTGTAAACGATTTCACCCCAAGGGGATGGCCACGTAGTCTGCTGCCCTCCCACGGACGTTTGCATTACGAGTTCGTCCTGCTGAAAACCAGATTCGGCACTTGCTGTGGGCAGGGCTTCCTGCTCACTGGTTACACTGGCCTTACTGCAGGGGTCCCTGATAGGACGAGACTGTCAGAATTAGGTTGGGGGTGGCACCGGCAGGTTTTTATATATGTGTGATAACTCCATGATTTTCATGAGACAGACTACAGACATTGAAGCTCATCCAAAGTCCTCTTGGCTAGTGGCCTTGTGCCAGCTGACCCTCAGCCCTGAACTTCAGTGATTCTGTCTCTTCTCTTTGTCCCTTGGCCCTCAGGGTCCAAGCTTCCTGCTTCTGCTGTCTGCCTGCCAACCCGCCAGCCTCAGTGTCTCCCCATCCCCCGCGGAACCGACTTCCTGCAGGACAGCCCTTGACGTTAACAACGCACAGTGTTCTGTTTTTCTGGCGGGATCCTAATTGACACAGAGACGCTACGAGCACATCCAAGGCCATGCTGGAAAGAGGTGGCGCTGGGCCCGAAACGCAAGTCTGCCGCACCCAACAGCCACCCCACTGCTTCCTGCGCTGGGGGAATGCTTCACAGACGTCCACGTCCAAGACCCGAATCCCAGCAACCTCCTGATTTTAGGAAATGACGTTCACTGGCTATAGGGGTGTCTGAACTCCATAGTTCTCAGCACCCCGATCCCCAGCTGGGTGCTGCCTGGGCTCACGGGCGTGAGCACCGAGCTGGCTGAGTCCCCAGAGCCGCCCTCCCCTCGTCCGTCCCCCCGGGACACACCCTGGCAGGAGTGGGACCTGAGCACCTCCAAGTCGTCATGAAATCCCTATTTTGTCATCTCCTCCTCCCCATCTGGACTGTCCTCTGCTTCTTGTATCTCGGCAGCAGGAGGACAGGGGGCACACAAAAATCACCTCTTCCTGCATCTCCTCAGCGGCGGGAGAGCGGAGGCAGGTGACCGTGGTGCAGATGTGGGGGGACTCGCAAGAGGCTGAGCATGCCCACTTTAAGATTTCTGGGGATCAGGCACCTAGAAGGAACTTGGTAAGATCCATATAGAGGAAGGGTTTTGTTTTGGGGGTGGGGGGTGACTGGGCCCCTCGGGCTGTAAGATGGATAGGTGTTAGCCACGAGCTTCTGAGTACGTGGAACTGCACGCCCAATGTGGCCAAGCACAGAGGCTATGGCACATAAAGACGACAGGATTTGCCCAAAGTCATAACTGACCCACACTGGTTGCAAACAGAATTGACAAAGACAGCCACTGAAGTTCTTCTCAGGCAGGAGAAGATGGGTGTTTCACTTGTTTTTGCTCATATAGCATTTTAAACTTTCACGCACACACACACACACACACACACACACACGTATAAGTTTAGAAATCCTTCTGAAATACACTACAAAAAAGGCATATAGGAGATTAGAGAAATTTAGAGAGCAAAAAGCCATTCTACCACGTGGCACCTCATTCCTCAGTAAAAATGATTAGTCCACAAGGAAATAAACCCCCAAAGATGTCCAGGACCCTCTGTCTGCACAGGAAATACAACAGCTTGTAACCGGGAGTTTCACCGGAGTCAACAAACAAGAAAAACGCTTATTGGCGCGCGTATAAATTCTCCGGATGAAATCGCCTGTTTCTCTGGGACCTGAGTACTGATTAAGAAAATACCAGTCACCGTTTTCCAGACTGGAAATGGAAAACCTCAATCGTGGGGTGCAGCAACTTGATGAGCTAGCTCCCTCCTACAAACGCACGGAGGTCTCCGTCCCACCCTGGCCTCGCCTAGGAATAACTCTCCGTGAAGTGCGGGCTGAGAAAGATAAGAACCGTGTTTTCAAATTCTCGCGCGGTGCGTAAAGATGTGTCCACAAATCCTTCGACGCTCCTCTCACCTGGGGGGCTCTCGCTCCGCTCCCCTTGAACGTGGCTCCCTCCCGAGGGACAGAAGGCAGCAGAAGTGGACCCTGTGGGACGTCTGAGGCCAGATTCGTAAAGGGCACCCGGCTCTCTCTGCTCTCGGGGTGCAGACTGCGGGGGCCCTGAGACGCAGTGTAAGAAACCTGGCCGCCGGACAGCTGCCACACGGAGAAGGGAACCTGGAGACAGGGATGAACGATGCAGTCCAGCTGTTGGAGTCTTCCCAGCCCAGGCCCCCCCGTCTGTGGGTGAGGGTGCCTTTAAGACAACTCCAGTCAGCCACCATCTGACTGCAAACGCTCCAACGATCCCAAGGGGGGACCACCTAGCTGAGCCTGTCAGCCCACGCGACTGTGCGGTGCTAACAATACATGGTTATGATGGTTGACGCCCGACGCCAGGAGGATTCATTGTGCTGTCACACGGTGCATAACAAAGCTGTGATCAAAAGCAGACCACGTGCACAGCCGCAGTGCCAGAAGGTGGTAATGGAGCTGAATTTCCTGTAAGAAAGGGAAGGAGATGTGGTTCAGGAGGAACTGTTTTTCTCGGACTCAGCCACACCTGTGGGACTGGGCAGTGGGCTCCCTCCCACTCACTGCGCATCGGTGTTGAGCACACAGATGACGTCCCCGTCCGTCACTCAGCCGCTGACCCGCTCAGCACAGAGGAGCCTGGCCCCAGGTTAGCCGGACGGTGTTCAGAGTACACTGCTGTCAATTCTCTGTTGAGGACCTAAGAGCCTGTGCAAGAACACAGGTGCGCAGGAGCTACCCTAACAAGGGTGCAGTGCCACTGTCACTTTAGTAGAAGCTGTCTGTGGCAGCGGGCAGTGTCCCTGCACTTCGGAAATACTTTCAGGTTGTGATGACGGAGAGCACAGCATAGACAAGTTTTATTTCTTCCATCAGTTCTGTGCCAGAGAGAGCCTTTGGGCCAGACAGGGTCAGCGGGACCAAAAGCAAATGCCCAAAGTCCAACTACGGAGGCGTCAGTTCCACACCTTCTCCATGTTAAGCACCCTCTTCTTCATGAACACCACGAAGTTCATTAATCTGACCACTGCTGCAGCATGCGGAGGCCACACCCACACTGCCACGTCAGTCCCCCGTGTCCCTTTCCCTCTCCATCTTGGCTTCTTATCTCCACTGGTCCTCAGGCCACGTTCCTCTCCCTCCTGCAGTCAGTATTAGGGAGATCGACGCCTCACCCAGCCCGTTTCCCCTCGATATTTCCCATCAGTCCAGTTCACATCCCTGCTAATAAACAGCATTGACAGTTCTGATATTTTATTTCCGACCCCATCAGAAGGAAGTGGGGGCTGGGCAGGGCTTGTGGAACAGTGCTTACATAGTCCACAGCAGTGGATGGCAATGTCCTAGGCTGTCACATCCACTCAGCCTCACTCACTGGCTCACCCAGAGCCACTCCCAGGCCTGCCAGCTCCACTCCTGGCGGTGCCCTATGCAGGTGCATCACGATTTATCGCTTATACCACATTTTGGCTGCACCTTTTCTACATTTAGATACATAGATACTTGCCATTGTGCTACAACTGCCTACAGTATTCCGTACAGTATCGTGCTGTACAGGTTTGTGGTTTAGGAGCCACAGGCCACACCACAAAGCCCAGGTGCGTAGCAGGCTGTCCCATCCAGGTGTGTGTAAGTGCACTGAAGTTCGCACAACGGTAAGACTGCCTGATGACGTATTTCCCAGAACGTATCCCCTACGTTAAACAGTGCATTACTCTATGCAGCAGGTCTCAACCTGTGGGTCGCGACCCCTTTGGGGGTCGAATGACCCTTTCACAGGGGTCGCCAAAGACCAGAGGAAAACACGTAATGTACTTATACGGACCAGTCACACGTGGGCAGAGAGCAGCTACCAATAATTTTATGGTTGGGGGTCACCACAGCATGAGGAGCTGTATTAAAGGGTCATGGCATTAGGAAGGCTGAGAACCACTGCTCTAGCAACAAATAACCAGAACAGCCTAAGAAATAAATGGCTATTTGTCTGTTTAGTGGAGAACAACCGCCAGCAGCTCGAAGAGCTCGTGAGCGGGTTCTCTGCATGGGAAGGTCAAGGTTGAGGAAGACAGTAAAGTAGCAATAGAGAACTGATTCAGGTTACGTATGTGTCAGGTTCACTCGAGAACACACGTACAAAAAAAGTAACCTGCCTTCTAGCTATGAAACCAAGACATGTGAGCTACAGAAAAAAAAAAAACTGTCAGCAGGGAGCTCGGCTGCCAAACTGCTTCCCATCTCCCAACACGAGAGAGTAATTGATGCTTCGTAGCTGGTTCTGACCTTCACAGTTGTCATCGGGCTTCCTTAAGGGCCCTTCCCACGCTGGGTATGAACGACATGGGCACAGGGTCAGAGTTTCCCACGAGAAGTGTCTTAGATGCTCCTCTGCCTTCCTGTACCCTTCAACCCAAAGAACAGAAGTAAGGTCAGACGGGACATGTGTCACCGCTCTGCGGGCTCACTCAGCGTTGCCCATGAATGGCATCTCACGTGGGTGGGAGGCTGTGCTGTTTGGGGGGCACCAATGGCATCCACGTTACAGCATGCCTGGTCCATGCCCTGCAAGTCAACTGTACACGTCACAAAAACCCAGTTTACAGTTATAAATACGATCATTCTAAACTTTCCACGCCACCGAGTCATCAGCTGGGACGTACTTACACTCGGGCATCAGTCCACACACAGAACAGGGCCGACTGCCAAACACAACCCAGATGCCAGCAGAACGGGGCAGCCTGGGATGTCGACTAACAAAAATGGCCCGAGACGAGCCGGAAGAAGCAAACGTGCCCTTGCCGGCCCACATTTACCATTTGGACCCTTACAGTTGTCACGAGACCCGGGACACAAAGACCTAACATTTCAACTCTCTTTCACTTAGGGGCTGTGTGACTGGAGCCAGTGACTTAACCTCCCAGCGCTCCAGATCCCGCTTCTGTAAACAAGAGGTAACAGCATCTGACTCACAGGGCTGTTTTCATGAGGCATTAGAGGGAGACTGCTGATGATGTCCAGGGCAGAGCCTGGCTGATGAAGTTTGGCACTGCCTCCCCCATCCAGGTATATCCAAAGGTAGTTATTTTCTTAGAAAAAGGTGGTAATTAATCTGGTATTCAGGAGGTCTTTTCTAATTGGGCTTTTGTTTCATTTTGTTTTAATGATTTTTCCAAATTAAATAGAGAGCAAAGACCTGGTTTAGATTACAGGGTCACCACAAAATAGCTGAGACTGTAGATATGACCTATTTTTAAGCGGCTACAGCATAATTGAGAGTATTTCCTTTGTTTTGGGAGAGAGCCAGCACTAGAAGCCTTCTGTCCTCTGCTTTGCAGGCCGGACTGAAAAAGGCTAGCTCTTGAACAATGCGGGGGCCCCTGCCGGGGCCTGGTGGCTGCCTCTGACCTGCCTGGGGTTCCTCCCCAGAAGGCTTGCTTAGCACACTGCCCAGAAATATTGAAATTCTCTCTACTCACAATTAATGTGCCAATCAAGGTTATCATGAGTGCATTTATGATGCTATTGATATAACCACTAGTGCTATCTATTGGTCGAATGTGGAGTCTAGTGCATGGCTTTGTTGAATTCTACAGCAATTTGCGGTAGATTATCTCCAAAGATGGTCACTGATCCATCTTACAAGAAGCACTAAAGGAAGTTTGTTAGGCTGAGAGAAAGTAGTCCCAGATAGTAATCTAAATCCACACAAACACAAACAAGTACACACCAGTTACGGTAATTAGTTATTACTTTTACTTTCTTCTCTTGACTAATTTAAAAAGCAACTATACTAAAATATATATTTATATTTTTATATAATTGTATTGTTGGGTCTATAATACACAGAAGTTAAGAGGATTTGACAGTAATAGTGCAAAGGTAGTAGGTTGGAGTAAAGTTGCATTGGAATAAGGGAATGACAACAGGTGGGAACTCAAATCCACAGAAATAAAAAGAAGTAGAAACAGCATAGGAAGGTTAATATAACAAACTCTACAAAAACATACTTGTCTCCATTTTTCTCTTTGTTTATATAAATCTGTTTATAGACATAAACTATATAAAGCTGTAATTATTAATACAACAACAAATTGTTGGTAACGTGGACAGTGTAATATTATAATAACAGCATAAAGGGAGAAGAGGGAATGGAGATACATAGAATTAATGTTTCTATATTTCACTGGGATTGCATTTGTACAAATCTAAAGTTAATTCTGTTAAAATCAGATATACGTGATAAGCCCTAAAGCAACCACTAAGAAAATGATTCAAAAAATATAGTAAAAAGATTATTAAGGGAACTGAAATGTTTTACTAGAAAATATTCACTTAATACAAAAGAAAGCAGAGAAGAAAGAACAGGGGAACAAGAAAGACATGAACCATATTGAAAACAAAGAGTTAAATTGCATATATAAATCCAATTATGTAGTAATAACACATTAAATGTAAATGAATGAAACAATCCAATTAAAAGGCAGAGATTGTCAGGCTAGATAAAAGACATGATACAATTATACACTGTCTACACAAGACACCCTTTAAATTCAAAGGCAAATATATAGAAGGTAAAAGGATGGGAAAAAGATATGCAATGCACACAGCAATCCTAAAAAAGCTAGAGTAGCTACCCTAATATTAGACAAAATATATTTTAAATGCAAAATGTTACTAGAGACAAAGAAGGGACATTTTATAATGGCTAATTATGCATTTTTGACAGTCAATCGGGAAAAGAGTCATAAACATCTATGCACCTAACAGAGCCCCAAAACACAGGATGCAAAAATAAGAATTGAAAGGAGAAATACAGAACTCAACAATAACAGGTGGGACTTCAATACTTCGCTTTCAATAATGGGTATAACCAGGATATTCAATTTCTTTATAAGAGGTCGATATGCACAGATGTGGAAGTAAGTCCAAGATATACTGTCACACTGAAACAATAAATTGCAAGACAATACATATAGTATCAGTTTTTCATAAACATAGCAACCACAAAAATAAAAACAGAAAGTTTTCTGGGAAATAACTTCTTCCAAAATAAAAATAAATGGAAGATATGTATTCTGGATGAACCCAGAAGAATGTACATTAAAATATTAATAGTGATTATTTCTGAGGGAATAAAGTTATGTAGGGATTACAAAAATAGCTCCAATTATTCCCCCTTCCTGCATGTGTGCTGCTGGCAATGTGATTTTGCAACTCCCGCTGGAATGTGGAGTCAGCTTCTCCTCTTCTTGAACCTTGGCTGCCCTTGTGACTTGCATTGGCCAACAGCAGCAGCAGGAGGAAAGCTGTGCCAGTTACAAACCTAGGCCCCAACCGGCTTCTGCTTGCGCTTGTAAGGCTCTCTCAGCCA
This sequence comes from Lyroderma lyra, assembly GCA_004026885.1. Taxonomy (NCBI): domain Eukaryota; kingdom Metazoa; phylum Chordata; class Mammalia; order Chiroptera; family Megadermatidae; genus Lyroderma; species Lyroderma lyra. The sequence continues at coordinate 154,493 of PVJL010002608.1, forward strand.
CCGTGAGAACAAGCCCCAGACTAGCCCCTTGTGTGATGAGAGACACAGCCCAGACACCCCACTGCCCTGACAGCCAGCCCCACCCGATTTGCCAACGAGCCAACAGACCAGCTGACTACAGACGTGTAAGTCACCTCAAGTGTGATCGTCTCAGCTTGGATCAGATCAGCAGAACTACCCAACTAACACGTAGCGTCGTGAGCCTCATAACCACTTACCTCCAGGCACTGGATTTGGGTACGACTTGTTACGCGGCCATCGTTAACTGATACACCCTAATAGGGGTGGCATGGACACAACCTAATGTTCCTTTTCTATAATGTGGTAATTTTACAATGAGCATGTGTTGCCTTTTGAAATCAGAAAGTAAAATAAAGGTTTTTAAAATAATTCACCCTTTAGTGAGGAGCAACCCAAAGGCCTGAAGAGGGAACAGCCCGATGGGAGAACTCTGGCTGCAAGTGACAAAAACCAAATTCAGAGTTGAAGCAAATCGGCTGGCTTACTTATTCACGGGAACTCTGAGGCCCTGAGGGGGGCACTTCCAGTTTGGGTAATGCTCAAATTGGGGTGATCAAACCCTGTTTCTCTGCAACGTGCTTTTCTCTTCCTTTACATGGCTTTTCTTCGGTTTGGCTTCACTCTCAGGCAGGGGGCCCCCACAGTGAGAAAACGGCCATGAAGGTGCAGCGGCTCCCCCACGGAAGAGAGAACCCTCTGTGCCTAACATGTCTAGCAGAATCTCAGGACTCGTTCTGCCTGGCCCCGTTTGGGTCACATGCCCACCTGTCGTTCAGTCATTTTTGTTCTCCATAGCCCATCGGCCAATCAGCGATGTGCACTGAACAGAGAAAGGGAAGTTACTCGAATGGAAACTGGAGTTGTTACCCTAAGTGAAAAGTGAGACTTTGGCGGCGGTGGGGATAGAGGCTCAGAACCCCCAAGGACATGTCACCGGGAAGTGACCGAGCTGGAAGGAAAGCACACATCATTCACTTCCGGCGCAGCCCAGAGAATGCCAATCAGCACCCCAGCGTGCTGTGAGACATTCACCTCTGTCCCTGTAGCCCCCCCTCCTAGCAAACAGTCTGAAAAGTTTCTAACTATTTGGCTGCCGTGGAACCTCACAGCAAAATACTGTGCTGTCACAAATGAGAGGGAAGTCACTACAGCCTGTCACCGGGAAGCAAGGAAACGTGCATTCACCCAGTCAGTCGCTACCTGGGGCCACTACGACAGGCCGGAGACGGTTCTGCGATTCTAGCCGCACGTGAGTGGGAACCCAGACACCCGACGAGGGCGTTAAGGTTAACTATCATCGCACGACCCATCTGCTTTGCAAACCTTCCCAAGCAGAGTGGAAAAGATAACTCGTTTCAGCAGACGCACGGGGTGGGGTGGGGGGCCATCATTTCACACGCAGGATAAACTAAGTCTGTGAGACTAACACCTTCAAATGGGCTTTTGCCATCCGCAAGCAACCTTCGTGCCTTTCTCCTACAGTTTGGGAACACGTATACATTCTCGCATTTGCTGCAACCTCTCAGAGCAAAGCCTCGTGACTCACTGCAAAGTAAAAGAAATTTAAGGCCCAGAGAGAGAGCCCAATGCTCAGGTTCGGCGTCGGACGAGCCGTGGGTCAGCTCTGACCATCCGGGACAGGAAAGGATCCTGACCCACCAAGTCGGCGGCAGAAACCTTTCTCTTCCACACATTTGGACATCACACAGACAAGGCTGCTACGTGTGAAGAGGTATTTGATGACTTCTCCGCCAGTTCATTGGGTGATTAATCACAGACTGGCTTGTAACATTTCTTCCTCTCTTTGGTGATGCTGAACTGGGAAATTAATCTTCATTCTATACTTTTCTCCAGTCTGCCGCGTCTCCTGATCAGATGTCATGCCCCGGGGACCAGCAAATACCGGGAGATTGCGCCCCATGTGCCCTCCCCAGTCAACGGCTGGTAACTGACGGGAGGTTGGGAAGTTCGATGCCAGGGCTCCACGGGAAAGGGGGCTGAAGTCACTAGTCATGCTGCCGCAACTTCCACATGGTGGGGAGCGGGTGGCCCCAAGTCAGCCAGGCACCTCCAACCCCCAGCTCCCTTCTCGTGTGACCCCACGACGTGGCGTCTTTCAGGAGACACTGCTCTGTATGCTTTATGCGGGATTCACACCTTTGTGTTGGTATGAACAAATAAACGTTAGGTCAGGGTTCAATGTACATGCAGATACTCTTTTAAAAAGCAATGTCTTTTGTTTTCCAATCAGAGAGTGATCATCATGTGCTTTGTGTAGTAAATTTAGAAAATAAAGAAAAAATGACAATAAATGTGATTTTTAAAAATGACCACAAGTATGTCATCCAGAGATAAGCACTGATAATACTTCAGGAGTGCTCTTTGTCAGCCAATTTATTTTTCTGTTTGGATTCCTCCCCTCATTTGGTTCCTGCCAGGATACACTGTTAAATTATTTTTTGTATCTTAGCATTGTATCTTGAACATTTTAAATGTAATTATTCTTCAAAAAAAAAAAAAAAAAACCAACATGATTCCTCCAAATAATATTCCATTGCATGGATTTCCCCACGCTGACTTTTCATTTATCCGAGGCTTACGCGTACTCTGGTTTCCATGATTCAGGTAACTATTCATAACTTCCCTGGCAGCAGTGGGACCGCTCACCCCATTATCACAATAAATAAAACACTCTCGCGGGTTCTGTCTCCAAGCAGGAAAACATCTTGGATGCAAACGCAGCCAAGATAAGAGTCGGCCTTGGCGATCCTGCTGGAAAAACATAATTCTATAAGGAGAGGGAAGTAATAATTGGGTTGTGTGTGTCTACTGGAACGTGATCTGGAAGCAAATTACACCTTTTATTTCACTGACTGAATTAAGGATTCACACAAAGCCATGTGGTGGACGTTCCCCGCCGTGATTGCCTCGGGAGCGCCCACATCTAGACTCCCGGCGGAGAGAGCAATACGGCCAGCGGGGAATTCCCTTCGAAGCCTGTGGCCGGCGACACCATCTTCACCTTTCATTCTGGGGACACTTCACAGAAGCCGTCCTTGGGGAGTAAGATCGGGGAGAAAGAAGAGCCAGCAAGACCTAGAACATTCTAGCAATCATCCAAGGTAGATCACCTAAGGTAGATCACCTGCAGGCGTCCCTATGTTTCAGAGACTTAAAAAGACACTTTAAACTGAACTACTTTGTTTCTTTTAAAATTACTTCACGTTGATCCTCACCAGCAGTTCCTAAATTTCACTCTGCGCACCAATTACCTGGGGGCCTGTGACACATTCAGATCCCTGGGCCTGACCCTGGACCTACGACCTCAGAATGGTGGAGCAGAGAAGGAAGCCAGCGAACCAGGAGTGTCACAAGTGCCCCAGGGGATCAGATGCAGGAAACCAGCCTCGAAACCAACAATTGGAAATCTCAGTCCACAACCCGCTATTTGGTCTGCTCAATCTGATGTCAAACAAATCGAATAACTTATTTCAACCACAGAGTCCCCCTCCCCAGTGTTTATGCGGGTGCCAAAAACAAGCATACACATTTTAAGGGATGTTATCTATCAGGTCTGACAATTAAGTTCGCGAACTTTCCACCGTGCGCTTACGTCGGCCGCACTGTACAAACAACTCGGTAAGGTGTCATAATTTTATGCCTGTGTCTTATACCTGTGGTATACCTATGTCTCACAGCTGTGTTTGTGTCACTGTGTGGCGGTGGCTTGCTGAGTGGCAGTCATATTGTTGTCGTGTGTTTTCGTGTGCCGTCACGAGAACGTCAGAGCTTGAAGTAGAGCAACGCACAAACATTCAACTTCTCGTTAAACCTGGCGACATCGGTGAAGTCCATCTGTAAAACCACCCTCCACAGTAGACACTACTGGAATTCCTATTTTGCAGATGAGCTTTTGAGTAACCTGTCTGGGGTCACCCATGTCACAGGAGCTTTGCTGGGTTTCTATGGAGCCTTTGAACCAAGCCCTGGGCTCCCCTACCTTAAGTGCCCACACTTGGTTCTGCTCTTGAAGGTAGATGCTAAATCACTATTTGTTCAGAATGGGGTGACACTGAAGCTTTATTGATTTCCCAGTTCATTGCCTTCAAAATAGTCATCGCAGTGAGGGACATATCTTACTGCCTTGTTGCTTATTATCATCCTGCTTGCCCCAATACACTGTAAACGCCAAACGGCAGGGATCTTGCGTGTCACATTCACCAACAACTCACCAGCACTTAACTGCGCACTCAGCATGCACACGGCTTGAATTACGTATTTGCTGAAGAAATGGTTCACCACGAACACTCTGGGTTTAAGTACAAGCAGCTCGTAGCCCATGAGCTTCTGAGAGGCAGGGCCCATGTCTCACTCATCGCTGTGCCCTCCAGTCTAATGTAGGCCCTGACCCTAACGACATGCAATGAATGCTCCTTCCACGTGGTACAGTTCTTAGAGTGGACATTTGCTTTTTGGAGCAGATCGACCTGAGCTCATTCACCCTCATTGTTCAGCATTGAGAAAGTCACTTAAATAATCTGTTCTACCATTGTGACATCTATAAGATGACATAGTTATGGAGAGAATGAGGTGATAAAAATCCTGGCACTTAGTCATATTCTAAGATTAGTCGTTAAGTTCTTTGTCTTCTGTGTCTGGGGTGACGTCAAGCATTACAGTAGAGTTCACAAGTCTTTTCTAAATGACTAGAGGAAAATATCAGTTCTTAGATGGGACTCCTGGGAGCTCCCAGTCCACGTGGCCAAGAGCCTGCAGTGAAGGTTGTGGGTGGGCTTAGCCCATTGTAGGTGGCTGAGTAGTGGTCTCCTCCCCAAAATTCATGTCCACCCAGAACCTCAGTAGGTGATCTGACTGGAACAGGGTCTTTGCAGACATAATTAGTTAAGGATCTCAAGACTAAAACCATGCCGGACACAGGGTGGACCCTGTCCTAAGAGGGAGAGGACGCAGAGCAACAGGGAGAGCGAGGCCATGGGAAGACACAGAGACAGGAATTGTAGTCATGCTGCCACAGCCGTGGTCTGCCTGGAGTCACCGGAAGCCAGAAGGGACAAGGGTTCCCCTCCAGACCCCCCGTAGGGAGCGTACCACCACTGAAAAACTTGATTTCAGATGTCTGACCTCTGGAACTATGAGAGAGCACAGTTCTGTTGTTCCAATCCTTCCAGGTCCTAGTAATGTGTTAGGGCAGCGCTGGGGCACTGACACGCGGGTGAACGCAGAGGCCATTGAAGAATACAGCTTAATTTTAAATATATACGAGTAAATCAGTAAACAAACAATTAATAAATACAAAATGACAGCAAACGACCCATATTCGAATCCGCTCGGGTGCTCCTCTCGGGGGGCACACTTAATGAATAAAAGTTCAATTCACAGACAAGATGAACGAGGGAGCCGGGACCTTCCCAACATGGTGCCTCCATCGCAGGGCTCCAGTTAGCAGCACGTGTGGACCCGCAACTTTTCATCCCACACTCAGTGAGCAAAGTAAGATCTAATTATAAAAACCATCGTCCTTGAATCAATCACATCCCTCTTCTCCGCCTAATGAAATGAGATGGTCTGCTTATGTACAGGACCTTTTTTTGTACTAAATGATTTCACTGAAGTATAGCAGATACAGAAAAGTATGCCCAACACATGTAAGTGTGTGACTCAATAAATCTTTCTGAATTGTTCACATCCATGCAGTCAGACAAGAAATAGAGTGTGACCAGCATCATTCTAGAAGTCTGTCTCCTGCCCCCTCCCAGCCACTATCTTGGCCTCTAACGCTTTGATCAGTTTCGGCTGTTTTGAATATCTATATGTGTACGTGTATGTATGTGTATAATGCAATCACACAGTATGTACTCTGTCTGCTTGTTGGCCCAACTTTACGTCTCTGAGATTCAAGCCCATGAATGCGTGCACAGTAGTTTGTCCTTTTGTGTTTCTATGTAAATATAAGACAATTTATTTATCCATTCTATGGCTGAGACCATCTGGGGCGATTCCAACTTTGTGGCTATTAAAACAGTGCTTCTATGAACATTTTTATAGCGGCCTACCGATGCACATCCAAACACATCCCTTTGGGATATTCAACACGTTAGTGTTGAATTATCGGGTCATTACAGGTACATACCTACATTCAGCTTTCTGAGACAGAGTCAGTGTTAGCCATTGTGGTGGATTTCAGTGGTCTTTCATTATGGTTTTAATTTGCATTTCTATGGTAATTAATGACATTGGGCACCTTTCAGATATTTTCAAATATCGACTGTCCATTCGATTACCCTCTTCTGTAAAGTGCCCACACAAGTCTTCCCATTTAACAAAGAAGGCAGATTCCATCTCTAATTTATTTTTGGTTTCAGGTTTTCCACACAACTATTTTACAAAGCTCACGTGATAAACATTTATGCTGGCGGAGAACTATACACAAGAAGAAGACTACTGAGATTCTATTTTGCTGTGTGGTTAGACCATTTCCCTTTGCTGTCGGGCAGAAAGAGCCTCAAAGACACAAGGCTGCTGCGTCTGGAGGCCACAGGTCTACGTCAGGGCCACAAAACTGACAATACAGCTGCCAACGACGTGCGGAACTCCCCCAGGAGCCCACTGCAGACTGTTTTACATATTTATAATATTCTAAGTCAGCAGCCATGTGTCTCTCTTCCTTCCCATAAATAATCTGAATGCAGGGTCCTTATAATGAAACTGATTGGGGACCTCCAAAATGCTCAGCTTCTTCTCAGCTTATGGGGGACTCAGCCATCAGTGGCCATGTTGTCTCGCAGAGGTGTAAAGTTTTCCACCGCTAATACCTGCAGTGTTTTTCTATGTCCTTTTTGTCCTCGTAAAAAGAACTGGTATTCTTTCTAATTTTCACTTTGCTTTTAAAGAAAATATTTTGTTATAATAAGTATTACTGGTTGGCTTAGATCGGAGGCTCTCTCTACTAATCCCTGAAATGGCCAGTTTGGACTCGTTTGTCCTCGTTGATGGTAAAATCATACAATTTGCCAGAATCTGGGCTGTGTAAAAGGCACTTAAAAGAGTAATTGGAGTTCTCTTGAAGAGTAAAAAAAAAAAAAAAAAAAAACCCAAAAACCAAAACCTTTTATACTCAACAGAGAGCTCATGGCTCTCTGACATTTTAGACCTTGGGTCTAGAGGCAGCTACGTCGGAAAACGCTGGCGGGGAAGTCTGCAGAACCGGAAGTGCAGTCCGCGGAAGTGCTTCCCCAGATGCCATTCGGAAATGTTACCTCGGCTTTGCCCCAGAGCAGACACGGTCTCAGGGGACGCCACAGGAACACAGGAAGGGCAAATTCTGCCCACCCACGGAGCCCTTCCCGCAGTGACAAACCTCAAGCTTCTACCTGGGCTTCACACCCTGAACCTCGTGGTAGAGAATCGCAACCAAAACTGGTGACAAAATAGCTTTGGTGGTCCTGCTTGCAAAATATATCCTAATGAGATAATAAAGAATATGCAGAAAGATGTGAACACAAGGGTGGTTCTACCTCAGTGCCAGTGACTCTTCCAACAATTTGCATTTCATTATGTCACTTGACTCCCCGCTCCTCCCGCACCAAAACCCTGCAAACAAGGCAGCGCATCAAACTGATGCAGCAGAGGAGGCTGGTGGCTCTAGGTGGGACACCCCCCCCACCCCGCCCGTGTTCACATAACGGAACCTGGTGGAGTCAAGACTAAGGCCGGTTCATGCAAGTCCACCTTCCATCTTTCCACCTGCATCCCACGACTCCCCGAGCATTATTAGCAGGAGCAACATTCTGGAGAACGTACAGACCTGGGACTTTTTAAATAGCTCTTCTTATGATCAAACAGCCAAATGTTTTCCACCCATTTCATTCCCACTAATCCAAAGCAGACCTGGTGCACTTTGCTCTACAATTCACATACTTTTTCCCAGTGTCTCTTTATCCTCTTCAACAGGAAACACAGAGGTGTACGCACACGACCTGGGGATGACATGGTCCAGCCACCAGCCACCATGCAGCCCTGCCCATCAGGTCAAGTTGGGGACCCCTTCCTCTCTCCTTCCTACAGACAAAAACCTGGTGTTTTCACAACAATACCAGCTTTCAGTGTCCTCCGCATATTCACAAATGTCACTAAGGATGTCACAGTTCTTCTCCAGGTGGAACTTTCCAAATAAAGTTCTGAAAACAGTGACAACAAAACAATGACATGTGCCATTCACCGAGCTTCTGTTTCAGGACAAGCACTCAGCTAAAACTCGCATACGCCTCGTCTCCAAGTCTCGTCCCTCTGAGGCAGACACCACCTTACTCTCGTTTCGGAGACACTCCGATGAGTTTAGAGTGACAGGTTTACACAGCTAATAACTAGCCGAGCCTAGAAGCAAACCCTAGGCAGTGAAGGGCCAGGCGCGGTGCACTACGCTGATACTGCCTCTGCCGCGTCGGCCCCATTTCTGCTAGCTGTTAGGAAATAGTTTCTTCCTCTGGAAGTCCTAGCCCTTCCATCCTGTTGCTCTTGCCCTACTTAGCACTTCCGACCTGGAACTATCTGGAATCGCGAGTCTCACACAGGGCTTACAACACTGCTATACCTGCAATGCACTTCTAGTGAGTGTCCATCTTCTTTTCTTTTTCTTTCCTTTTTGGCTAACTGGCTGGCTGGGTAGGTAGGTGGATGGAGAAGACCCAGCAGTTTTCCTCTGTCCAGTATCCTTATTTCTGAACCCCCTCCCCACACTTCTCCCACGGGTGGTCAGTCATGGTGTCCACTCCCTTCTCTGGTCACATGAACACAGATTCCTCAGTTTCCCCGCGATAGCAGTCGACCCAGAAGAGGGGGCTGACACCAGCAGACTCCTCTCCTGAAGCCACGCATGGACACAGGCGGAGAGAAGCGTGTGGCTTTGCTGGGACACGGGGCCCCTGAAGTGCTCAGAGCGCATCTGTCCTTACCTTGCAGAGCACGCATGCATGGAGGACACACCTCAGGCCCTGGATTCAGCCAGCCACGCAGAGCAGGACCCCACGCCGGGCACAGTGATGGGGGGAGCCGTGCTTGGCTCACATTTATTTGAGGGTTGGCCACTTGCAACGTCGGGTATCCTGAAGAACACAGATGACAGATAAGGGCGGTTTTATTGATGGAAAGGATCACTTTTGTGCTGTTATTAGGAAATCAGCTATGGGGCATGAGAAAGGCAGACAGGACACAGGAGTTCCATGCGATCTATCATTGTTCACAGGACAAATAGCACTTACCACACCTTAGATATCGCGGCATTCACAGGAATTTTTGCCTCCAGTCTTTTACTTATATTCCTGTGCATTAAAAAGAGCAATTTATTGTCTCACCTAATGCAAAGTCCAGAAGCAGAGGTGACTCCGGGGCAGGCTCCAACCAGACCCTCAAGGGCCTGACCTCTCCCTGTCTCTTCTCTTTCCTCGCTGCCTTGAGTGTGTGGTGGCTCCAACCCCTCTCTTCATGATGCAGAATTGCTGCAGCAGTCCCAGACCTAGAAGAGGAAAAGTCTATCTGTGCAGCTCCTGCAAGAGGGCTTGGTGCACATGAGGCTGTCAATCTCCCACAATCACATGATTAGAAAGAGGAAATTTGTTTTGCCCAAAGCAAAACCCATGTATTTTACTATGGGGAGAGGGCCAGACACACACATACGGGGGGGGGGGGGGGGGGGGGGGGGGGGGGGGGGGGGGGGGGGGGGGGGGGGGGGAGAGGGAGAGAAGGAGAGAGAGAGAGTGGAATGCAAGTACGGTAAACATTAACCTCTATTGCCTAGGTGTGGAATGGATTTAGATGTTCACTTCGGTGTATGATTTTTCAACAACTCTCTATGTCTGTAATTTTCATGATAAAAAAAAAAAGTTGGTGGAAAGAAGATGTTGAAGTCACCCGTGCTCTTCACCAAGTATACTCAGCTCTCCTCCTTGGAGGCCCTTGGTGAGTTTACTCTTCTCCCGTCTTTGAACTTGAATGTGGGCTTTGGCCTGTGAGGTGTGAGCTGGTGTCACTTCTGAAAGAAGCTTTGTAAGTCTATTTGTGAGTCTCCGTGTCCCCTTCCCACTGCTGCAGTGACCAAGAAGCATATATTAAGATGAAATCTCCCTCAACCTAAGTCTCTAAGAGACTATACCCGAACAACCCCCAGCCAAACCACAGAGGGCATGCTTTTAAGCAAGAAATACACCTTTCTTGTGAAGCATCTCTAAGACCTGAGGGCTGTTTGTTACAGCAGTGACCCTTAGATCATCCCGGCTGATACATAAGGGGTGCTATGCAGGAAAAACCACCCTATGTCTTCCTCTCAGTAGCAGCCAGATTTAACCACGGAGTCTAACTGCTACAACATTCTCAAATAGGAGCTTCCCAGCACACACTCGGAGCCGGCTAAAAGCACAGATTTTGTTTTTATTTCAAGTGATGAGTTAAATTGTGGCGCCAACACCAAAGACAATGTGCTAAAAGATATCTGTGCTGTTAAACAATATTGGGAAAACATTTCCAATTGCTATATTTCCTTCATTCCTATCGTCCAAGAATGTATCCCAAATCATGTCACAGCAGGTGGCAAGGACATCTGCAAAGCCATGGAATCTGTCCCAGTCACAGATAGTTTGTGACTCAGAAGGGAGACGTGAGCAGCCCATTCAATCTAACCTGGAGACAAAGAAAGGGGGCGAATGGGAAGCATCGAGGAAGATACAGTCGGCCGGTGGAATCCGCGTGGATTCGTCCGCCTCATCAACCAGGGCAGGAAATGGCTTCTCTGCACTTAGAGGAGCTCTCCCGTCCCTGCTCAAAACCCTGTGCACCGACTCCACAGGCATTACCTCCCGTGGCAAGTGGCACTTGGTAGGTTATTATTGGATTCTTTAAAGCACCTCAAGTGACCTCTCCAAAGAGACAGCACTTAAAAGTGGAGAAGTCAGCTAGAGTCCAAATTCAACGGGGCAGAAAACAATTCTCTGAGAACGGAGAAAGAGCAGGTCCATGGCCTGATGAGCAGGATTGGAGTTTGGCGCGGGAAAGGATCACAGAATTCGGGGTGACTGATGGCTCCCGTTAGCTGCGGCACAGCTGTGGCTCTCCCCGCTTTCTGAGGCCCCGCCTGCTGTGTCACCGCGCAGCCATTGCCTCCGCAGATCCATCTGAAAGTTCCCTGTGTGTCTAAATTGAGTGAGCAGCCGTAAGGTCTCGGGCAAGTTAACAAACACCTCTGAGCCGTGCAAACCGGTGCGATCACGGAGTCCCCTCTCTGCTCAGCTCCCCACCCCCACCCCTGCTTTTCCCTGGCCTTGCATCTCCTATCGAGAGCTCTCTAGAACAGTTATAACTAATGTAAGCACAACTTTTAAAATCCAGGGGTCGTTAGACGTGGATTTGAGTCGTCACGGCCTTCCAAGTCCCCAGGCCAGTTCGCTCACTGGGAACTAACTTCTGCCTCTTCTCGGGGGTGAGCGTGAAGCCTGGTCAGCGGACGTGAGCCCCGTGAGGTGGGTTCCCATCGCCCTTCTTACGTCATCCACGCTCCCAAGGCCCCCGGCACAGCAGTCCTGTTTCCTTTTCAGTATCATGAGCCATCTAATCCCTCCAGGTTCCCACTACCAATCACATCTTCATGAAGTTTAATTGGATGTAATTTAACGTAATGCTGCCCTCTTGTGCCTCACCACACAAGGGGCCGTTGTGGGGAAAGTTACCTATGTTTAATGAAAAGCAAACTTTAGACTCTCGGCACCTTATGCTGGGGGAGGGGAGGGCACAGTTCCATCACTCATCTCAGCCTGTTGTGACATTGGTTTCCATCACTGACAACGGCTGGCCATGGAAATCAACTTGTAAGGGCACACTGCCACATAAATGCACATGTGATTATTTTAAAGCAGCATATGGAACGGAAATAGCAAACCACGAATCCAGGCTGCCCAGGAAAGAGGCGCGCAGGAGAAACTGAGTAAGAAATCAGGAAATGAAAAGAAAGTTAGTACACAGACTGGCCACAGCTGGCGTGGTGATTGCAATGGGCTTGGTTAATGGGAAAAACAATCACAGAGAGCCCTGTAATTGCTTTTCGGCTGCGTTTCTTTCCCCATCTCCACGTTTGCAGAGATTAATTACGAGTCCCAATCACGAACTAAAACTAAACTCAAGAAGACAGATCGGAGAATGTTATTTGTTTTAATGGCTGTGTGCTCCGGAGACTTCTGAGCAGTGGCTCATAAAACTGATGGTCAGCGGTTCCAGTGGCAGCGCAGCACCTAACATCAGCTGGCACACAAGGCACCCCTTTCTGAGTCTAATTCTTAGATCAGACATTAGGTCTCAGTGTTCTTCTCTTGACTACCCCACTACTCAGCACACAAAACAAAAAATAGTGGGAAGGAAAAGTATCCAAAAAGCCATGGCTGCTCCAGTGATCACTGCAGAGGAAAGGATGCAGCCAAGTGGGTCTCCAGGAGGAGGGGAGACGGGGAGGGGACACGGAAACGCCTCTGCAGGCGTGCTCTTCACCTCGCTCCCCGTGTGGTTTCCTTTCCATGCGGTTTTCTAACTCTAGCACCCATCGCTGTGATGGTCTGGGAGGTCGGGCCCATTGGCCAGTGACAGCAATCTGAGGACTGAGAACCTGGGAAGGGTGCCTGAGCAAACCAGTCCACGTGGCTTATTGTCCTGGTTTGCTTTTTGGTTTTCCCCCTCTTACTGATCCCTTCTTAGGCCATGTGTTGCTTTCTGAACATCTCTTTCACCAAGTCCAGAGGTTTGGGCTTCGCCTCGGGCTCTGGATATTCCCAGCATCCGTAATACCAAGAAGGCCCCTTGCCCTGGAGCCTCGATTTCTTTTTGTCTGTTTGTTTGAAGCACTGCACCCACTGCTGGTCTGTTTCACCCAGCACCTGATTAGGGTTCCGTGACAGACAAGCAAGCGTGTCCTGAGGGGTTATGTGAGGGTCCCTTGTTTAGCAGGTGGGGGCAGGCTTCCCTGAGGAACCTGCGCTGTCTCTGAGGAAGGAGACCCTGATGGTGGCAGGGAAAGACGCAGAGGGAAGGAGGGGAGGACCGTCTCCCATGGGAGGCACAGCGAAGGTGAAAATCAGAATAAAAGCTGCAGCGCAATGTGTTGGGAGAATCAGGGAAACGCAGCTGAAAGCACATAAGCAGGAGCCTGACACCATCACGAGGTGACCCGGGAGGGCACATTTTATGCCATCGTTCAGGAGAGTGAGAGCTCTCGTGATCATTACACGGTGGGACTCCCCATTCCTGACCGGTGGTACCCACCGCCCCAGGGCACACGACGCTCTGCACCCAACAATCCCCGCCACCCGTTAGAAGTGCATCTCGACCACGCAGCTGGTGCAACTTGGTCCCGTGCAGAAGCAACCACATAAAAGCCCGTGAGTCACAGGACCATCGGAAGTGTCGGTGGGCGACAGAAGCCACAGAATCTGGAGGTGGCCCAACCTCAAGTCCAATGCTTCCCTCTGGCCTTCAGTTCCCTCATCCGGAAAGTGAAAACACTCACAGTACCTTCCTCACGACAAGTTGGTGGGGGTGTAACCAGATAGTAAAAGGCAAGTGCTGGCTAGAGCACCGTCGCAGGGGAGTCTTAGGTGTCACCGTGCTCACGCTCTGATTGTGGGACAAAGCTTTCGGCAGAAGGAACCAGTCCTGGTGGCACTGCAGGTAAGAGAGAGCTGGAAAAGGAATAAGCCTCTAGTTCATCTGGGAGTCACGTGCAGACCTCCAGCTGGGCACGTGCAAAGGTCAGGTTCACCACCTCGTGAAGCAAAGTGAGACACACTTCCCAAACTCAGTATCTGCCTAGGACAGAAACGAACATGCAGTGTTTATCTAGGAGCAGGCATGTGAACTGTGTGGTCTTCGGGCAGCTGTGGCTACTCATCTACGGGGTGCGGGGAGAATTTGATCGGAAGGGGCTATTAAGGGCCTGGCTACTGCTTGGAACAAAGAGAAGGGGGAGATACAGGGAGAATACTGACCAAAAACATGTAAATAGTGTCTCAAATTTAAGGAGCAAACATGACTACCCCAATCCCTAAACTGTGTCTTTGTAGTGGTTGCCCATCATCTATCAGATAAAGCACATGTCCACTACAGACAAGACCACTCATGACATTGCCCTGACCCAATAAACCCCCCAGAAGTTAGGGTCTTCCTAAAAATGCAGATTCTGATTCAGAGGGTCCGGAGTGGGGCCTGAGGTTCTCCGTTTCTAACCAGGTCCCAGGGGATGCCAAGGCTCCCACGGCGAGGACCACACGGTGAGCAGCACGGGACCCCGGCTTTCTCGTCTGGGCACGCCAGGCCTCCATGGCCCACTGCCCATCTGGAGTGACGGGCTTCCTCTCCATGCAAGCGGAGGACAGGATGGAAGATAACTTGGGAGAGTGAGAGCACGTTCACGTAACTTGTGTCGCACTACATTGCTACACCCGTTCTATTATTAGGTGCTGTCCATCTCTCATTGTGCCTGACTTTAAATTACACTTTATCGTAGGCATGTAGGTATAGGGACAAACAGACACGCCATGGCGGCAGGCCTCTCGGGCGTCTCGGAGTGTGTCCCCACGGATGAGCAGAGACCATGACGGGGTGCATTTCCTAGAAGCTCCCCAGGTGATTCTACAGCCGTAGCTGGCGTGTCTGCCAGCTGCTGCCTCCGCCTGGTGGGGTGCTCCCTGTTCCTATTTTCGCTTTGCTTATCGCTTTCGTCCTCCTACAAACAGGTGTTGCTTTGGTGCTAAGAAAAAAACAAAAACCCACCATCAATCCACGCGAAGGTGGGGAGGAGGGAGGCGTGGAGACCGTTTTTAATGCCAGCTCACTCCTCCCTGGAGGGACAGAGCGGCAGCCCCTGCACACTGCGCTCCTGACACTGTGACTGCACAGGGGCTCACAGGGGAGGCCGGGGCACGTTCGGACGGCGGACCAACGCCAGCCGGGGGAGGACCGTTCAACGAGGAGCTGGGCAGCGCTAAACCCCCGGTTCCCCTTGCATGCGTGCTAACCTTCTGGCTCGTTACGCCCAGTGTTAACTGTCGAGTGCCATCACCTTGCACTGAAAGAAGACACAGAGACGCCCCATAGCCCACCAGCTGCCTAAGATACAGCAGATGGCGGCGGCCGCTGTACCGGCCAACAGGCGCCATCCTCTCTGACGCGCAGAACTTGAAATCGGAGTTTTCTCGGGAGTCCGAGACGACCACAAACGTCAGCAGTCACATACATAGAGCCGGATGAGGACATCTGAGAAACCTGCCCCTACCGTTTGCAGGGCCCGGGGCAAGCGCACAAGTGCAAGTCCACATCCCGTACGTCTGGGTTCCAAGTCAATCCATCCAACGGTTAGCCAAAACGAGACTACAGAGAGTTGGCAGCCAAATGGGACCCGCGATCCAGGATGCGATCCCTCTGCTGACGGGACAGCTGACAGACCTGGCACGGGGCCTGTGGATGAAAGGGCAGGCACGGAGTCACGTTCACTGTGGATGACGGAAGTATCGTAGGTATGTAAGAAAGTGTCCTCGGCTAGGTCAGATATCCTCCCGGGTATCGGGGGAGGGTTGGGCACACTGGTTGCAATTTATGCTCAAGTGGTTCAGGGAGGAAAGAAAGTTCTTCGTGCCGTTTCCTCAACTTTTCTGTAACACAGAAATTGAAACGTTCTTAAATCACCCCTCCCCCTGAAATTCCGCTATTATTGACATTATTCATTCTCTCCACTGGGAGAAAGTTTATCTTCTCTTCGCTCCTCTTTTTAAACTACTAATATTCCTGCAGGGGATCAACACATTCTGTCATCTGTGACCGACTGACCCATCTGTTCAGTAAGTATTTTCAGCACACACTATGTGTTGGGGACTATGCTAGGGATATGTTGGTGAGCAAAATCAGTCTTGATCCTGGCCCTTTTAGGCTTTTGACCCAGTAAACAAGGCTCAAATGAGTCCCACAAGCAGCTATAAAATTCCAGTCATGACAAAAACTGCAAAGAAACTGTGAAGCCGCAACAGATATGAGAGACATGGATCTACCATATTGGACCGGGTATGATGACTTCCTGTGTCTAATGCCCACCCACATGTTTGCCCCAAACTCTCAGGGAGAATATCTTCCGTTTTAAGGTTTTAATTCAAATTTGTTTGTATTTAGGTACTTGCTTTTTGTATTATAAAGGAATTTTAACATTTATTTTTTAACATATGATGGTACAGGAAATTTTATGTAACACTTTTAACTCACCAGCATAAATAAAAGAATTAAAAACATTTATATAGATATGGAATTATCACCACCCACGTAGAATGTGCATCCTTATTTTCCCTCACAAATTTGAGAAAAATGTGCGCATTACACATGGAGAAATGTGGTCGTTTGTTTAGAGCACTGACAGTAACGGGGGAATGGAATATACACTTACTCGTGCTGCAATAAAGGAAAATAATATAAAATAACTTCATTATGATGCCGTAAGTCTATTAAGAGTAAGGTGAAGAAACACACTGGGGGCTCAAAGGAGGATTTGACCTTAATGTAAAAATCAGGTCCTGGAGTAAGTGTCACCTGGCCCAAATCTTGAAAAACGCAGGCAAGAAAGTGCGTCCACGCCCAAGAGACGAGCAGAGGCATTGGTGGCAGTGGGGCGGGGGGCCGGGATGTGTTCAGAAAGAGGCGAACGTCACAGCTTCCCTGCGGGAGAAGGGTGGGAGCGACGGCTTCCAGGCGGCTTAGACCTGGACTGCGAATGACCCCAAACTGGACTGTTGTTCTCGGCACTGTGAAGCCATGAACAGTTTGCAGCCCGAGGACAGCTCGCCACTTCTTTGCTTGAAGGGCAGCTGCTGTCCTCCACAGAGCTGAGATCCCAGAATGCCGTGTGAATAAATGCGTGAATGAACTCGGCTGACACCTACAGAGGTGACTGTGGAAGGGACTCCTGAGAAAAGTACAAGATACCATCTCACGGTCATTGCTGCTGTGGTCACACCAGTTTTAAATGATACGGCCTCATGTACCCACAACGTACTCTACGCTCCAAAGGGGCTGGACTGCGCCGCCCCCCCGCCCCCCCCGCCAGGTGGGGCTCCAATGCCTGAACCAGACCCCTCCTCAAACACGTCATCAATGGAAAGGAGGCTTCTCTGAGAAATAGGATGCGATGGTGGTGTACTACCTCTGTGGTCATTTCTACAAAAAGCCATGGTCTCCGGCCATAAATGCGGGAGGAGCCACGTCAAACTGTGCAGATTCGCATAATTATGAGTCAGAACTGCTTTGTAAGTGACAGAATCCCAGCTGAAACTAGCATAAGCAGATTTATAGGACAATGTCACTGAGCGATGGAAAGGTTCACGGGCGGGCATAGTGGGATCCAGAGGTTCAAGCAAAATCAAAGGAGTTCCGTATCTCTCCCCATTTCTTCTACCTTCCTGAGCCCATGTCGCTTCATTTGCAGGTAGGTCTTCTCCCCATGGTGGCAAATCATCACTGTCACCGCACGTGTTTAGGGTCCTTGGTAGGAAAGATGCTTTTCTTCCTGGCTTTGGCAGAAGCGACTCAGAGAAGACTCCTACAGAGCGAAGCTGGCTCGTGGGCACCTCTATACACCACAACAGTGCCCAGGGGACAGGCCCACCTCGCAGGCAGGTCTGAGCCAGCATCCACCATTGAGTGAAGTGCTCCCTCACAGACACATAAGGAAGTGAATAAATAAACAATTTCCTCTTAGTGAATAAAAGTAAAAGTAAGGTGGGGACTTCAGCATTTTTACAAAGAATTTAAATTTTAAATACATAAAAGACTTCATCATCTTTCGTGTCCTTTGCTTTGGCACTTGGCAAGAAATGCTCATCTAGCATAGCAAACTGTGGCCTCCTCTCAATACTTACTAAAAATCTGACCTGGTCTGTCTAGGTCTCCAAACAGCCTCTCGAGACATCATTTGCTTCTGTTATGACACTGAGGGGTGACAACTGCAGAGCGTAAAGCCATTTGAGTGGCCAACGAAACATGTGCTAGTGCCAGGGAAGCCCCAGGTCTTCTGGTTTTGAATTTTTCATTCTCTTCCACAAGCAATAAAGTTCCTCTAGGCCACTGCTCTGGTAGACAGACTCATTCTTATTGAGAAATCGGAGAGCCGTTCTGACAAAACACGAAGGGTCGCCATATTGAATGTATTTATTAAGCAACCGAGGATAAAACAGTGGTTACGGAATCCCACAGAATGATCTATGGAAGGCAGTAACTTGTAACAGGTGGGGAAGGCTGGTGAGACCAACTGGTCATCACAGCTGCTCAGAAAAAAGAGTTACTGTGCGTGGTTAACGAGAGGCCCTGTAAACTACTGACGTGGAGGTGACATGCAGAGCAATCAGACACAGTCGAAGGACTAGGAAAATAAAAATCAGATAAAATGAATGTCAGAGAACATAAAAATCCAGGCCTTTGAAGGTTAGTTTCTCCATATGGACATATTTAATAAAAAAATTTTTTTCCCAAAATAGTGGAATAAAAGTGAGCTCAGTGCCCAGCTTAGTCACTTACTGGTTGTATGAGTTTGGACACAGTTCAGAGTCTTTCTATACCTCAGCTAGCTTGTCTCTAAAATGGGGTTAATAGTGGTTGCCAGCCTCAAAGGCCAGTTGCTATGAAGAGCTCAGAATAGCAACAGTCTTTGTCACAGAGTGAGTGACCAATATTGTTATTATTGATGTTACCACATCATTATTGCATTAGCGTGCCATGAAATCTGCAGTACAAGTGACAAATGAAGTGGTCCCCAGACAAATGGGTACTAACCGAGGAGGAAGACAGCACAGTGTTTCAAGCCATTATCATAAAACATCTTTAAATCAAAATCCGCTACCTCAGATCCAGCACATTTATGTGCTACTCTCTGCTCCTCCGCCCAAACTCCCTGAGCACAGGAACTAAGTCAATGGCACATGGCTGGAATCTGGCACAGTGTCTCACGTACAGTAGGCGTTCAGTTGGTCTTTGCTGAGTGAAAGAATTGATGAAAGAAACTGCAACAGGAGGTCAGACGCCAGATGATTACATGCACACACAAACACGCAGACGACATCCGAAACAGGTAGCGACCTGTGGACTCACAGGCCAATCGGAAAGGACACGCCGGCTGCCGGGCTGGAGCAGGGTCCTAGAGGGACCCTCCAAGGGCCAACGGCAGCCAACTCAGCAGTCGAATCCCGGGGAGACTGGGAACTGGAAGGAGTGGCAACACAGTCAGCAAGGGCAGCCGCTACGAGGACCAAGTGCCGCGGGGACACGTCAGCACTTCCTCAGCCGGCGCGTACTTGGTGACGGCCAGCGTTAACATACCTGTGGACGTGTGGAATGTAAGCTTTCCGTCCGTTTCCATTTTGCACATCTTCTTATCCAAAAACCTTCAACAGTATCCAGACAGGTGTTGAGGTTTCTGAGAAATGCGTCCCTACCTGGAAAGATGCTACGACTCTCTTTCCCATGATACTCTGCAGGTGCTCTGCCTTCAGCTCCCAAAGCCAACAGTCCCGGGATGACCCGGTGGAGAGGCCTCAGAGAGGATGCTAGTCTCTGTGTCACTTGCTCCCATCATGAGCCATGCAAGCCTCCTCACAGCCGTCCCCCAAACGTGCATTCATTTACCAAAAGGCTTCAAACGCCTCCTCTAAAAGGATGGAACAAACATTAAGAGTCTTAAGTGATCTAAAGGCAACCAGGGTGGGGAAAGCCTTCAGAAAAGCTCATTTTGCATTCAAACAGGAGCAGCAGCAGTCGGGTCCTGCCAGTGGGTGAATTTACAACATGTAATTCTTTCAGAATGAGATATGCAAATTAAATCAATTAAATCGTGGCTGTGCTTGGCCATTCTGATGTGCACGCTCACCACCACATTAATTGGAATGGTACTGAGGGGTCTTAAATTCAGGGTAATAAGTTGTGTCTGAGATCATCAACAGGCAATGCATTCCTATTAGGGCTGAGCAGGAAGTGCCGGTTCTAAATCATTCAAGGCTCCAGCGTTGCTTGGGAGAGATGCTCATCGTGTGGGGCTGATGACCAAACAAAGGAGCGGCACTTTTTCAATTTTATTGGCAAGAGGCACAATTCGCTCAGGAAAGAGGCCTTTCTCCCTGCTGTGGACACCAAGCCGGCGTGAGGGTGAGGAAGAGCGGCAACTGAGAGCTGGACTTAGCAAGAGCTCAAGCCAAGTAAAATTTCAGAACAAAACTGGGCCAACAGCTAGAAGTCAAGCCAGACAGTGGCTCTACCACAGACCAGCACAGCTCGAGACGGACAGCTGGGTGTTACCCGGGATGCCTGCCAGGCTAAAGAGCCCTCCCACCAGCCAGTCCATCACCACCTGCTCCTCCTTGTGCCTAATTCTACTCCTAATCCGCCAGCCTTTCGCCACCTCCCCCGGGACCACGCCGTTACCAGGTCTCCCACGGGCTTTTGCGATGGCTTCTTCACCGCTTTGCCTGATTCTGTGTTTGTGTCCCTTCGATCCATTCTCCTTGGAGAAGTCATCATGGTTTTTCTAAATGCAAATCTGATTGGGTTCCTTCTTGCCGTTAAACCTCTCAGGGAGTTCTATTGCACTTGGAGGACAATCCAAACTGCCCGAGCCTAATGGGCCCCTTCCTGCCTCCGTAACCGTATTTGGGTGCCCAATCTCGCCACTCCCCTCTCCCCGACGTCTCCCCAACTCACCCATTTCAGCCACACTGGCCTCTTCTCAGTTCTCCAAGTATACCATGCTCTTTCCTCCCTCAGGGTATTAGCAATGCTGTTCCCCCTGCCTGGAACATTCTTCCTTACCCGCCCCACACCCCCCAGCCTCACCCCTCACTCCTCCTATGACTGACTCCTTCCAATTTTACTAGGCGCCCTCCCCCGACATCCCCACACACGGTGAGCCCTTCTCTGACCACCTACCCTAAGAACATCCCTTCCTACTCCAGAGCCCAACACCCCGCCACGCCCCAAAGGGAGTTTGGTACCTTCTCCTAGGGTTTCCACAGGATCCCTTTAGCTTGCTGCAAGACACTGAGAAATAGAAACCCCAGTTTTCAGCCTGGCTCTCTCGGGCCTGGGGCACAGAGATTAAACCCCCGGGGATCTGCACCTGCTGGGAGCCATTTCCTCTCCTGGCAGCCATAGCTCCAAACGGGATAGCGTCGGGGTGGCAAGGACCCACGTCAGCTGATGTGCCTTCAATCCAGTCCACGAGGCAAAGCAACTGAGCCTCACCCTTGGTACCACTCGCTAAGTATACTCTAACAAGCTTTGATGCCCTAACCCAGGGAGCCTCTGTCTCTGTAGAAGGTGACTGGTTGAGAATGTTGATGTCCCCCCACTGGAGACCTCACTCTGAAGCCATGATTTACTAAGCCATTAGTCAACGATCTTAACACCCCAAACATACTCTCCTTACCCCTTCAGCTACCCTCCCATCTCTGGCCCCTCTGGCCCACTTCTTGGAATGTCTTTGGGGGGGCTGCTGCCTCTGGGTATCTGCCCTCAAAACCACGGGTATCCCCACCCCACCTCCTGTTCTACACGCATTTCTCACCCTTGAACTCTAAATTCTCCAGAGGCCTCGACAGAACTGCCATCATCGTCTTTAACCCACCTCTCTGCTTCGTGCCCTCTCACCCATCCGGCCCTGTCGGACTTTGACACGCCCAGTGGCAGCTGCCCATCTTTCTCGTTTGATAGCCGAACCTACTTCGTCAGATCACCTTCAGACGACTCACTCATCTTCGCAAATACACTTGAGAATTACGATGCCAAGGACGTTTGTATCGTGGATGCCAACTCTCTACCAAACACAGTCAGTCCATCCAATTGCTAATGTATATTTGCTTTTTAAAGTTTCTTTTTAAATGGAATCTTACCTCTTTTTATCCTTCT
Source organism: Lyroderma lyra (assembly GCA_004026885.1). Classification (NCBI taxonomy): domain Eukaryota; kingdom Metazoa; phylum Chordata; class Mammalia; order Chiroptera; family Megadermatidae; genus Lyroderma; species Lyroderma lyra. The sequence goes on from PVJL010002608.1 coordinate 176,489, forward strand.
CTGGGGTTAAAGACGTGAGGTTTGCGGGCTGGGGGATGAATAACCAACTTACGGTGACCACGATCACAGCCCGTTACAGGCACCGCCTTCGTACCAGCACTAGCACAGATCAATAGCAGGCGCTATTCCAGACTTTTGCTTGTCCTTCTTTCCTCTTTTCTAATTTATTCCCTGTATCGACCAGGGTTTCTCGTTCCAAGAAACCAGACCAACTCTCAACGTCTGGAGATAAAAGGGGGTTTATTGGAAGGAAAGAGGAAACTCACAGAATCACCCAGAAATTCAAGGATTGGAAAACGTTCGGGAAACATGGGGCACTGGGAGCTGCGTTTCAGGAATGTAGTGGCCAGTCGTGATTGTCACCAACCTCAAAAGACAACCCTGCTCACTGCTCCTGCTGCCGTCCCACCTGAAGGCTCACGGACCCTTCTTCTTTGTATCCTTGCTCGGGGTTGCAAGTCCTTAGAAGAGAATAGGATGAGCCGAGCTAGCCCACGGGACGTGTCCCAACAGCCAGGCCACATGGCGACACGGTGTGTGACCCAGGCCCTTGTCCCTGAGGGATCGCCTGCTGACAGCTCACAGATGAGGAATCATCCTCCACGGGGAGAAGCTGCCTCACCCAAGGGCACAACCTCTGCTGGGGGAAGCCTGCCTTCAATGCCTGGCTGACACAGGAACACAAAGGCCCGGGCCCTGGGCCTCAGGGCAGGACATCTCTCAAGGGCCATCCTAGACCCAGAGCTCCTGTGGGATTGGCCGGCATTGCTAATGCGAACTGCTGACTGTCACCCTCTGCCCAGTCCTTCCTTCCTCGGCCCTTTACAGGTGTCGTTCCTAAAGTCCTCCCCAGTGAGCCACCGACAGGCCAAATGGCCACCTCAGCACCTGTCTTCAAACTCTGACAGCCCCCACAGCCTCCCCAAAAGAACTCCACATAACAGGAGCTCTGTCATAAAGAAGGCAGGGCTCGGATACCAGGCGACCAAATACAATGTCACAGGCTCACTACCTACTCGAGTACTTTTCCACTGGGGTTGACTCAACATTGTCACTAGTCTGAATGCCTACACCACTTCCCAGTCCCAATGCCACCAACTAGTTCACTGTCATTCCTGCATCCCAATTCCAAATTCCCAAGTGAGAACATCTGATTGGCCGAACCCAACCCATGGAAGGAAAGGAAAGACACCCCGCTCAGGTGTCTATCCTCAACCAATACAAGGGAGTCGTGGAAGGCAGTTACATAATGTAGTCGTGACTGCAGGGTGCCACTTTTGTGTGTGTGGAGAGGGACAATTTCTCAGAGAAGGAGCAGCCCCAAAGGAGCTACTAGAACAACCCTGGATATTAAAGCAACCGCCTCGTATCAATCCTCTGGCTCCTCCCAAGCTTCTCAATGACGGGCATCTCCATTCATGCGTTGTGATAACTCGTCCAAAGAGAGACGTGCACTCTAACAGGGCCGCAGGCACAGGAAGCACCCCCCAGCTGTCTGCCTCTGGGGACAGCCTCGGTGTTCGGAGCTACGGCTGTGCAGGTCTTCCCAGCAGCCAACAGGCAGGATCAACCTAAATGCCCATCAACAGAGGAGTGGGCCATACGTGTGGTGTGACTACGCAACGGAACCCTCGGCGGCCGGGAAAGAAGGACGTTCTGACACACGTTAGGGCCTGGGCGGACCTTGAGGCCAGTACGCTGGAGGGCAGTAACTCGGTCACGAGGGGACAAACGCTGCACGGTCCTAATTACGTCGTGGGGCACCCGAAGTAGTCGAATGCTTGGAAACAGAGACCAGAAGAACCGGGGCTGCAGGCCGGCGGGAGGGGCAATGCGCTGTGCGGCAGACACCGAGTTTCCATTTTGCAGGACAAAAACGTTCCAGAGAGCCAGTGGACAAGAATGTGCACGTAGTTAACAATGGTTAAGACGGCAAAGCTCATCCTAAGTGTTTTTTAGGATACAGAATGAGACAGCCGTCTGTCTCCACGGGTGGGGATCTTTGGAATCTGCGCCTTGTTCCCAGGGGTGCCCCCGCCGATGATACAGCACTGCTGTGGCGCCGGGCTCACTGATTCCGGGGCCCGTGCAGGCGCTCTTCACAGCAGTGCTGGACAGGAGCCTTTCCCAGAGCTGTCCCGCATCTGGGGCTTCTTCCTCTTCCCTCCCCGCCACCTCTCAGAGGCATCGGCCTGACCTCACGGTCTGGAGGCTCCCCGACTCCTCTCCCTCCTTTCCTCTTATCTGGCACAGGAGGTGTCCCCCATGCACTCTTACATTCCTATGTCTACCTTGGCGTCTGCTTCCCAAGGAACGCCCCTCTCCTCGGTCACTAAAGCCGCTCGCTAACCAGGCCTCCCAGAGCCCGAGCGGAAAGGGCGTGCACGGGCGCAGGTGCTCGCGGTGCAGGGCGCTACTGGGGAGGCCCCCCGGAGAGCTGAAGGGCCTCTTCTGGTCCCACCGCGTCTTTTGTGCCTCCATTACTGCACTCAGCACACTGTCACAGCTGTTCACAAGTCCACGACGTCACTGTCACCAGACTCCTTGAAGGCCGAGGCTGCCCCGCAGGTATTTCTGTATCCCCAGCTCCTGTCGGGGTGCCGGCAGAGATGTCATGTTCAGAAAACGTCTGAGGAAGTGAGGAGGAAGGGCAGGAGGGGCAAGGTGGGGGAGGAAGGGTTAAAGGGCAGCGACCATTCTTGGTGTCTCTCAGTACCTGGCTGACATTCAGAGACGCTCCCCCGCAGGCTGTGTGTATACAGTCGTCCACCTTGTCCTGTGATCCAACCAACAGCTAACAAATACACACCGAGTGCCTACTGTGTGCTGCGTGGGGAGACGCTCCACGTGACGGATGCACGTGGCCACCCTCCGGAGCACTGAAACACAGGGGCATCTGGCTGTCCTGTAGCAGCTGGTATCTGGATTTCTCCCAACACCATTTGGTCAACAAAGCACTCGGTGTCCGCTGTGGAGCTTGACAGATGTGAGGAGGGGCGAGGGTCACTGCTCGGGGAAAGGGACATCGTTGTCCCTGGTGGTTCTCCCAAGATGGCACGGGGAAGCATCTCACACAACGCACCGTCCGTCACAGTCAGGTAGGGCCTAAGCTTTCTCTGCACTGATGACGTCGGCCTTTCTAGAGGCAAAGACGCGCACCGTGCCTGTGTCAGCCATTTACACATGAATTTATACAAAATCATCCGTCTGTACACGAGTCGGCTCCGTGGAGCCTGGGAGGTTTGTGCACGCGGTGACACACGCACTCCTTCCGCTGGGAAGATTTTACCACGTTTAAGTCACTTAAGGCTTTCAGAACAGTCGTCCCCAGCACCCTGTGACTTTTTCCGCGAAGAAACTACTCGGTCTGGCCCCCTTCGAGCTCGATCTTCAAAATGTGTTTCGCTGCCTCGTCCTTGCTGGGGCGGATGTCTGAGTTCCACAGGGGAGTGACCAGCAAGTGATGGAGACTGCTTCAGGTGGCTGTCCCTTAGCAACCATAATCTCACTTTCCTGTTGCCATAACAACTGTAGCATGAACATCAAGGTCATCAAGCCCACGGAGCTTCTCTCGGGAGGCCGAATCTCTCACACTCTCAAGGCTCCGCTTCGCTGTCTGCTCTCCCAGGACATGTCTTACGGAAAATGGAATTTGCTTCTCCCTCCCTCCACTCCAGGTTATCTGAAAAAAGCAACGTATTTCAGGAAACAAGGTAATAAAGGAGGTGCGAAGGCCTCATTTCTAGATTGTCAGAGCCACTGTCCTCTGGCATTAGAACTGTGCTGTATTTTCAAATGATTCTGTTTTTTTAAAAAAATTGAGTGACAACATGGGAGGGGAAAGGACTCTCAGACTCTGTGCCTTGGGTTGCAGGGACATCTGTCATGATCTTAGGTCCCCTAGCTTGTCTTTTCTGGAAAAAGAAGGGGCGGCCTAACTTCGTGATCTTCAGGGTCCCTTAGTTCTCACACCTGGTGGGCCCACATTTCAATGCGTCACACGGCGCAAAGGCTTGTTTGCAAGGGGTGAGCGGATGCTGGTCAGAGCAGAGGAAGGCCAGTCCGCCCCGAGAAGAAACCAGCGTCACGGGACAAAGGAAAAGGCGCCCCGGACGTGGGCTCTCGCGCTCAGCTCCGCGTGCGCCGGTGGAGTCGGCACCCCAGGGCCGTTGAGTCCCCACGGACACTTCTTTCTGCAGCGGGAAAACTCCCCCGCCTTGGTGTCCTCTTCAGAATTGCAAAGAGTCGACAATAAAAGTGACTGTTCTGCCTCTGCTCTTACCCTCCCAAATCAGAGGAGTTCGCTAGATGTTCACACGTGGAGACAGTGTAATTCTGTAGCTCTGCTGAGGCAGACATCAATCTGGCAGCAAAACCGACTCCACCCTGGGGGAGGAGGGGTTCCCTCTGGCTCCTACAGGAAAACATATCCTGAGTTGGTTCGGGCAAACCCCAGGGGCCAAGCATCCCAAGTCATTGTTGTTGGCTGACACCGGCTTCTGACACTCTGCATTTGCGATCGCGCCATGTAGGTTTTACGGAGTATCAGAGAAATCCGACTTTAGGACATGTGTCTTGTGCTCATTTAACGAACTGAAGACCTCACCTTTTCCCCCTTAATTGTTACGGATTTTTGTTGTTGTTGGAAAAAAATATTTCATTAGCTGAGAACAGTCCTTATAATTGTACACCTTTCTCCACTGGCCAAAATACTCATGACATTGTTGTAAGGTTTTTCTTTTCTTCCTTTCCTCCCCAAAACAGTGCTCGCTGGGGCTGAGGTTTGAAATTATCCACGGCCCCCTTGCTGGTTCTGCCAATCTGTCCTGACGTCAAAGTCTTAATGCTTACTGATCATGGCCTTCTCCTCCTGCCACCTTGAAAAGCTCCTGGGGGAAATAATGGCTCTAAGAAGGCCACTTACATCGTGACAAGGTTTTCTTTGGAATAAGGAAGGACATTGTAAGAAACAGCGGCCACTTCCTGGTCGCTCTCGTTTCACCAGGACTTTCTGGGGAGGAAAAGCAAATGGCTTGGCAAAGGAGGCGGGACACCTGCACACTAGTCAGTGCTTTCCTCCTGCAGCATGGAGGTCTGCAGATTTGGAAGAAGATGAGCGATACACCGCACATGACAAATGCTTTATAAAAGTGCTCATTAGAAACCTGTACCCGGCACATCATGGGCACGTAGTATCTCTAAAGAGGATGCATGAACCCCAATGTCAGTAATTAGCACGTGCTGACTGAAGGTAGGATGAAGTGCCAGCCCTGAAGAATTAAATCAAATCCACCCACTCCTGGAGGACCCCCGGAATTCCACCCCACATTCATACCTGACACGGCGTTTTCGCCGGTCAGTGCTCTGCCACACACTCTCACGGGCACTCACGACATCCTTGTGAACAGGCAGAGAAACTGAGACAGACATGACGTAACTAACTGGATTATGCAGCTAAGGGGCTATCAACCGGGGGTTTCGTTCTCACGCCCAGCCTACTGGCTTTACCCTAAAGTAGAAATTTTTCTTTAAAGCGGATGAATTTGGAATTGGAATTTCTTACCTGTACTACAGAGTTAAAGCATCAGTTAGGAGTCCTGGCTGCCAGCAAAATAAACCAACTGCAACCCCTTTAGCCCCCAGTGGGGGCTGAAACGTGGGTTTGAGAATGGGGTCTGGGGGCTGCTGGTCTGGAAGCAGGAAGCGGGGCGACTCTCTGCCTTCAGAAAGAGTCTGGTCAGAACACTGCACGTGACACCACTCCTGTCCCTGCCATGGGCCGTGACAATCCCTGCCACTGTTTCCTCACCGCGCGCATCGCCACGTCCCGAAGGAAGCCCCAGCGGGGTCGGCGGGACCGAGCTCCGGGCTTTGGCAGGGAGCACGTCGCTGAGGGACCTGCTTTACTTCCCCCGCCCCTCCGTCCCTGGAGCAGAAGGTGAATGGTGACGGCTCCAAAAACACAAGTCAAGTGCCTGCTGCTCCGGGCTACAGGTCATACGGGGAATTTCACTAGAACGTTGACACCTAAATGCAGAGAGCTGGGCCACCTCCCCTCACTTGGACCGGCGGCGACCCTGGGCCACACTGGAAGAGCTGTCTTGGGCCACACCTACGACAGGCTCACACTCCTGAGAGCTGATGAGCTAAAACAAAAAACAAAAAACAAAAAACAAAAAACATGGTCGCAAAACAATGTCATCACGTTTTATGAATGTGTGTTGGGCCGCCTTCAAAGCCGTCCTGGGCAGCACGTGACCCGCGGGTCGAGGGTTGGACAAGCTGGACTCTTAGATGGAACTTAGGGTTGCTGGGCAAACAGAAGCCAGTGGACACACGGAATCCTGGAAAACCTGGTGGCCTGCGTGGCAGGTCCGGGCACCGCGGAAGACGAGATCTGCACCCGCTACAAGGAGCCTCTTCCCCGAAGGCCGTGTCCGTCAGCCCCGCTCCACACCGCTCTCTTTCCTTAACGGACCCCCATTCCGTGGACTCCCCTGCACCCTAAGAAGTCACCGCTCATTCCTACAGTGGGGTTCTTACTGGCCGAGAAGGGAAGAGCAAGCTGCACAGGTAATTATTGCCTTTAGTTTGGGGTTTGCCACCATGGGCGTCACCTGGTGACCGAGGGAGCCCTTCGGGTCAGTTACTTCTGCTTTCTAAGGCTGTTTCTACTTCTTGGCGCCACGATACTCGTCAGTCTCAGAGGTATGCTGGCACCAAGAGTGAGAGCTGCCTGTCTACACAGCCCCTGTTCTATTTTCTTCCAGGCTCATGAGGTTGGACAGTTTCTTCCGCAAACGCGCCCTAGAAAAAGAGCTGCACACCTCACTGCTGAACACCACTACGGTCACCTTCAAAGGACGCCCCTTGGGCCGCTGGGCACCAACGCCAGTGCCCAGTCCACCCTTCACAGCAGTTTTGGAACTCTTTTTCTGGAATGGCCATCAGAGCTGGCATCATGTCCAAAGTCTGCCATTAAGTTCAAGAACTTGCCACTGTGCGCTTGTGTTGGCAGCACTGTACACACAACTGGTGTCAGAACCTTGGCAAGGTGTGACGACAGCTGATGGCCATGCCAGAAGAAAAGAATTCTAAAATTGCTGTGAAGGGTGGACTAGGTGCCAGCATCCGTACCCAGCTTCCCAAGGGGAGTCCTTCGAAGGTGACCGCAGTGACATTCAGCAATGAGGTGTGTAGCACTTTTTCTAGGTTGAGTTCATAAAATTAATCATCCAACTCGTAGAATCTGGGTTCCGGCAGGAGGAACAACACCTCTTCTGTCCCCAACCCCGTGATTCTGGTAGGGCTGACCACACTCCCACGACCCTGGGACGGGCATGGCCAGAGGCTGGACTACTCCGACAAGCCTCCCTCCTTGCAGTGATGACGGCGCAGGAACTGGGTGTGCCTTGCAAGCAGCGCCAATAACATGCCAGGCCAGGGCTTCAGTGAAAGAATCAAGAAAAAGTAGCTTTTTCCCACTGAGACGACTGGACGGTGGGGACGCCATCCTGGTGCAGCTCGTGACCGTCTATTGGCCGTAAGGTACCAGGGCAGCCGAAGCATCAGGATGGCAGAGAGGCAGAGCTGAGAGGTGGGGGAAGCAGGTGTGATCCCCACCGGTGGAGCACCCCGATGCTGTCGTTCCAGCATCCATCTGTTCCCGACTCTCCACCTGGATCCTCGGTGACATGAGCCAACGACCCCTCTTCCATGGCTGCGTCCACTGAGTCGCATTTCTCTCCACACCGTTCTCTGCACAGAGATAAATCCATCTATTCATTCAGCAAAGAGTTATCGAGAGCCACGGGCGCTGGGAGGTAGGTACTGGGGACACTGTCAGGTCAAAATGGACTTGACATTCTGGGAGTGGAGAGAGACAGGAGTCAAGGCAACACAATCATGTTCTGAGAAACTGTGATGAGGGCTAAGAAGGGAAGGACAGAGCATGACGAGGCCGTGAGGAAGGCCGCTCCCTGGGTGGGCACACAGAGACTGTGACAGCTGCCAGGCTGGGCACACTCGGGAGAGCCCGAGGGACGTGAGGCACATGGAACCAGCGAGGGAAGGCTGTGTGCCGCCAGCTCATTTGAGGATCTCTTTTCCTTTGTTGAATTGATCAGAACACTTTCCATGTGATCCACCTGCTAAACGAATTAGGTGCCCAGTCCCGTGTCGTCACCTGTAGGCACCGTGTTGTAGGGCAAGTGTCTAGAATTTACTCCTCTTGCCTAAGGGCAACTCTGTGCCTGCTAAAAAGCAACTTCCCATCTCCCGCCCCGACCCCAGCCCTGGGCGACCACCACGCTGCTCTCTGAGCTTCCATGTTTGACGATTTCCGACACCGGAGGGAAGTGGAATCACCAACAGCTGTCCTGTGACCCATTTACTTCACGTAGCGCAATGTCCTCCGGGTTCGTCTGTCACATGTGGGCGTATTGCCTTCTTTTTTAAGGCTAATATTCCACTGGATCTACACACCACATTGTCAGTGTTTATCCGTCCTCAGTGGGCATTCGCATTGTTCACACCTTTGGCTACTGTAAAATAACGCTGTGATGACTATGGGAGCGGAGATGTTGCTTTGAAATCCTGATGTCAATTCTTTTAGGTCTTTTTAAGACTCCTCAACATAGACCACGGATGTAGAGTTGAGAATAAGAAAATTGAGTCTTCCAAAGGAGGGCTTACAACGCCAAATAAAGGAATGTCGGACATGAAATCATAACTGAACCCCAACCTGATCAGCCTGTTTTCAAGGGAAGGTTATTTATTTTTCCCTCTCCAAGGTTTCTGCTTCTTATTTACTTCTTTGTAATTTTTTTTACAATTTTTTAATTTTTCAATTACATTTGGCATGCACTATTAGGTTCAGCTGATGAGTTATTTACATAACTTACGAAGTCATCACTTGGATAAATCTGGTTCCCACCTGACAGCATACCTAGTTATTACGAGTATGAGTGACTGCAGGCCCCGTGCAGTACTTGATGTCCCTGTGTCTATGAACTTGTCCTTCTTAATCTCTTTCCGTTTCACTCACCCACAATCCCCTCCCATCTGACAACCATCAAAATGTTCTCTGTATCTTATTTTGTTTCAAAAGGTCTAGAAATTCTTCATCTAGAGAAGAGATTCGGGGCAGGTACAGCAGCGATGGCAGGTAGCACGTTTTCAGTCCCAGCGCATTGGGGTCAGATGGCCCAGGGTTCAAGTCCCAGGCACTGCCACATACCAGCTGTAGGGAGGGCATGGGCCTCTGGGCACATGGCCTCACTTTTCTGATCATGAGACACCTCCTTTAAACAACAGAGATAATAATACTGCCCACTTTAGAAAGTACTTGTGATGACAAGATGAGATAATTATTGGAAAGAACGTTATCTGGTATGCAGTAAATACTAAATAACTCTTAGCTGCTATAATATCATTATTATCATTGTTTTGGGCTTTGATAGATTGGGAAGGTGTGGACTGATTTGGCTCTTGGAGACTAACATTGCCTTCATAGCTAATAATTATAGTTAACTTGTATAGACTATATATTGCATTCCAGGCATCAGGCTGAGCTCACAGCACAATGGGGAGGTACTGTTATCACCCTCATCTAACATGACACGGCACTAAAGCACAGAGAAGTTAAGTTACCAGTCTAGGCTCACACAGCTCAGAAGTAACAGAGCAGGAAGGAACCCTATGCAGTCTGACTCAAAGTCCCCACACTGGACCACTATGCAGCGCCGCCCAAGGCAGGTTCTCCAGCCTGTCCCAGGCTCAGGACCTCCCACAGAGATCTGTTTCAGATGTTATTTCAAGGGCCCACACCCAGGTCCCCTTCAGTAAGTCTGGTGTGAGGACCTAGGAATCAGGAAGCTTAAAGCTCTCCAGGAGATTCTGAAGATCAAAAGAATTTAGACACCCCAGCCTTAGAGGACCATGACCCTGAGGACCCTGGTGGGAGGTCACTGTAGCTGCCCCACCCCATGGCCTGCAGATTAGACAGTACTACATCGCTCAGCAATGGCAATTCTTCTGGGACCAGATGTAACTCAGAAGGCAGGGCCTTATGCCAGGTGCTGAATCCTTGCCTCAAAGTCAAGAGCTTCCTTTGACTTAAGGGCCACTCAAATATTAAGTTTAGTTCCATTATAAATCGTGGTTGTATGTAGCATGTGCCTATAGTCTTCTAGAATGACCAGCACTTCCTACACCAATGAAGTCTATGGCCCCTCTCCTCCCTCAGAACGTTAGGCTGCCCACTGACGACCATCCTGGTTCCCCCAGCACATGGTCAGGCCCCAGCCTCTGTAACATTGCCAAGGAGATAGTGACCATTCTCCAGATGGGTCAGAGTCCGGGCAGGCTCAGAGCCGAGGAGTTAGCTGCTTCAGTGGTCTTGTTATGTGCTCGTTACAGACTCACTACGACAAGTAAAAGCTCTGTGTGATTTTTCTGGGACCATTTTTCTTCTAGTACCTGGGGTTGTGACTCTCGAAAACAAGGCCAGGTGACTGCTCACAAATCCAGATGAGGAAAGTGGATGTAACCCAGTTTACCCATTGGATGATTAACTTGCTTCAGAAAAACTGCACAGGAAGTCCTAAATGGGTCAAAACCAAAGCAGGGATTTTAGACACTTTGAAATCATCTGGCAAAAAAATGGCTGCTACCACACTCAACTCCAAATGTCCTAAATCCTGGAGGAAGAGTGGCGGGCCAGAAAACGTCTCCTGCAAATACAAGCAAAAACCGACGACAGCAGAGCACTAATACTCTGAGCTAAGGGAGAAGATTCCAGGTCTCCACGTTAGGGGAAGAACAAGCATCCAATCGAGAAGGTCCTGAGAATCACTGCACACCTAATGCTGAGGCCCTGACAAATGGATGCGACAAGCCACCCTTCCGTACGCACGGAAGCTGCTACCTGACCAAGCTACACAGACCTGAGCTCGCAGCCCATCTGTCTGGGAACGTTCGGAATGAATGTGCTCTCAGAACCTCACATCACCGAGGACTGCGAGTCGTTCCACGTGGTCTGTATCACGTGACTGTCAGCCCAGCCCTCCCTTCCCCCACCACCCCAGCCAAGTATTAAAGACACATGGTTCTCATAGCCACAGGCTGCTCGCTCAGGCTACTACGGCCAACAGCATCCAAAGTCGAGGGGCACCAAGACGATGTTTGATCCAGGCCAGGAACTTACATGTAGTGGGACCTGTCAGCTGCTAAACTCTCTCCTCCCCTGGCCAGTAGGGTATCCCAGCAGGCACTGCTGCCGCCTGCAGCAGCAATAAGCCTTGTCGAGACAAGTGTTTGAAGCACACTGTTCACACCACCATGGAGACACTGAGCAGAAGCTCTGTGCTCTGACTGATGTGTGGTATATAGTCTAAGGCCACATCGTATGAAACACTGAGTTGGAACAACGCACGTAGCTGAAGCGCCCACGCAAACGTTACGAACACGGGCACCTCCTGGCCGGCGGTCTTCGGCACCACTGTTTTTCCCCATCTTTCTTGACAGAGCACTTTGGGGACCTGCTCCACTGGCTTTGGTGCATTTTTAATACACATTTTTAACTTTAAGATAGATTTTGAGTCCTGTTCAAGAAGTCTAGGGTCCATGTCCTTTGAAATCCAAAACACCTAATTTTCTTTTGTTATTCATTTTTATTGATAGACTTTTTGGGGTGACATCTGTTAGCAAGGACTACACAGGTTTCAGGCATACAATTCTACAGTGCATTGTCAGCTTGATGTATAATAAGTTCACCACCCAATGTGACTTCTCTTTCCATCACCTTATATTTAGCTTCCCCTCCCTCCTCTCCCACCCCCTCCCCTTTCTCCCCATCCTATCCCCCTCATCCCCAAATGAACATTAAGCTATTGATTGTGTCCATGGGTTATTTGTTTGTTCATTTCATTTTTCTTTGCTTTCAGTTATATATGCCCCATATGAGTGAAGTCATACAGTTCCTGGTTTTTTCTGTCTGGCTTATCTCACTAAGCATGATGATCTCCAGGTCCATCCATGTTGTTGCAAATGGCAATATTTCATCTTTTCTTACAGCTGAGTAATATTCCATTGTGTATATGTACCACAGCTGCTTTATCCAGTCATCTGTCGCAGGGCACTTTGGTTGTTTCCATGTTTTGGCCACTGTGAACAGCACTGTGATGAACATTGGGGTACATAAGTCTTTGCAGACAAAGGTTTTCAAGTCTTTTGGGTAGATCCCCAGAAGGGGAATTGCTGGGTCAAATGGTAGCTCCATTCCCAATTTTCTGAGGAACCTCCACACTGCCTTCCACAGTGGTTGTACCAGTTTGCATTCCCACTGGCAGGAAACACCTAATTTTCTGCACAAGGGAAGGTACGCGGGTAAGCACAGAGTCCAACGTGGGCAACGGGTCTCTTCAGGATGTGTGTGGACAAGCAGGCACCTAA
>PVJL010002609.1:0-98746 GCA_004026885.1 Lyroderma lyra
AACCCAGCAATATAAATATGATTTGCACATATTTACTGAAAAAAAAATCTAGTCTTTAAAGTAACTTTGGACTTGCAGCATCAGAACTAATAGGTTGAGGTTGAATTAGGGCTGGAGGTAGAGGTCACAGGTTAGGTAAATACTACTTTTTGGAATATGCTATGTATGTATTTCACACAAAGCATGTTGCTAGAGTTATATAAAGTCATATAAAAGAAGCTTCACCTGATTCAACCCCATTCAATAGCGGAATACATGCAATATGGTGATGCAACCTCTTCTAGAACAGGTTAAGTGACAAGGAGCTTGCTGCTACAGTCCAGTTTACAAAGTTCTTTCTTATACTGAACATGTTGCATTGAAGTCTATGCCACTGAATGATCCTCATTCTTCCTTCTCTGAGGACTAAGAGAAAATGTACGCCTTTCCCCCATGACAGTCCTCACATATCTGAAGACTCTCCCTTTCCATCAACACTTTTAATTTCCTGGTTAAAAATACACCCAATCTGTGATGGTTAATTTTACGTGTCAACTTGATTGGGCTAAGGGATGCCCAGATAGCCAGTAAAACATTCTTTCTGGGTGTGTCTCTGAGGGTGTTTCTGGAAGAGATCAGCATTTGAATTAGTAAACTGAGTAAAGAGATCCATCCTCCTCAAAGGAGATGGGGGCACCATCCCACCTGTCAAGGGTCCAAATGGAACAAAACAACAAAGGAAGGGCAAATCCTCACTCTCTGCTTGAGCTGGGACCTCCATCTTCTCTTGTCCTCAGACATTGGAACTACTAGATTTGGGACCTTCAGACTCCTAGTCCCCGTGATTGTGAGGTCTTCAGACACAGACTAAATTATATCACTAGTTTTGCTGGTTCTCTAGCTTGCAGAGGGTAGATTGTGGGACTTCTCGGACACCATAACCACATGAGTCAATTCCTATAATAAATCTCCTCTTAGAAGAGGACTATCCGGGAAGTATCCAGCCATGTAATATGAAAAAGAGGCATTTAGGACTGGATATTTTTCTGGACAGCCCTCATATATCGTTCTCTACATATTCTATTGGTTCTGTTTCTTTGGAGAACCCTTACTAATACACAATCACTTCAATTCTTCCTCATTTGATTTAAAAGACATCATCATTTGATGCACTTCCTCTGAATAAGACTCCAGTTTTTAAAACAGCAACTTTAAAGGTGCTGCCCAGATGTGAAATGCAAGATATGATGTGTTCTGACCAAATTAGATAGGAACTTCCTTAGCTTGGACACTATGCTCTTGTTAGCATAACCCTAGGCCAAGCCAGTTTAAATGCTGGCTAAGTCACACCATAAGCCCTGATTGAACTTTCTATCCACTAAAGCCCCTAGTTCTTTTTCAGATGATGTGTTAAGCTAATAGACAAATACATTTAATCAGTTAGAACCAGAATTGAAGACTGTACATTCATCCTATGTTTAATTTCACGTTGGTAGTTAAATGACCAATGTGAAAAAACTTTTTAAGTCTGGATTTATGATGTGACCCTACCAGTCTAAGAAAATGGATAAGCTTGATCTCCATGTCTTTATCGAAGTTGTTCGTTAAAAGGGCAACCAAATGCAACCTTGGGATCCATTAATCACCTATCTTTAGAAGCAGATATTTAGCCACAATTGGATTAAATGTCTAACAATCTAGCCCAAGTTTCTCTATCTTAATTACAATAAACTAGGAAACACAGTACTTTATAGAAATCCAATAAATTATCTCCACTAATCTATTAGCCTTGTTGCAACAAGTTCAGTTGGTTTTATATACATGTATATGTTTATAAATTTCTTAGATTTTTTTTTTGTAATAGTTAAAAATCATCTGTGCAAAACTTTGTGAGAGAATTTTGCCTGAATTGTCATCAGGTTCACCAGCCTATAAATTTCTAGGATCAACCTCCTCTGCTTTTTGGAGAAAACCTCTCTCTGCTTGCCTGACACTCTTCTTCCAGTTTCCCCATGTTACATAATGAATCCATAACTGCTTTTCCTAGTGTTTTGGCATTCCGTCATGTAACTGTATTTTGCCGTGTGTAATGCACTCCCACGTATAATATTCTCCTGTGTATAATGCACACCCACATTTTTGGCCCAAACTTTCAAGGAAAATAATTTTTCCTTTTAATTTTTTAATTCAAATTTTTATTTGTTTATATTTAGGTACTTGTTTTTTGTATTATAAAGAAATTTTAGCATTTATCTTTTAAAGTATTATGGTACAAGAAATTTTATGTAAAAAATAATTACAAAACACAAGAACAGATACAGTTTTCAAAAAATTTTATGGATAAAAATTTTTTATATTAAAAAAAAACAGGGGGTTCCCTGGTGGTATAGTGGCTAGGCTTTGGTGCTCTCAATGCCACAGCCTGGGTTTGATTCCCAGCCAGGGAACTACCCTTCCCCCCAAAAAAAAGACAAAAAGCAAAACCCAATTATGGTATTCCAGAGTATTATTTTGCATATGAATACCATTATTGATTTCTAGAGTTACACTTTTAACTCATAAACATAAAAAGAATTAAAAACACCTACATAGATATGGAATTAGTATTACTAATGTATATTGTGCATCCTTATTTTTCCCTCACAAATTCGGGCAAAAATGTGTGCATTATTCATGGCAAAATACAGTAAATTAGGTCTAGAGAGTGGATTATTGTTAATTACTGTGAAGCTCTTTTACTATCTCAGTACCTATCGGTTTTGTTTTTGTTGTCATTGTTATTCTCTTTCTAGTTTGACATTTGTTCCTCCTGATAAATGGACAGAATAAAAGGAGTTAAGATTATGCCATGTGCCTCAAGCACTTGTGGTTGTCCTTATCATTCCAAGGACACTTTTCTTTTTTTATAAAGTACAGTTTTCTCAGTCTTAATTCTTTTTAGGTTTTAGCCTTCTTGACACTCCTCAAACAGACTCATGGCACTAGGATATGTGTCCTCTCCTTTTATCTGCAGGTTCTTAAATTTTTTTTATTAATTTCTTAATTAAAAGTCGAGTATAGGCTTATTATTTTTAATAAAAGAGTAGTATTTATGAGATAAAAACAAAACCTCCCACCCCCAACTTCTATTTCTAAAAGATCTGGAGCAGTTGTCTCCAAATCACGCCTGTCCTTTTTCACTGCCTCCAGAGCAGCCTAAGAGTCATAATCCTGTGTCTGCCTCTTCTTTTTCCTTCTTCATCAGCATTTATTCTCTTAGATTACATCATTAGAACTGAAAGCCTCTGGTCTCTCATGAGCCGTCTTCCCTTACAAAGCCATCAGACCTGTGCCCTCCAAACTTTTAGGACGTTCTTGAATGAAAAGAAAATCACTGAGGTACCTAAAGGCTGCTTAGTCCCTGAACATAATCTGCCCTGTCGCACCGTCTGCTGTGCCTCAAAACTGAAAATGCCTTGGCCCTCAATATTAAGCTCCTAGGAACACCAGGTGTTTTCCCTTTGTTGCCAAGAGTTTGGGGATGTGAAGTGCAAAGAAGAAAAAATGTTCTGCCACTTCCTTCTCAGCCAACTGGCTCTCAGGAAGTGGGGGAATTATCAAGTAAGATCATAGTAAGATATATCATATACCTGCTGAAGTTTATAGAGACAGTGAATATTTCCAGTGTTTATGCTCAGATTTCATTTGCGTGTGATAGATTCAATATAAAATGGCTCCTGCTCCAGCATAGCCCGGGAAACCAAAACTTAGCCCGGGAGACTGAAAGTTGCCCTAGCCCTTACCTTAGCCCGGTACATAGAAACCTCTCCTTGACCAATCAGTAGTGACCACCTATACTCCCCTCTGCATTTGGCCTAACAACCTATTCCTCCCTCTGCATTGTGCCTAGCAACCCCCTACCTATATAACTTCACTCCCAACAGGCGAGGCAGCCCAGCAGCTTTCCCAATAAAGCTTGTCACTACCATCCGGTGTTTCGGCTCGTTTCTATCTGTGTGTTCATTCTTCCATGTTGTCAATCACTTATTTACACCTTTCACACCGGGGTTGCAAAGGTGACTAAGACATAGTTCTTGCCTGCAAGATGCCCACAGTCTAGTGGGAAACAGGCAAATTACCCGTGTGATGATACAGTGTGTTAAACACATAAGGCATTTTGATATACCGTGGGAATGTCCATATTGTGAAAAGACTCAAAAGAGTCAGAAAGACTTTACTGGAAGTTGAGTTTTAAACAATAGATAAGAGGTCTCCTGAGGAGGGGCTAGGAAAATGGATTCTATGAAGTCAGTGGTGAGAAAACTCACCAGTCCCACTGGGAAGTGCTATAAAATACAGTCAACCTATGTGACTCCTTACAAGGCCATAGGTGTCTTTTTATTTCATTTTTATTCAAACACAGAAAGGAAAGCATAGGGAATATAATCAATAATATTATAACTATGTACAGTGTCAGCTGGGTACTAGACCTACTGAGGTGATCACTACATAAGTTATATACATGTCTGATCACTATGTGGTACACCTGAAACTAATATAATATTGTATGTCAACTGTAACTGAAAAATAAAAACAAACTTTTTAAAAGTAAGAAAAAATAAATATTCCAATGTGTTTTTGTCAACTTTTTTCACACAAATCTCAACGGCATTTTTACCTGTGCACCCACAGCTCTTGGTCATCCCTCAGATCACCTAATTCCTAAGTAGGAGCTCAATAAATTATAATTCAACTTAAATGTTAACTGTCCCTCGGTCTGCATAGAACCAGCTATATTTGACCAAACTGTACCAATCCACCACAAGGACAACAATAAAGGTTACTTACCAAGCAGTGGACAACACAGACGTTTTTGGGATTCTGTAGTAGCCAGTTATACATATTCCGACAAACAGCAAAGAGGTTGTGCAGACTGGGGGCCTGCCTGATGGGCCAACTGCATTCTGAGACCTAAGGGAATGCAGTAAAAGAAAATCAATTCCCTGGTGCCTTCCTCTCCGTAAACAGGCATCACACCGAACAACTTCCTCTGGAAGTGATGCTTTAGCCTCTTGTAATATAGCCAGAAGTTGGGAACAGGACTCAACTGTTCTCCAAAGAGTTATTTAATCCAGTAATCTTTTAATTAAAAAGTTCTGTTTCAGTAAAGGTGTAAAAACACATTTTGAAATACATTTTAAATTCGACTAGACCATTTAAACAACATAGTTAGTGTTCTTTTATTCTGTGAGGTTACACAAAAGTTTATTTCAATTAGCAATAATTGCGCCTCAGATAAACCTCATTGACTATAACGTGACCACTGTGCAAAGCTCCAAATTTAATTCTTGTTCAGTATAAAATGTTTTGACCTACCTATTGTATCTTTCCTTACAGTTTTATCTTATAAACTCTGCACCATTCTTAATTTTATCCCAGTTCTCAAAATAACATGAGAAGTCCTGCAGAGTGAGCCAAGGCTTGTTCAGGGCACTTTTTGCTTCCTCTTTTAATGATGTTGCCCATGATTCCATGGGGCCAACCTTCAGGATTTTCATTCATCTAATACATATATTCATTTAACACATTATATAGCATCAATATGTTCCAAGAATTCTGTTTGGCTCTGATCTGTACAATAACCATATTAAGACAGGTATTAACACAGCCCCTATTTTGCAGATAAGAAAACGTACTCTCAGAGGTGGTCTTGTCTAAAGTCTCCCCGCTGGTCAGCATCAGCATTGCAACCTGGTCTTCTGAACATACAACATTGAGCTACAATAATATACTGGTTGAGATTATCATTTCCCTCAAAATACTAGGCATGAGGCTTAACTGATTAGAGAGTCACTAATTTAACTAATAAACAATAAAGAGAAGCTTAGACTTGGGCAACCTTTGTGACCTCTCTAAACTTTTCTTCACAAAACGTAGTTAATGATACCTTCCGACCTACCTCACAGGGTTGTGGATACTACATGAGAATGTATTTCAAGGGCCTAGCTCAGTACTTGACACACACAAAGTGATCAATAAATGTTAGCTATTATTATTACTTTATCAGGTAACTGGAAGTACAAAGCCCTGAGGTTAGACAGAGCCAAAATTTTTGAAAAAAATGAATGAAGCCCTGTACAATGAGAGTGCAGAATGAAGGGTCAGATCACACCAGGTCTTTTTAAGAGCTGGGAGAAGTAGTTAAGCAAGAGTGACTCTTAGGTCTGCATTTCCAAAGATTCTCAAGATCCAGGATGGGTGTGGATGATAAGAGAGTACTCATGCAGACCAGTCAGGAGGCTGCTGCAGAGTCTGTAAGGGATGATGGTGGCTGAGACTTCAATGAGTAGCAGTGGGTGCACAAAGATGTGAGATTCAAGAAAGAGAGAAAGTGGAATACCTAGGTGATTGATCACATGGTGGTAGTGCGTGAGTGTGGAGGGGTGTAATTAAGAGAGAGAAAGGGGAAAAAGAATCAAGGGCAACTCCATGTTTCCAGCTTGAATGGCTGGATAAAATAATGGGAGCAGGTGACATTGCTGAGGTAGGAAACTCAGGAGAAAGAAAAGGTTTCATGTGGATGGTGTCATAGGAAGTGCTATGCAACATTAACACCACTGGCCTAAGAAAAATTCCTAATATTTAAGTGAAGAAAGGCAAATCTTCTTGGTTTGTCCTTTTCTGGTAACCAGATAATAACCAGTCAAAATGTAAATGGGAAATTATCTGTGGTCTCTGTAGAGCTGATGTCTGAACATAAACACATGGCATTTCTCTGGGGCTGCCAAGAAACCCCATTCTTTTGTATTAATTTGTAACTTTTTGTATAAGATGGTTGTCGAGTAGTGACAGGGAACCCTCCAGATTACTCATGTTTCTATACTTTTGGGAATGACAGATGTGGTTTATTAAGCAAACTAGCTGAAATGCTTGACATAGCTATCAGACAATCCCGGGTAATCCAGTATTGGGCCTCTGCTAAAGTAAACTCCCTAGTAGGTTGTATCTTTCCCCCAACATGATTCAGGGCTGTTTCTGCCCAATTTTCCCCCTAGACAGAGTAACCATTGATTTATTCTTAAGGAATGGTAGTGATATACTGATTTTTATAAATAATAATAATAATTGGGAAGATAAATTTTGCCATCAGAGGAATTACAAAATGTACATCTGTACAAGCTGCTTCCTGTTTACAATGTTTTTTCCTCCCTGTTAAATCCCTATTCATCCTCCAAAACCCAAGTTCAAGTCTCTGACAGTTTCTCTTACACCCACAGGCAGAGATGTTTAGTCAACTTAGTCATCTCTGTACCCACACCCTTGTTCATTTTTATCTATTAGAGCTTTTATCAGTAGAGCAACATGGGTATCCCCAAAGGCTGGGTTTTCACCCTGGCTTTACCACTTATTACCTAATTAACTTTAGGAAAACTACTAACCTCTTCAAGCATCAATTCTCTTGTATGTAAAGTGAAAACTGGCATTACAAAATTGTTGTGAGAATTAAGGAACACAACATGAACACAGTAAGTGCCAACTTATTGTCAAGCTGTATTCAAATAAACTGTTCATGTCTACTTCCTACCTAGACATCAAGCTCTGTAAGAAGAGAGACCATGACTTAATCCATTTCTGTAACCCAAATCCAGTATGCATGCATGAGTCAAATGGCAGGTGCTCAGAGGGGACTGAAGAGTCAAAGAATGAATCGCCCTTGGCGATCTTTTCTTGCAATAAAATTTATCTACATGTGCAGTATTTTAAGGGAAATAAGAGGGGAATCAATTTTGTTGTTTTTTTAGATCGCAACCATGTAAAAGTGTTTGTTTTCCGAGGTGGTATTTTTAAACCTTTAAAAACTGTATGTCACCCAATGAACAGTTTCAAATGTCAAAATATATAATGAGTCTCACTAAAAGTTGGTTAAATTGTTCTTAGCAGAATAGGCTAATAGCTCCAGAATCATTGAAACATTCAAGTAAATAATATTAATTGAAACTGCTCCATAATTACATATTTACTTGATATGTAATTATGCATCATTAAGGAAACATATAATTACAACTTTTTAAAACCATGTGCTCTGTCCAAAGAGGAAAAAACATTAAGACATAAACAAACCCAAAACATTTTCAAAAGAAATTCAATCAGTGCAAGCTATTTTTATTTGTTTGTTTGTTTTTGTTAGCTCTCTGGAATTCCCAGCTTCATGCAGTAAGCACAGTCCTTGGGCATGTGACACTTCACTATGTCATCTCCAGTCCCTTTGAACCTCCTGGAGCTGCAAAACATCAGAGGATGCCATATGGATAACAAGGCTGCCATGACACCACCCAGGGGGAAAAGGGGCCAAAACAGCACCCAGGCTGCATGCCATTCAATTTTCATCTTTTCATCACCCTAAGCATGAGATAAGATCGCATAAGCATCCCACCTGTTGAACATAAGAGCAAAATGTGCTATGGAAAAATCACACTGAAGAGCCATCTTCAGTGTTTTAAGAACCTTGGGGACAGGACTATCTCCGCCAACCATTTATTGTGGTATTTTATTATTATCAATGTTAATCATGGCTACCACCTGCTGAATGCTTACTCTAGGCCAGACACTGCTATCGCATTTATTCCTTTAGCAAACCTACAGAAAAATATTCT
Source organism: Lyroderma lyra (assembly GCA_004026885.1). Lineage (NCBI taxonomy): Eukaryota > Metazoa > Chordata > Mammalia > Chiroptera > Megadermatidae > Lyroderma > Lyroderma lyra. Next base: position 8,613 of record PVJL010002609.1, read on the forward strand.
AAGTACCTGTGAGATAGGTATTCTGTTGTCGTCCCCATTTTCATACAGGAGAAAATCGAGTCTCTGAATAGATGAAGTAACTTATTTAGGAAGAGAAACAGCTGAGATATGACCCTATGGTAATCTTTAAAGTTTAAAATTTGTGTATACATGTATTTTATAAATTTTACTTCAATAAAAATAACAAAATTTGTGCACTTTCTATTACACCTTGCTATCTGATGATTATTTACTACCATTCCATTTTATATTTTGGGGCTTCATGTGATGGCTCTGTTTTATCAAGGTTAAGACATTCAGTTTACTGCACTCTGCAGAGCTAGAGTACTGGGGATCCATGGTCCTCTGGCTCTTGGGCCAGGGATTTTTTTCTACCCAATTATGTCCTGTCCTCACACTGCTACATGGGGGCAGAGGGAAAGGTAAAGCATAAGCTTTAAGGTCACTCCTCTATGGCCAACCCCATTCACCAACCAGAGAACCAAATCAGAAATAATGGAAGCTTTGGTGAACTTTAGATAGAAAAGGAGGGGAAAAGCTGACCTTCAAACAATCATGAGCCCAAGCTGATAATATATTTTCCAAAAGTCAAGCTGTTCCCAAAGAGAAAGATACCCTATAAGATCATAAGTAAACCTAGCTGGTTCTTTTGACTCTTTTGGTAAGAGTCAAAATGAAGGAAGAATCTCAAAGAACCAGCTAGGTTTATTTACTTACTTATTTATTTATTTTACGCTACTAAAGGGCTCCCTCAACATGCCTTCCTTCCTGACTGGGCAGAGGGAGAAGGCTCAGAGGGGGCACTAGGATAACTTTTGTCAGAATGTAAGAACTTTAGAACCAGGTTAGACTTGGTGGCCATACATCCAGTTTTCCATTTATTGCCAATACCAACACCAAGAAATGTGTAAAGCAGGAGTTCCTGATTTTCTTGGGCAAAGCTATAAACTGTGAAGAGCTGGACCGGTGTACACACACATACACATATTCATGGAGCAGATGGACACACTGTTTATTTGGGGGATGATGAAAAAAAGATTCAATAGAGATCAGCGGTGTACAACCTTTTGGCTTCCCTGGGCCACATAAGAAGAATTTCCTTGGGTCACACATAAAATACACTAACAATAATAATAGCTGATGAGCTAAAAAAAAAAGTCACAAAAAAAATCTCATAATGTTTCAAGAATTTGTGCAAGGCCTCATTCGAAGCCATCCTGGGCTGCAGGTTGGACATGCGTGGGACAGACAGTGGCAATGATTACACAACACTGTGAGTGTGCGTAATGCTACTGCATGTGTACACTTACAAATGGTTAAAATGAAAAATTTATGTTATATATAGCTTATCACAATAATAATAATAAAGAAGTGGAAGCAGACGGTTAAACTCTCTGAGCCCCATCCATAGATCCAAGTACACAGACACCCACGTCATTTTAACTCAGATTCAAATTATCTGGTTTAGAGGATACACCCCATTAGCCTGCAGAACTTTACTGTCTGTATCGGTACTGTTTATTTCCTCAAGATGAATACTGGCAAAGAAGAATTTAAAAACTGACATTCAGTACTTCCTCTGTAGTTCTGAACAGGTATTCTAGCACTTCATTCTGAATGGAAGACGATCGGCCATGTGCTATTTTCAGATGAATCCTCTGTTAAAAGTGAGATTAAACACACAGTCCTATTTTAACTTTGTTATGTGTAGAAATACTAAGAAAACTGATTTTTGATTATTGCATATGATTCCTTTCAACCCATGTGACTTCTAAGCATAAAAGCTAATCAAAATACAGAATGATGCCCCTCAGCAAACAAAATCTTCCTGGGAATAGACTGCCTTTGCCACTACTGCCTGCATTCCCAAAGACACATCGCACAATAATAATGTAATGTGACCAAGTTCAGGTTTTAAGGAACAGAGATATAGACAAAGCCAGACACCTGCAAGTCTGTAAAGAAAACCAGTCTCCTGTTCGGTGTTTTCCAACACTGGTATTTATGGAAGACTCGGCCATGTATACTTATTAAAAATAAGACTTAATTGCAGACCTAGCACTCCACTGACCTAAAAGAAGGAAGAAATGATTCTAGTCTTCATGGACTAGAAGATGAGAAGCAAGAGAACTTTCTAAATGGTGCAACAATGAGATGCAAATTGATTCAGTGTCAGTACTGGGTAGAGCTTGAAAAAAGCCACATCAAAAACAGAAAGCTAAGATGAATATACTAAGGTTTTGGGACTATCTACCTGATATGCAACTGAGGGTTCAGGGAGGTAGGTCAGAAGGTCTAGTTCCACTCTGCAGAGTTCTGGGACTACCTGGGAAAGGACAATAGTACCATACAATCCTGAATTTTAGAGGGGGAAAGAATTGGAAAATCTTTGTGACATGTGGAAATTCTCCCCTTAGTGAAGTCAGGCTAACAGAGAAGGGGTGTACATGATGGGGAGTGGGAGCCATAAGTAGCTTTTTAGGGAGATGGAGTTTTGCATGGAAAAGAACAACCCCACACCTTTCACCAATACAAGGCTTACTCATGCTTCAAGGCCCAGCCCTCGCTGCTGTCTCCCTTCATTAAACTCCCTCAGTAGGTACTGTGCATATGTTGGCAGTTGTCCTGCCAATAGCATTGAGGATGCCCTGGGATCAATCTCTCTCCAACTAGACTTAAGTACCTTGAGAATAAGAACTAAATATTTATCTTATATCTGTGTGTTTAACAATTCTTGACACATTCATGCTTCTGAGAAATATTTCAGCCATGCCAGGTACTATTCTAGGTAGCAAACGAAACAAACACACGTCCTGCCCTTCTGGGGTGAGTGAGAGCAACCTGCAGCAGGTATAATTCAATATGTCATTACTGGCTCCTTTGGTAAGACTGTTAAGATTGGTCATAAGATATGTAGTTGCACTAATAGATACCTTTCTTTAAATATCCTTATGGTGACTGCTTTTATATGTATGATATCTTCATATGTAAGAATGCTTCTATAATGACATTATAGTTTTATTTACTTTCAATGGAAAAAGGTTCCACTATCACAGATCTTTCGAGACCAAATAAAATTTCCATGAAAGATTATGTAAGCTGTGGCACAGTTTTTCAGTTATGAAAATGATGCTGAGTCTCCAAACAAGAAAAAAATCAATTCAAATGATTTGCATCTGATTTAGAAACAGAGTATCTACACACATTTTTGTTTGACATTAATTCACTTGTTCTGAATTAGGTAATAGATGAAATAAGAGTTAGAAAGGCAGTTAATTGTAAGGAATTCTAAGGAGCTATATTTATTACATTGGTGCAAAAGTAATTGTGGTTTTGGACCATGAAATTTAAGTCATTATAACTAGGCTTAAACAAATCTTTAATTAATCAAAATAGGAACCGTTGCAATCAACACATTTTTGCCAACGAGAAATAAATTGGTTTATTCCTTTAGCGTAAGCATGCTTTGGAATTCGAGGAACGGGAAAGCGTTTCCTGCACCCTGCTGGTTGTCAAGATGCTTGAAGAAGTGGTAGTTGGCAATAGGTCAGGTGAATATGGCGATGAGGCACAACTTTGTAGACCGATTCATACAACTTTCGAAGCGTTAGTTGCATGACGTGCAGTCGGTCGGGCATTGTGGAGAAGAATGATGACCGAGGCCGGCTGCAGGCGCTGCAGTTTTCAGTGTGTCTCATCAATTTGCTGAGCATGCTTCTCAGATGTAATGGTTTCGCTGGGATTCAGAAAGCTGTAGTGGATCAGACTGGCAGCAGACCAACAAACAGTGACCAAACTTCATGCAAGTTTGGCTTTGGGAAGTCCTTTGGAGCTTCTCAGTCCAACCACTGAGCTGGTTGTTGCCGGTCATCACCGGTGGTTGTACAAAATCCACTTTTCATTGCACATTACAGTCCAATCTAGAAATGGTTCATTGTTGTTGCAGAGAGTAAGAGAAAATAATACTTCAAAATGGCATTTTTTTTATTTCCGGTCAGCTCATGAGGCACCCACTTATCGAGCTTTTCACCTTTCCAATTTGCTTCCAATGCTGAACATCCGTAGAGCTGACGATGAGTTCCTTGGCAACTTCTCATGTAGTTGTAAGAGGATCAGTTTAGATGATTGTTCTCAGTTGGTCACTCTCAACTTCCAATGGCTGGCCACTGTGCTCCTCATCTTCAAGGTTCTCATCTCCTTTGCAAAACTTCTCGAACCAACATTGCACTATACGTTCGTTAGCAGTCCCTAGGCCAAATGCATTGTTGATGTTACGAGGAATCTCTGCCACATTATGACCCATTTTGAAATTGAATAAGCAAATCGCTTGAATTTGCTTTTTGTCTAACATTATTTCCATAGTCTAAAATAAATATAAAATAAACAGCAAGTAATACGTCATTAGCAAAAAAACACAAAGTGAGAAATGCACATTAAAATGATGTATAACATAACCACATTTAATTTAAGAATATATTCCAATATCAAATGGCAAGCTTCAACAATGCAAAAACTGCAATTATGTTTGCACCAACCTAATAAAATCTCCATTAAAGACTGTCAATTTAGGCCAAATCCCTTCAGAATGGTTTTATCAGTGCTTCTCAGAGAGCGGTCCCTAGGGTGACAGAGGAGTAGCACCCAGGAAATCGTTAGCAATGCAGATTCTCACTGCACCCCTGTCCTGATGAATCAGAAATCCTGGCCCTGGGTGTTTATCAAGCCCTCCAAGTGAAGCTGGTGTACACTCAAGTTTGAGAACCACTGTGTTACCTCTTGCCTATTCTGGGAACACTCTGAGAAAAAAGAGACCTTAACAAAGCTCTCCTTTATCTTGCTGAACATTAGGGCAGAAAGGGATCTTAGAGAGCATACAGATCAACCTTCTTGTATTTTTTACAGATCTGGAAACTGAGGCCTAGAGATTATCAATGGCAACCGAAATTTGGAGTACAGTGTGTGCTTGCAACACAGCCGAGATCCCAGATACACTGTGTGAACAATCAACTACCATTTTATGTATTTAAAATCATTTCACTTTTCTCTAAGGAATAGAAAAAACCATTTCTATTTATTAATAGACCCCAGATGTAGCTGCAGAACCAATCACAGCTAAAGACAAAGTCAAAATATTTGAAGATGTTCTGGAGAAAGAAAACACCTTATTTTAGTGAGTAAATAAAAATTCAGTGGCCAGAAATATCAGGCTTGACATCAGATTCAAACCAACACCAGCTCTCACAGCTCCTTAACCAGCCTGAAACTAGGAATATTTCTCTGCCTAGTTCCCAAAGCTCCCAAATCACACCTTTCCAAGAACACTGTCAGCCTGGACAATGGCTAAGAATACAAGCCTTAGGCTACTTACTAGTTGTGTAGTCTTGGACAAGTTACTTTTTCTCTTTGTGCCTCAGTTTCTTCATCTACCTCAGAGGACTGTTGAGAGAATTTAATGAGACAGTGCTTGTAAAGTTCTTGGCACAGTGTATATGCTCTATAAATATTGGCTGATATTCTCACTACTCGTAATATTACCAATCCTACAGTGTAGACAGTTTGTATGTTATCTTCACATATGAAAGAAGCACTTTTATTGAATGTCAGAAAGCTACATCCATTAATATTGGTCTGTCTGTACCGATCAGCCACACTGCCTCATGGTGATGCCCAAGTAGCAATAAGGAGGGTTAAAGGCATAATTAGTGTTACAGTGTAAAGGCAGCCAAATGACTTATGTATGTAGCATTTCAATGTCCAACTGAGCCTCATAGCAATGTGCCCTAACAACTGAGCAACCAAGCACAACTGATCTGAGGCCCCAAATCAGATGGTATTGCATTGACTGATAAACATTCCTGCAAATATCTTCACCTAAAGAAAATCTTCAGAGTATCTCATTACATCCTAATGAATATTTTGTGGCTAACACTATCCAGAGTTGTAGTTTTTCAGCTTCATGTGCCTAAGGGCAAATGCTTTGAGGATAGCTCTTAAGAGGAAAAATACCATTATATCTTAAACCACGTGATCCCAGAGCTGAAATTTCCTTACCCTGCTGTGAAACTTGGCAGTTCGATAAGACTTAGGTGACAGATTGTACACCGTGTAGTGGTCGAGATGTCTGGAATCCAAAAAGCTTCGAATGTCATCAACTTGATTCCTGAATCCTATGTCAACACTGTCCAGAGGTAAGGACATCACTGCGAGGGTCACACAGAAGGAAAATAGGTTAAAACAACTCCACTGTCGTGATGGGCAGTCACTGAAAGTTGAGTTTGAGCAATTAATAACCCCGAGAAACTTACCAATAATTCTGGAGGTAACATACGTGAAGTCTAAATCTCCCTTTGTGTAGCTAAAAACAAAACAGAAAAGGGCACTCATTAAAATGATCCAAATATGCCCAGATTTCTCTTTCCCAATCACTTGCCCATCATCATCAGGAACACTTCTGTCTAGCTGGCATATTTTTTTATTGTTAAATTTATTGGGGTGACATTGGTTAGTAAAAATTATATAGGTTCCAGGTGTATGATTCTATAATACATCATCTGTGTATTGTAGTGCGTGCTCACCACTCAGAGTCAGATCTCCTTTCATCACCACATGATGGACTCCACCCACTCCCCCTTACCCTCAGGTAACCACTAAACTATCGACTGTGTCCATGAGTTTTTATTTCTTTCAGTTTTATATTCCACATATAAGTGAAGTCATATGGGTCTTGATTTTTTTCTGTCTGACTTATTTCACTTAACACGATGATCTCAAGGTCCAGGTGATGGAAATAATCAAAGTGTCCTTTAATAGATGACTGGATAATCAAATTGTGGTATATTTACGCAATGGAATGTTACTCAGCCATAAGAAAAGATGAAATACTGCCATTTGCCATAACATGGATGGAACCTAGCTGGCATATTTTGACTTTTCTCAAACAAGGAAGCACTGTTGTGAGCCGACAGCCCACACTCTAAGGAAAGTAAACCTATCCCTCCAAGTGGTGTACCCTTATCCCCTTTGTAGACAACACTTTATAAACAGAATCCATTCAAAATAAAGAACAATGCTTATTTATTAACACAGATTGTTCCAACCTCTTGGCCTACAGGAGGAAATCTCCCACACGTGTAAGCAGCCAGCAGGGCAGGGAGGAAGTAATGGAGAAAGAACAAAGGATATCCTTGTTCTATCTACCAGGCCCTAGTTGGGAACTGGAAGGAAGGGGTAAATTTTACCTTTGAACAAAGATTAAAATCTTGGTTAATATACTGGACTTGACATTTGAATTTCTGATTTAAAACTATACATAGTAACTTCAAGTGACCCTAGAACTTTCTAATAACCTGAGAATTAAAAAAAAAGAATTCATATGGCCTGCTTGCAAAAGTTTTCATCCAGCGGAAAGGTAGAAAACTTCTCCCACTAAATAAAATTTAAAGGACTATTAAAATATAAAAACAAAAATTCTGTTTTGATTGCAGTCCATGAGTGTTGCTTATTCAGACTGCATAAACATTATTATCTCATTTAATTCTCAAACCACCCAAAGACACAAATCCTACCAGGGTATAAAAGTAAAGCTCAGAGAGGTTAATAAACTTGCCTTAGGTCTCATGGTTAACAAGGGCAGATTATGCATTACAATTCAGGATATTGAATTCAAAAGCCAGGAATGGCAACCACTCTACTCTTAGGTACCAGTGAGCTGAGTCACCCCAGCCTGTGCTTATAACTTCTGAAGGATTCAACTTTATGGCTTCCGTGACATTGCTCAATCAGGTCCCATGCAATATTATCACAAAATCGACAGTCTTTGATCCAGACCAGCAGTTGGCAGGTAACCAGATCCCTTTGGGGGCAATGAAGTCCATTAAGTGAAAGAACACACATACCTGGTAACAGACTGTATAACTCTGGACGATGTGTCTTTGAGGGTGTCTTTCAAGTTGTCCTTTAGGTTACTGAAGAGTCTCCCTGCACCTCCTTTCACCATGTCAAAGAGACCTCCCCCATAGCTGGGTTCCATGTCTGGGGACGAGGCACCTGCCAACAAAACACAGACAAGGAGGTGATGGCACAGACTACACAGAAAACCAGTCCCTCCTTGTTCTCTGTGAGTCTGGGACACACACTCCTGGAAGTTACATCCCGCTCTCAGATCTCATTGACTCTGGGTTACAGCAATGACTCTTGTCCTCCGAGTCCAAGGCAAGGGCCTCCCTAAGTGACAGGAACAAAAACCTCCAGAGCTGCATGCCCAGTACTGTGTCTCCTGGTCACATGTGCCAACCAAGCACCTGAGATACAGCTCATAGGCACTGAGATGTATAGCGAGCATAAAACACACATCAAATTTCAAAGGCAGTACCAAAACAAAAACAGAATGTAAAATGATTCATGATATTTTTACACTGATTGCATGTTGAAATGATAGTATTTGGGATATACTGAATTAAATAGATTCTGTTAAATTAATACTGTTAAATTCATTTCATTTGTTCCTTTTAACTTTTTTAATGAGGATACCAGAAAATTTAAAATTGTGTATGTGGCCTGCGTTATCCTTCTTTCGGACAATGCTGTTCCAGAGAGACAGCCGAGGAAGAGCAGCTTAGAAACGGGTCCAGCAGCCTCCTCTGCCCTTCGATGGAGCTGTTAGAAGACCCATTCCATGGCTATCCCTTAAAGAAACAGTTCACTTCTGTCATGGAAAACATCTTCTGAAGGGCCTTTATAATAGATTTCAGGCCTGAGGACGCAGGTCATTAATGTTACCAGGTCACTATTCCAGGTTCTTCCCTCTTACAGCTTCATAGAATCGTACTAGCTGGCCCCTTGCTGTTTGCTTTAGCCTAGAGTTCCTCCACCTTGGCACTATTGACATTTGAGACCAAATACTTATTTGCTGAGGGGTGGGGATGCTGCCCTGTGCACTGCAGTGTGTTTAGCAGCATCCTTGGCCTCCATCCACTAAATAGGACCATAGCATCCCTCCACGTCCCCCAGTTTTAACAACTAAAAAGACCTCCAGATAGTGGCAAGTGTCCCCTGAAGGGTAAAGTTACCCGCAACTGAAAACCAATGCTCCCGTCAATGATGTGAGTGAATGGGTTATATGTCACAACCAGTATCTCCTGGGTCTCTGCGTAAGGAGCTTTGTGGCAGAGCTGCCAGCTGACCTTTGACGAATACATAGAATGAGTAAGGACAAACCCTTTCTTACTCAGAACCACATTATTCCCATTTGGGGAATGTTCATTACCACAGCACAGCTCAGCTTGTAAAGATGTAGGAAGGAAGCAGAAAGCTAATACAATGGCCTGGTAGGCTATACAGCCCAGCAGTCAAGAACATGAGTCTATCTCACCAGGGTTCTGGCCCAGCCTTGCTACTTCTAACTGTGATCTTGGGGAGTCAAGTCTTTCCAAGCCTCTTTCTTCCTTTCTATAAAATAGGGATAAAAATAGTGCCTAGTTCATAGGGAAAGGTTAATTGACTGCATATAGGCTATTAGCATAGCTCCTAATATATCTAGGGGCAACAGACTGTAGTTATACTATCATTATGCCACATCCTGAAATTCCTATGTTGATATTTTTAATCTGTGTTCGCTTTTCAACTGTATGATGGCAAAGGGTAAGAATGACATCTATTAATTTTTTAAATGCAGTATTTATTGTGCACTTTAAAGTATTATAAGAGAATAGAGCTCAGGGTAGATGTTCTTACCAAAAAACAAAAAGAGAGTTTTCAAAAAATGATATAACAATGGCTGTTTTAACAAGTAAAGTTAGTTTCTTCTGGATCCCAGAATTCAAACCATATTTATAAACATATAATTCAGCTACTGCTTGGTTTAAATGGGTTTGTTGGGCTAGCCTGGGAAATATTATCACTTCTACTATTTTCTACTGAGAAAATATTTTCCAATGTATATATCAAACAACTCAACAAACTTTTGAAATACAACATGATTTTACATGCAGTGGTTTCTTTACAATTGTACATAAAATGTTTTTTACTATAAAATTGAGTTGACATGTAAAATACTGCTTTATGCCATGATAAATATATTACTGCTTACAAAAAAACAAAGGTACAACAAAGAGAGAAATGGTGCAGTCAGAAAGTGATGTAGAAAAATAAAACAAACAATGACTATAGATCAGGGGTTGACAAACCAAGGGCCCATGGGCCAAATCCAGTCCACCACCTATTTTTGTACAGTCTGTGAAATAAGAATGGCTTTTTCATTTTTAAGTAACTGAAAAATGTCAAAAGAAGAATAAGGTTTAATAAGGTGAAAATAATACTCAGGTCAAATGCTAGTGTCTATAAGTAAAGTTTATTAGAACACAGCCACACTCCTGCCTTTACATATTGTCTATGGCTGCTTTCATGCTACAACAGCAGAGTTGAGTAGCTGTGACAGAGAGACCTTATGGCCCACAAAATTGAAAGTATTTACTATCTGGTCCTTTTCAGAAGTTTCATGCTCCCTGCACTAGATGGTTAAAAAGACTCACATTCTGAAGAATCCAGAGCTTGCCACTTCTGGTACTTTTCTAAATGCTTCAGCTGAAATGAACTCCAATGGGAAGAATATACCCAATAAAGGGTTCTCAGGAATTTGAAGATCTCAGAGGGTGGAGGACAGAGTAGAGAAGAGCATGAGAGTGCCATTCAGAGAAAACGATCTAGATCTGTGTCTCAAGGCTCGAGGCAGATTCTTGTTCCATGATATCTTGTCATTTCATAATCTAAGTCCACCAGAGACAAACATCAGAGAACTGTACCTTACCCAACCCCATCATTTTTTTTCATTTTTTTAATAGAGATGAAACAAAGAGATAGTTTATTGAAAGGGTGTGATAAACAAGTTTTCTTGGAATTTCTAATGTTTACGAGACGACGAGCACCACCTTATCCTCCCAAGTCATAGGAACTCACCACATGTATAACCTGACCAGTTCCCACTTGCTCAGTGACATAAAATTTCTATCTCCTAGGAGAGAATCTCTGCTTTTCACTGGACTGTTAGTTAGCTATTTGCACATTTATTTAAATCAAGCTTCATTTCAAAAATGATTTGAGGTAATTTTATAGATATTTGGAATAAAATATATTTTTAAGAAGACTGGCACAAATGTTAAGACTGGTCTTAATTGCCTTAATGTAACAAGAAAATATAAGAAAAGTTAAGTGTGGTTACTTTTCAAAAACATCTCAGTGATTAGTCAGCCATGGACAAAATATCATGAGAAGTACTGTGAAAAAGGAAGGAAAATATTGACACAAGCCTTGCCCTGGAGAGGCCATAATTCGCAGTGGCTATTCCCCAGACATGCTCTCACTGCTCATACAATGCAAGTGCCCATGCCACCCTAGGCCTCTGGGCCTCCACAAAGATACTTCCCACAGAGCATTACCTGTCCCATTTCCAGAAAGTCCTTGTCATCCAGTTCTAGTAACTGTGAGTTACTAGTCCATAGTGTTCAGGGTTAACCTGTTAAGAGATGACTAATAATCCAAATTTTGGCAGGTGATCTGTTCCTCTTCATGTTCCTTTTCACCAACAAGGCGTTCTCTTCGGTAGTTATTTAGGTGTCATAATGCTACAAGTGTCCTTTCCTGGCGCCTACAAAGTTGACAACTACAGGACGGAAATTACCAAAACTAAAGGGACTTTTGAACCATTAGCCCCATGTTCTGGCAAATGCTATTTTGTCTCCACAACACAACCAGTCTCACGACCATAGAAGGCTTCGTCATCCTTATTTATAACAGATTTTTCAGCTCTTGCCTTTGCACAACTAGAGATAAAGAATCACATGGAGGTAACAACTAGAAATACCATGGAAAACCTAAGGCTTCCAAAATCAAAGACAGCTTAAACCTCATTCCCCATTTACCCTACTTAAGGGAAAGTTAGAGAAAAGAGGATGGACTTTGGGGACACAGAGAGATCTTACACTGGAGACTTAGTTTTTCCACTTAAAAAACTGAGTGACCTTAAGCATGGTATTTTACTGCTCTGAGGCCTCTCTTCCCTTTATAAATTGTAAATTAAGAACAAAACCTTTTCTACATGTCTCATGGTTTCAAAAGGACCAAATGAGATTGTGTATGTGAATATGACTTTTAAAGAATGAGATTTTCTAAAACAATGGGGAATTTTTATTTTAATTCTTAGAAATCTAGTTCTCATGTAAATAAGTCATTGGATTGACTATCATCTACCATGGAATGCCCAGGAATCCAACTGGAAATAACAATGACACAGAAAAAATAAAATTAAATTAAACAAACAAAAGTATCAACATTCCCTATGCCAAACAAGAAGGAAGGCATGGGACAAAACCAGCTGTCAAAATAAGGGCTTCACGTCAGCCAGAACTGGGTGGGATGCAACTTCTGCTACTGGCTGGATGTGCAGTTAGAGAAGTTAAGTAACTGAGCAGTCTTGCTTTCCTTACCTGTAAAATGGAAGCTTTCATTGACTATCGCACAGAGTTGTGTTCAGGATTACGGAAGACAAAGTTCTGTGAATCTTAGCATAGTGCCTGGGGTGTTGTAAGCACTTAATGAATGATAGCTACCCGGTGGCTCTGGGGAAGGGAAAAAAAAATAAAGCCATGAAAAATGCTGTCTCCAGCAAAGTTCGGCTGCCTCAGCAAAACAGGCCACGCTGTTCAGTTTCAGGGTTGATGAGCCCAACTGGAGATGTGTACAACACAGACAGCACCTCTTCCTGGAGCTTCCACTACAGCATACATAAACTCTTCATGTCTGATAGTTCAGAATCACCAATTTTTAATAGAGGCGAACCTCTTTACAGCACTGGGGTTTTCCCTTCCTATCTTGAAGTGATCTAGTAATGGTATATGCTATTTGCACATGGTACTGGTTTTTGGAATACTGAAATATTTCTGTACTATTTGGCGCATTGTATGCACTATTAAAACAAGTCATTGATGACATTGCACAACAGCAACCCTAGACAGGCACAGGTCTGGGAGCTGCTCAACAGACCAAGGAGACAGAGACCTGGGCATGTGCAGCGCCCGCCCATGGCTCCCGAGGAGCTCAGCACTGGCAGACCTGAGTCACAGAGCAGGTGGTGCCAATGACTCAGGCATGGAAAGTGTGACCCACAACAGGAGGGCCCACTGGCACCCAAGCACATCACAGCCCTGACAAGTCAACAGCACATCCAGCCCTTCTTCAGCTAGGATAAGGTGCCAGGGCCTTCCTGACAATTTAATGGGGAAGTTCATGAAAGGATCTGATGCCTATGTCAAACCCTGACTCAGAAATGAGGATCAGTTAGCAAGTGACAAAGACGCTCTAAACAATGTCCAAAATCAACTCAAAAATGGGAAACTAGAATGATAAATTCTGCTATAGATGTTATCACCTGCTAAACAGTTATGTCATGTTGTATGCACATTTATTTGTTCAGAGAATAAAAGATATCTATATTTCACATCATATGTTTATATATTAATTTATATTTTCATAGCAGTTACTATATATTTTATTATCACTCCTGATACCATCGAAACAATGTACACAGTCTTTCTCTATCCACTTTTCAGGACTTTGATAGGAGAAGCAGCCCCAGCTCCTTCCCAAGCTATATGGCTAATGGAAGAAACACAGATTCAGAACCTCAAAAAAAAATGAAAAAACTCCTTTCCATCTTGTGCCCGGCAGGATGGCTCCAGCAAAGAAGGGTGGCGAGAAGAAGAAGGGCCGTTCTGCTATCAACGAGGTAGTGACCAGAGAATACACCATCAACATTCACAAGCGCATCCATGGAGTGGGTTTCAAGAAGCGTGCCCCTCGGGCACTCAAAGAGATCCGGAAATTTGCCATGAAGGAGATGGGAACCCCGGATGTGCGCATTGACACCAGACTCAACAAAGCCGTCTGGGCCAAAGGAATAAGGAACGTCCCATACCGTATCCGGGTGCGGTTGTCTAGAAAGCGTAACGAGGATGAAGATTCACCAAATAAACTCTATACATTGGTTACCTACGTACCTGTCACCACTTTCAAAAATCTGCAAACAGTCAATGTGGATGAGAACTAACTGCTGATTGTCGAATAAAGTTATAAAAATGCAAAAAAAAAAAAAAAAAAAAAAAGAAAACAGAGAAATTAATTAGATCAGGCATGTCCAACCTATGGCCCAGGATATCTTCGAATGCACCTCAACACAAATCCTTAAAAACATGAGGGGATTTTCTAGTGACCATTTTTTAGCTCATCAGCTACCATTAGTGTTAGTGTATTGTATGTGTGGCCCAAGACAACTCTTCTTTCAATGTGGCCCAGGGAAGCCAAAAGGTTGGATACCCATGAATGAGATGATTACCTAAGTCTCCTCCAGTTCTAAAAGTCTCTGGCACTATCAGCATCGTAAAAAGGCCATCTATTATATTATACGAGTACTTCAGGTTATGTACTCTGCAGTTTTCATAAACTATTATGCTAAATCAGACCCCCACAACTAAGCACAGTGGTAGGTGGGATCCCAGTGAGGAAACTGATGCTTTATCAACAGTCAGACAGAATGAGAATGGACTGATGTTTGGATTCAAAGCCTCTGCACTTGTCCACCTGCCTTCTTTCATGGGGGACCCTGCTCTCATGCCTCCATTCTCCCACCTCACTTTGCACCTCCATCCTATGATTCAGGAAAGTCTGACCTGTATTAGAATTATTTGTGAATGGGTCTGCCCTGCCCGCTGAGACTCCGGGTCTTTAATAACAGAGACCATGTTTCATGCTTCTTCACATTCCTCTAAAATCTTAACACAGCACCTGGCACACAGTAAGCATTCAAAAAATATATTTGAAACTGAGCAGCTGTAGAATGCAAGAATCAGAGAGAAGATGGAAGGGATGGTCAGGACGACCAAGCAGATCAACCTCGGGACAGACCTGGTCTTTGCCTAACTGTAGGCAGCGAAGACAACCCAGATGCTTTCACTGTCTCCTCACACGTCTCTGAATTTCTGATTGCACCCACTTGAGCTTGCTTACCTACGAGATGTTTTATTGTACAGAAGCCTAATATTTGATCAGAAGACCAGGGAGAAATTTTTATTTTCAGACAGATAAGAGGAGCTAGTTAAGTAACCATTACTAGCTTCTCTTTCCTAAAAAGATCCAAGATGTTAAAAAAAAAAAAGATAAGAATAGAAAGAATGAGGGAGTTCCCTGATGGTGTAGTGGCTTAAGGCTTCAGCGTAGGCATTGTCAGCGCTGCGGCCTGGGTTCGATTCCCAGTCAGGGAGCTACCCACATACCAAAAAGCAAAAAAATAAAATAAAATAAAATAAATAAAAAAAATAAAAAAATAAAAAAGCCATGCAACCTCAAATTAGATTAAAAAAAAAAAAAAAAGTTGACAATGCACTGTGGAATTGTATGCCTGAAACCTATGTAATCCTTGCTAACAGATGTCACCCCAATAAGTCTAACAATAAAAATGAATTAAAAAAAAAAAAAAGAATAGAAAGAATGAGAAATTCAAAGTGAACACCACACTGAGACCAAAACTGACTCTGTAGAATAAGGGAATGCACAGTGGCTGCTAACAGGCTAGGCTGTCAGTGCTAGGGACATTCTGGCTAAATGGATGTGACATACAGTAGACGCTCAGTTAACTGGAACTCAAGCAACTGGCACTCTCAAGTAACTGGCACAAACATCTCTGATACTGTGCCAGTTGCTTGAGTATTGCAGGTTGCTTCAGAATGCCCAGGTACAGTTACCGGCAGCTACCAATCCCTGTGTGTACCAGTTAACTGAGAGTCTACTGTGTTTTATTCCTTCATAGATCATCAGAATCAGGCCATACTTACCAATCCAAATTCTAGCCAATAAAATCTCATGTAAAACCTATATGGATATTGTTTAATATGATTCAACAAATACTTTAAGTATTTACGGTATGCCGGGGAAACAAATCTATGTAAAGAGATCTTTCTTCTCCAACGCTTGGGCCAAGTACAGAGGTTCATCATTATGAAATAATAATGATCAAATCTATTTAAAGAGGTAAGGACACTCCAATGGAACTCTGAAGAAACAGAAAAGATTCTGCCCACCATGTGGCCTTTCAACTCCAGAAAGTGAGGGACCATGGTATTTTTTTCTTCCTCACCTAACCTGAAGATCAGGGCTCAAACTGCATTAAACAGGCTACGACATTTCCCTCTAATTACTAACCTTGTTGCCTGGAACAGAGAAAATGTCCTGTTATCTGACCCTGTTTCTGATGGAGGACAGAGATAACAGGACTGATGGGCTGCTTAAAGAATACCGCAAGGAAAAATATCAAGCAAAATCATTTTTCCAATATTCCAGTTCTGTTTAATGGGGGGGGGGGAAGACAACAGAGGCCTCCAAGGGTGACTGAGAGAACTCTTGTAACAGTCCTCCCAAAGAATCCCCAGATACACCTAGAAAAGGCAATCTTGGGACAGCACTGCGTTTGTCATGCAAGTAAGCTCTAAGAGACATTCTCGGCCCTTCTCCTTCCAACAAGATTGTCTCCTCCAAGCTCCTCCAAGACGGAAATACTGGAGTTGCCACTGCAAGAAGATTTCTTAGAAGAAGATCCAATTGTTCTCTCCAGAGGATCAGCTGCTACCATGGATGGACAGTGTTTGTTTACGAGATCAGGGTCAATGTGTATATACTACATACTACACACAACACACACATATGATAATACAGCTGCCAAAGGGGCCTTACTACATACTAAGCACTATTCTAAGGACTTACACTACCCCAAATAATAAAATTGAAAGGTATTTTTGCTCTGAATTTTCAGATAAGAAAACTGTGTCTCCAAGAGACAGATTCATGCACTCAGGGTTACTCAGCGAGGACATACAAAGGTCTGCGTGATGCCATGCATTTTTCATTTTATCAGGCACAATCATGTACATACAGCCACAGAAGTGAAGTCCTGCTCAAACCATGACAGGTAGCAATCAAAACTCATAACGTTTCAATATTCAATGGGATAGTAGCAATGTATTCCTATGCCTCAAATGGACATACCAGCAAGACAAAATGATTTTCCCCAATTGTTGCTGTGATTGTTTTTAAAAAACAGCTTTATTGACATGTATAAAATTGACATACTACAATAAACTGCACAAATCTAATATGTAAACTTTGATAAGTTTTGACATATACATGTATGATGTATACACATACACACACATACACAAACTAACATTTTTAACTCTAAAGCCTGTGTCCCTCTCACCATATCCTTGAAAGGAGTCCAGACTGGGAGAAGATGAGACGAAGACTTGAATCATCACAAAATGTCATCATTGCCATGCCATGGCCATTCTCTGCAAAGCTCTGTACTGTGCAAAGAAATAGGAGCTGTGCTCAATTACCTACATAACTATATATCACAGGGTGCAAGGGAAGGATCAACCAATATGCAATAAAGACCCCTGGGATTTCAGAGCTGCAAGTGCAATTAGTCAAGAAATTATGGGTGGGTGGGTAGGTGGTGGGTGTGGGTGTGTGTGTGTGTGTGTGTGTGTGTGTGTGTGTGTGGTTGAGGGGAGAGGAATGAAAGGGGACACAATACAGAGATGTGAATTCTGGTTTCTACTTTAAAAAATGGTTTTAATTCAGATTTAAATAAATAAATATCATATGTATATATGGTATATATTATTTTTGTTATATCATATTTTGTTATACATTATACAAGGTATGACAATTAATTTTGCAAACTCATCCTAGAAAAAGTGCTACATGTCTATTGCTGAATATCACTATGGCCACCTTTGAAATACCCCCACGTGGGAAACTATGCAGTGACACCAGTGCCTAGTCCACCCTTCAAAGCGATTCTGCAACTCTTTTTCTGGAATGGCCATCAGAGCTGCTTTCATACAATTACTATTGATGGCCAGTCCAGAAAAAGAGTCCCAAAATTGCTTTGAAAGGTGGATTGGGTGCTGACGTAGGTGCTTAGCTTCCTGAGGGGAGGACTTTGAAGGTGACTGTAGTGATATTTAGCAGTGGGGTATGTAGCACTTTTTCTAGGATGAATTCATGAAATTAACTGCTAGACCTCATATATATTTTATTATGTAATAATATAATACATATATAATACAGAAGTCATACATATTCAGTATGAAGAATTTGGGCACATTAAAGGACATCTATTAGGAGCATTCTAGAAGGAAAGCAAATGGCTTAGAAAAGAGGATAGCATTTAGAATGAAGGGAGAAAAATAGAAAATCTGAAATAAAACCAGAGAGTGGCCTTATTCAATGTAAAGACCACAAGGCAGTATGATTAACTTATTTGTCTGCACCTCAGCTTCACTAAAGCCGAAGAGAAAGGAATTAAAACAGAAGAAAATAAAACAAGAGAACAAAGGTAACCACTGTTAACACTTTAGAGAACTCTATATCCTTGAGTTTTTAGTTCTGTGCTTTCATACATGTGCACACACATAGGAGGGCTGTCTGGAAAAAATCCAGTCACAAGTGCCTCTATTTTTCATATTACACTTTCTGGACAGTCCTCGTATACTGTGTGTTCTGTCGACATACAAAGAAAAAGATCATACTATATATAGTTTATGCTTGCCATTTTTCCCACTTAACACTGAACAGTTGGTCCAAGTCATGAATTTTTCTCTAACATCTCAAGTTACACACACACACACACACACACACACGTGTGTGTGTATGCATATAAAGTGGACAGTGTTCAGAGGAGCCTGTTTCCACATAGAGGACAGGAATGCAGGTGGCTGGAAGTGGGAAAGGAAGTCTTTACAGAAGAGGTGGTATTTCAACTGCACTTTGGGTACTTTGGGTAGAAATGGGCTACACAGCATTCCGAGCTGAAGGAGGAGAGCAAGCAAAGGCCGAGAGACCACCAAGTCAATGACAGACAATAAAAGGAAAAGGATGCTACCTGAGCCCCAGCTAGAACTGTACTAGGGACTGTACTAAGCACTGAGAGATGGCAATCACTGTCTCCACTAAACAGATGAGGAAGCGGGAAGGGGCAGGGCTCAGATGGCTAAATAATTTGTCTAAGGCTCTGTGCCGGACCCAGGATATCGTGCTGTTTCCTCAGGGAACTGGGAGGAGGCAGGGGGTGAGTTAGACAGAAAGGGAGGTGAGACTGAGAAGGTGAGTGGTCCTCAGATTCCAGAATGAGTGACGGTCAACCTAAAGAGTAAGGACTTTTACTTGTTCTCTGCATAATTGCTTGGGGGAGCTGATTGACATAACAAATGACAAAAAAAATGGTCATCAACAGATTTCCAAACTGTTCGCAGACCAAGTTAATATTAATATTGCCGCTGACAAATGAATTCCCCAGGGAAAGCACACCCTTTAGGGGCATATTTCAAAAGCCAGAATTCCACCAGGGGGCACTTGATGGAAATTTCAAGGCAGTGCCTTCAGCATCTTATTATCAGATAAACGCATTAGCAGGAACCCCTGACAGGCAGTCTTTGAAGTAAGTTGTGCCAAGCATAAACATGCTCAGTGAGGCTAAGCGAACTCAGAGGGAGGACACATGTAAATGCTAAGTACACTGGGAATGCGTGAAGGTGAAGGTGAAGCCTGAGACAAACAAAAAACACAACCAACCCACAGCAAGCCTTTGGAGGAAAATCTGCTACCTGAGTGCAAAGAGAGCTTGCACCTCCTCCAGTTCACTGGTCTCAAGGACGAAAGTTTCTGGCGTGGATTTGGCTTGTGGAGACACAAAAATCTGACCACTACCCTCTAGCAAATTCAGTCAGAGTCAATGACAGGGGCTGGCTGGGCCAGACTTGGGAAACTACCTGGGTCTGTCCTCAGCGCTCAGCAGATGTGCTAAATCTCAAGGGCACACTCTTACCTGCCAAGGTGTAGGGTGGTTCCTAAACTCTCTTCTCCTCAGAAAAATGACCCTTGATGAGTTACTTGTGCCAAAGAGTCTCAACTCAACAATAAGCACTCCTGGAGAACCAGGAAAAGAGAAGCAGCATGTGGTACCAGCACGCTACGGTTGAAGGCACAGAGGCTGTGCAAATCAGCAGACATAGGTTCATACCACTGACCTTGCTTCCTCACCACCTCTGTTGCCAGTGGGCAGGCTAACGAATCTAAGCCTCTGCTTCCTCCACGGTAAAATGGGAGCTGACAGCTTTCTTCCACGTATGTGATGAGGTTTAAATGAGATCATGTCAGAGAAGCACCTGTCACCTGGAAGGCAATCATAAATACTATTTCCCTATGCATGCCTATTTCCTATTCCCCCATGAGAAAGTGAAGGAGATCCTACACACAGAACACATGAGAAAGGGACAGAGACAGGCCCTTGGGAAAGGTCTGCATCTAGGAACTGCCATGTTCTTCTATCAATTCAATGGACAGGCCACTTACTATCCAACCTGATGCAAAGAGAAAGCCTATGATACCTTCCTCACAGAATCAGCACAAAGATGAAATCCACCATCTGTAAAGGCACACTGTCTGTCACATTCACAACTTCATACATGGTAACTTGAGGTGTGTGGTGGCCCCGAGTTAACTAGAACATCGCTCACAATGGATAACCACCTGGGACTCTGAAATCCTTTCCTTGTCTGGAGATTTTCTATTATATGGGGACTGGAACTACACAGGATGGGACATCCAGGAAATAGTCCTCAGAGGAAAGTCCTCACATGTGCTGCCTGAGGAAGGCTTATCCTGCAAAGGAAGGGGTCCACCACTGGCTCCCATGTTAACTAGCTGCTCCGGATGTCTTTCTGGCTTAATTATGCTCCAATAATCCTGATAAGACTGACTACAAATGATGACAGTGGAAATCCTAAAATGAAAACAAGGTTAATGTCATGACTTCAATCTCAGCATGAGGGCCCATAATTGGAAATCATGGACTTAATTGAATTCTGGGCATAGCATTGCCAGCTGGATTAAATTTTCTGAGACGTATTTCTTCACTCATATGAAGATAACTGAAACACACCAATGACAATGAAGCCAAGGATTGGCTGTTGCTGAGGAGACCGATAATTGATTATTTCCCTGGCATACCAGTTACCCAACCAGCAAGAGTCTGAAGTCATGCTTTGGAGGGGCCATCACCATCATTGCAGCCTTCCCTGTCTCCTACATGCTCTAGGGTGCTATGTCACCACTGTGAATCTCAGTTTTGAGACAATACTTATTAACTGAAATACAAAACATAACAATACACAAGGGCTCTCCGGAAAAAATCCAGCCACTGTCAACATAAAAGAACAGTGTGCAGCTGGTCACTATCCAGAATGCCCTCATACATTACACACACACACACACACACACACACACAAATGCACAACAAGAAGGGACCACACCAGCGTTCCATGCTCACCACCACCTATTTAAGGAGCCTGGTGAGGGAAGGGGAACAGGGAAGAGCTGTGTGGCTCGTCTTCCACAGGCTGCCGAAAAGGCAGCACCCACAGCACAAACAAGAGTGCTGCGCACCCAGGGCCTCCCTGAGTTCAAGGCAGTGCCTGCCTCTGCTTCCCATCTGGCAGATGCAGACTCTAATGCTAGTTCCTGCAATCTGTTCTGTGTGGGTCTATCTGCTCTTGGGACACAGATTTCCAGGCATGAATCCTCATCCAGCACTGAGGAGGGATGGTGTTAAAATCTCCACTGCAGAGGAGGAAAGGGACTCTGAGAGCTGAATAATGTGCCAAAGGCAATGACTCCACTGCATACTAGAACGAGGGTATCACCCTGTTTCCTCAGGGAGCTGGGAGGACATAGAATGTGTGTGTTATGTGATAGAGGGAGGGAGGGGAGATGAGGAAGTGGAGTGGTCCTCAAATCCCAAAAGGCTTGAAAGTTTAACCTTCGAAGTACACAGAGATATTTAGAATTATTGAGAGGGGTGTGGGAATGCTTCTGTTGGAAGCTATAACAAGTCAAAATTAACTGAGTTGAGCAAGAAGAACTTACTGAGAACAGACAGTGCTCGATTTATACTGTATCTGTACCAAGCACCAAGCAGGATGCCTACCAGCGTAAACAGTCCAAAATAGGACACTGAATTGAACAGAATTGAATTTGTAAAGAAACCGTGAGCTCCGTTTCAGCCCTAAAACAAGTGCAATTGCATGGAAATGCTGCAAGGTAATAATAGCAGTAGCTATCAGTTATTATTCACCTTCTCACTGTTGGGAGCTGAGACTATGAGCTTCATGCCCATTATCTCATTTAATCCTCACAATCATGTTGCCAAGTAAGTTCTATTATCCTCCTTTCTCAGAGGAGCAAACTGAAGACCCAAGAGACAAATACAGTCACACAGTCAGGGCTCTTCCCCGGGTGTCTCTCACCCCACAGCCTGTGTTCTTCTCATGGCATTTTGCTGCTACACATACATACACACACACACACACACACACACACACACACACACACGTCAGTTAAAAGCTTAAACCAGGGGTGTCCAACCTTGGGCTTTCCTGGGTCACATTGGAAGAAGAATTGTCTTGGGCCACACATAAAATACAATAATGCTAATGATAGATGATGAGCTAAAAAAAAAAAGGTATGTACATAATATTTGTAATGTTCTAAGAAAGCTTACAAATTTGTGTTGGGACACATCCAAGCCGTGCTGGGCAGCAGGTTGGACAAGCTTGGCTTAAACCATAAAGGGAAACAGTCAAACCAGAAAGCACTGCTGGAGAATAGAGAAGTTAAGATCCTGGTCTGATGTCTGTTCTGTACATGATCTAAGGATATTTGTAACACCAGACACTAAAGGCACAAATCTATGAAAACTACATCCTGAGACTTCAAGAGGCAGGAGAGGAAAGTCGCGGCCCAGCCATGCTCATGGCCTTGTGCGGAGTTGGTGGTCACACAAAGGGATGGCAATGACAACAAAGATGCTCTTTGCTTACATGTAGAATCTAAAAACAAGCCAAACTCATAAAAAAAAGAAAAATGGTCAGTACAGTAGCTGGAGGGTGAGGGGATAGGAGAGATGTCGTTTAAGAGTACAAAGGCTTGCAATGAGTAGTAAGTCCTAGAGATCAAATGCACAATGCAAGGTCCGACAATTAGTTCGTGAACTCATCCTAGAAAAAGTGCTACATACCTCATTGCTGAGTATCACTATGGTCACCTTCAAAGTACTCCCCTTGGGAAGCTCTGCACCAATGTCAATGCCTAGTCCACTCTTCAAAGCAGTTTTGGAACACTTTTTTTGGAATGGCCATTAGAGCTGTCGTCATGACCCTTGATGTCCTGAATGTCATCAAAGTGTCTTCTTTTCAATATTTTCTTTATATTCTGGTAAAGAAAAAAGGCACTGGGGGCCAGGACAGGTGAGTAGGGAGGGTGTTCCAATACAGTTACTTGTGTCCTGGCTAAAAACTCCCTCACAGACAGGGCCGTGTGAGCTGGTGCATTGTTGTGATGCAAGAACCATGAGTTGTTGGCGAGAAGCTCAGGTCATATTCACCTAACTTTTTCACACAGGCTTTTCAGCACTTTGAAATAGTAAACTCAGTTGACTGTCCAGTTGGTACAAATTCACAATAAACAGTCCCTCTGATAGCGAAAAAGGATTAGCGACATCCTTTTGACTCCTGATTTGGACTGACAGAACGTTTTTGGTCATGGAGACTTGGCTGACTTCCATTGTGCACTTTGACACTTTGTTTCAGGGTCATATTGTTACACCCATGTTTCATCACCAGTGATAACATGGCCCCAAACAGCATCTTGCCTCTCCAAAAGTTCCTGGCAAACTTCAACTCTCCTTTGCTTTTGTTCATCAGTGAGCTCCTTTGGGACCACTTTCGCGCACACCTTTCTCATGCCAAGATTTTCAGTTAAGATTTCCCTGTTTCTCTATCCATGTTTACTTGGTCTGCTGTGCTTCTCATAGTCAGTCGATGATTTTGATGCATAATTCAATGAATTTTTGCAATGCTTTTGTCAGTTCTGCTCGTCATTGTCCGCCCTGACCTCTCTTCATCAGGGACACTTTCTCTCCCCTCGGAAAAACATTTAATTTATTTGAACACTACCATTTTCTTCATGGCATTATCTCCATAAGCTTGAACTAACATGTCCCTGCTTTCATTTCCACTCTTTCCAAGTTTAACAAGAAATTGAATGTTTGTTCATTACTCTAATTCGAGCTCCAACATGCTTGTGATGGCACACAAAAACACAAAACAACAATTACGAACACCACTCAGCAAGACACCACCACACATCAACATGACCACAGCTATACCAAGGTTATAACACCTGACTGAGTTGTTTGTACAGTGCTGTAACATAAGCGCACAGTGGCAAGTTCACGAACTTAATTATCTCATATACTAAGGACAACGATACTGTGTTATAATAATGAAACTTCCTAAGAGACTAGATCTGAATTATTCCAACCACAAACAAGAAATGATAATGATGTGACATGTTAAAAGATGCTAACTATCGCTACAATGGCAATCATATCATATTATTAATATATAAAAGTATCAAACCAACATGTTGTATGTCTTAAATTTACATAATGTTATGTCAAATATATTTTTAAAATGACATTCTTTCTTAAATTTGCTTCTCATTGCTGCCCAATGCCACCCACCCTACAGGCTCACGCAGTCTTTAGGGTCAGGAGCTGCTCAGTCAGACTTTGGTTCTCGTGTTCGCCAGCACGTGCATAATTATCTCAGCGACGGCAGCAGAGCGCAGGACAGAAAAGGCAAGAGCTCAAAGAACCAACCTGTGAATATGCGCTCCATCTTCCCAAAAAAGCCTTTCTAAACACTTTGCAGATCTGCTCATTGTTAAGTCCCTTTAAGTTGTAAAAGCAGTGCTGACAAACCCAGGGTCACAGCCTGCTTTGAGAAAGCTATAGAGCTCACAGAATTGATAAGTCATTATTGGAACTGTCTGGTCTCCCATGGTGCCTTTCAGATCCCAGATAACATGATCAGAGCTCACAGGCTCTGAAATTTCGAAATGGGCACCAAAAACCACAAGAAGGGTCTCAGTAAGGAGGGACAACATGGGAAGCCAAAAGCAGGTGACCTTCCATCATGAGTGGTATGTCCTCTGCAAAACCCAAAGCATGGAGTAAGTGGGTTAGTAGGTACATTTTAAAGGTTTGGTTTCCTTCTTCAAAAGGAGGAAACGGAGCTACAGGTAGCTTGTACAGAACCAGCTTGTACAGAACCTTTGTATGTGCTGGAACAGGGCGATCTGGCCCTTGGGTATCTGATCTCAGTTTCACTCAACCCTTCAAACAATCTGTCTGTGTGCAGCATAACTGTACAAGTTCAAGTAGCAGCTCCAGGGGGGAAACTAATTGTCACTGGGCTCCCCTATATGCCTGGTCCAAGTGAGATGCTTCACACACACTGCTCCATTTCACCCTTACAAGGACCCTGCTAAAAAGCCTAAGTTGGTCCCACTTTCCAGGTGCCAAAACGAGGCTCAGAGAGGTGACATAATCTGCTCAAGCTAAGAGACCTAGTAAGCAGTGGCAGGGGTTCCCAGGACCAAATGCCACGTCTGACTCCAGAATGCCCAAGGGTCAGACCACTGGATCAAAACACCTTTGGGTGCCTGTTTAAAAATGCAGAGTTCCATATTTTTTTCTCAATCAGAGTATTTGGAGATGGGGCCCAAAGTCTGCATCTTTCATCATCTGCTCAGGAACTTCACAGGGACATGTAACAACACAGCCACAACCCTGTGCCATACTTTGTCACTGAGAATAAGCTAGCTTAAATGAAGATGGCTGGGCCAGGGGGAGGCGGGGAGCTGCCAAGTACCGTGCACTTTCTGTCTGTCAGGCACTTCACACATACTCACATTTAATACGTACGACAACCCGTTGAAAAGGGTATTATACTATGCCCTTTTACACAGGGGGAAATTGAGGCTCATGAAAGTTAGAAAGGGCATGGGTCAGGACATAAACCAGGTCTGCCTGGCTCCAAATCTCAACCCCTTCCCTACTGCATTCCTCATTTCCCCCGTTTGACAGAGAGAAGAGGTCTCAGCATAATCACCAGCAGCACACGGGTGGGTGGACCTCAGAAGAGCTCCCCCTCCCTCAGCCAGTATAAATCGGGGGATGCCCAACTCTTCCCGTGGCAACCACTATCACTGCGCTTCTCACAGACGTGAAAACCTGGATTTGACAAGGACAGTGGGAGCACACGAGCGGAGTCATCACCCCCCTTCCGCACACACCCTGCACCAGCACCCACGCCCTCCTAGGCATGCGTCCTGGCATTTAGGTATCTGCATTATCACCAGGGAGTCCAGCCTTTAGGCTTCCCTGGGCCACATTGGAAGAACTATCTTGGGTCACACATAAACTACACTAACACTAACGAGAGCTGATGAGCTAAAAATAAGGTCCATGCATAATTTTCATAATGTTTTAAGAAAGTTTACAAGTTTGTGTCGGGCCGCATTGAAGGCCATCCTGGGCGGCATGAGGCCTGCGGGCTGCGGGTTAGACAAGCTTAAATGAGGGTAACCAAAGCAGTTCACGTTCCAAACACCTCTGTGCCCTTAAGCAGACGGCTTTCCCTCTCAGGGCAAATTGCTGCCTCCGTAAAACAAGGAGGTGGAATTAGTGGCTCTCCAAGGTCCCTTAACATTGGGTGACTCCATGTTTCACAGACTCTATAAAATGTAAGTTAAACTGTGATGTATGCAATCTGCTACAGGGCAAGGTACCCCCGTAAGAGCCCCACCAAATTGAACATGACATTTTAACTGCCACTAAGGGCAGCACTGGTCAAACAAAAGCATTCAAATCTCCATCAAGGCTTCTGTTTTCTTTTTGTCTGGGAAGCCCTGGTGAGGGCTGTTATATAACAAGCTGGGCGGCTGCAAATGCCTTCTGTCTTCTTTCCCTGAACTTGGCATTAATCTCACACTGAATAACCACTCCCCATTCTAGTTTCCCCTTTTTTGTAACCTTTAAACATCTGCACCTTGCCGTTTTAACTGATTGTAAGCTCCTAGAAGACAAGCAAGTAGTTTAGACAAGACTGCCTACACAGTGCAGAGCTCAGAGCTGTGGATACAGTGATAGTAAGAGTATTCTAGTATTCTGCTACTAAAAGTAATGAACAGTAACTAAGATCAGCTTGCACGTGAGTGCCTCTATACCCGGCATTGTTCTAAATGCTTTACAACCCTACGAGGTACATAGTATTACTTTCGTGTATTTTGTAGATGTAGAAACAGATAGAGAGGCTATCTTCCTTGCTGAGGTCACATAGTTAATAAAGGCAAAACATGGACAGTCTCCCACACCATTCGTTAAATGCATATACCTAAAGAACAACTGGGGCTGTGCACCTTCAGCATCAAACAGACCTGGGTCCAAATTCCAGCTCAGCAATTTACTATAACAGCTGTTTCTTTAGATAAGCTGCTTAAACCCTGCGCCTCAGTGTCTTCATCTGTAAAATGGGATGATGACATCTACCTTGTGAGTTATTCTGAAGATCAGAGATAAATACAGTAGACTCTCAGTCAACCGGCACCCATGGAGATTGGTGGATGCCAATAAATGTAAGTAGACTCTCTGTTAACAGAACTCAAGCAACGGACACTCCAAGCAATTGGTGATTGCTTGAGTTTCGGTTAACAGAAAGTCTACTGTACCTATAAAAGAACTTCGTGTTGTGCCTGGCCTAGTCAGTTAGGCATACATATACTGAACTGCTTTCTACTCAGTAAAAGGCTTTGTGGTAGGAAAACCAAAGAAAGCACGCTCCCTGTCCTCAAGCTGCTCATAGTCTACTGATGAGATGAACATAAAGAAAAAGACTAAATACCATAAGGAAAGGACAATGCTATGTACAGGGTATCTATCACTGGAACACAGAGAAGAGCACCTGAGAATAGGGAAAGCTAAACAGAGTTTGCAAGGAGGAGAGAGGTTAACGAGGACAGATGAGGAAGGAGGAGGGCTTTCAGGGTCATTCTACCAGTTGAGTAAGCCATACCCCAGGATATCGACCTTGACCCTATTCTCCTATCTCACACTGAGTTTTGTAGAAAATATTATCTGTGCAACCTTTAAATTGTATCCAGAATCCAAACCGTGTAGAACTCCTGCTTATTTAAGACAGAGAGGTGAGCCACGGGGGAAAAAAACATATATATATATATATAATGTGTGTATACACACACACACACACACACACACACACAACAAAACAAAACAAAACAAAAACACACACACATATCCACTCAAAACTCCATATGGGGCAGGAAACAAGGCATAAGGGCAGGGATAGAAGCTGGATTTCTTTGAATATAACATGTTTTATAAATTTGAATTTGGAACTATGTAAATACATAATACAAACACAAATTGAAAAATAACCCCTATAAAGTTAGAACAAAATGAAGCAAGCAAACTTAACTAAGTATCTAATTAATAATATATAATCACACAAAGAGAAACCATCTCAAGTAACTTCAAGATACAAAGTAACTGTCTTAAAGTAAAATATATCCAGATTCCCCTCCACACAACAAAAGGACCTTATAACTTTAGACTGTTTTGGTGCTAGTACTGGTATTGTTATTGTGTGACTGTGTATTATGGCATTAATCAAGTAAGTAATTATATTGATATAATTGAGAACCAGGATTTTTGGCATGGGAGAAAGGTGATACAGAAGGTAAGAGATATGAATATAAGAGACTAATGAAATTAAGTTAAAAAAAATGTTCCTGAATATGAGTTGGAAGCATCATTATGAACCCATAGTGTATTTTATATTTTAAAAATTTTGTTTCTAGCTCTATTCAGTGAAAAGGGCTAGACAAAGACCACAGTGATCACAGGTCACACAAAGACTGTGGTCCTGAAACACCACTGCTTTCTCAAAAAAGCTAGGGCCCTTTGAAAAATGGCTGATTCTAATGTTGGGGTGGAATATGTACAAGGTGAACCTGGTTTGTGATACTAGAATGCAAAGAAAGGCTCGATGACTACTGTAGTGTGTCAAAAGGACTCAGAAGCTCCCACTGGCCAAAGATGGTTCCACCTGAGCATCAGTAAGAATGACAACTGCAATGGACTAAAACATAAATGTACGTTTACAAACCTGAGTTCATAAGAATAAGATAATGAGGAAAAAAGAGAGAGAGAGAAATTTCATTAGTCACCCTTGGAGAAGGCTGGGATACCTTCTTTTTCTTAAAACTGAAATAAATAAAGGGAATCAAGTCTTCTTCCTGACTTTGCTGTATGAATTTCA
The DNA here is from genome assembly GCA_004026885.1 of Lyroderma lyra. Taxonomy (NCBI): domain Eukaryota; kingdom Metazoa; phylum Chordata; class Mammalia; order Chiroptera; family Megadermatidae; genus Lyroderma; species Lyroderma lyra. The sequence continues at coordinate 37,958 of PVJL010002609.1, forward strand.
CTTCAGAGTAACCACATATTTGATGACCACATATTTGATGAGGGAGAGTTTCTCTTCACGGAAGTATTCCAGCTCCCAAATAAAGAAGCAATGATAAAATTCACCATTTGCACCTCCTAATAAAATAACGGAACTGGGCAGTGATCACAACAGAAACAACAATGCATATGTACCCCCCCAATAAAAATACAAAACATAATCTATGAGACAGTCTTGCAAAAATCTAATCTGAATCTAAATCTGATCAAGCCATCTAACTATCTGGGAACACAGGGAACAGAGAAATAGGTTAAGTGCCACCACAGAGAAGCTGTCAGCAGAATCCAGATGTTGGGGAAAACCTACAGTCCAAATAACCTAATTTTTTTCAACAAAGATATTGTAAGGGGACAAAAAAGAGATAAAAAGGAATCTTCAGAACATAAAGAGAATTAAGAGTCATATCAACCAACTTTAACACATGAACATTTTTTTGGATCCTTGTTCAAACAAAATGTAAAAAGAACATATTAAGACTCCCATTTAAGAATTGGGATAATGTGAACAGGCTGGATATTTGAATGATATTAAGAAATTACTATTAATATTCTAGATATGATGATATTGTGATATCATATTTTTGTTTTTTTTTACTTTTTCAAGTACAGGTGACATTCAATACTATATTAGTTTCAGGTGTACAGCATAGTGGTTAGACATTTGTATAACTAACACAGTGATCTCCCTGACACCATACATAGTTATTACAATATTATTGACTCTATTCCCCATACTGTACTTTATATGCCCATCACGATTTTGTAACTACAAGTTTGTACTTATTAATCCCTTCCCCTTTTTCACCCATAACCCACCCCCACCCCCCAATCTGCTAACCACCAGTTTGTTCTCTGTATCTGTGAGTCTGTTGCTGTTTTGTTTATTTTGTTCTTTAGATTCTACATGTAAGTGTAATCATGTGGTATTTGTCTTTTTCTGTCGGAATTATTTCACTTAGCATAATACTCTCTAGGTCCATCCATGTTGCCACAAATGGTAAGATTTCATTCTTTTTTAAGCCACAGTAATATTCTATTGTATATTTGCACTACTTCTTCTTTATCCAGTTGTCTACTGACGGGCACTGAGGTTGTTTCCTTATCTTGGCCATTGTAAACAGTGCTGCAGAGAACACAGGTGTTCATATATCTTTTTGAATTGGTGTTTTGAATTTCTTCAGATAAATACTCAGAAGTGGAATTGCTGAGTGCTAAAGTTCTATTTTTAAGTTTTTGAGAAATCTCCCTACTGTTTTCCAGAGTGGCTGTACCAATTTGCAGTCCCACCAAAATGCACAAGGGTTTCCTCTTCTCCACCCGTGGTAATCTTATTAAAAGAGGCCCTTACATTTTAGACACGTGTTGAAATATTTAAGAATGAAGGAACGTTATGAGTGGGATTTCCTCACAATAATGCAGAGGGGCAGGTACAGGAATAGATGAAATGAGATTGGTCATGAGTAGATCATTGTTGAAGCCAGATGACAGAAACATAGCTTTCTGCTTTTTACTTGTATTGGTTCCCCTTCCTACTTTTACATATTTTGAAATTAGAAAATTATATATATTTACATATTATACACATTTTATACCATAATATATAATGTATATATTTTACGCACACACGCATATAGATATAATCCACTTTTCTTACTACCTATGGTGCTTCTAACCACAGACCTAAGTAAGTCACCGTCATTTCTCGCCTGAATTATTACAGTAGACGATTAACTGGTATCTTCACCCCCACCCTTGCCACTCTGCAGTCTGCTTGATAGAGAGCAGCAACAAGGCAAATCACGTTACTCTCTACTTAACATCTTCCAGTGGTTTCCCATCCCACGTACAATAAAAATCGGATTTCTTACCATGTCCTACAAGGCCCTATAGGAGTTGAACTCTCCACACCGCTCAGGCTTCATCTCTAACCTCTCCTTCCCTGTCTCTTTGACACAGCCACATCATTCCTCTATCAATATGTACCTGCCTCAGGGCCTTGGCACTTACTATCCCATTCTTCCCCCAAATATCCACATGGCCTGCTTCCTTGCTTCCTAAGGGTCTGCTTAAATCAGTGGTTCTCAACCTGTGGGTCGCAACCCCTTTGGGGGTCGAATGACCCCTTCACAGGGGTCACCTAAGACCATCGGAAAACACGTATCAGATATTTACATTACGATTCATGAAGTAGCAACGAAAATAATTTTATGGGGTCACCAGAACATGAGGAGCTGTATTACAGGGTCACAGCATTAGGAAGGTTGAGAACCACTAGCTTAAATGTTTCTTTTCCACCATTTGCGACAACAAGGATGGACCCTGAGATCGTCATGCTAAGCAAAAGAAGTCAGACAGAAAGAAATCAAGAACCATATGACTTCACTCACATGTGAGATATAAAACTGAAAGCAACCAAGAAACAAAAACTCACGGACACAGACAATACTTTAGTGGCTATGAGAAGGTAAGGGGGGAGAGGAGGGGAGGAGGGAGGGGAGTCACATACATGGTGATGGAAGGAGAGCGGACCCTGGGTGGTGAGCACATAACACAACGCATAGACGATGCGCTGTAGAATTGTATATCTGGAACCTGTGTAATTCTGACTAACCAATGTCACCCCAATAAATTTAATAAAAATAGAAAGAATAGTGTAGAAATGATTAAAGCATCCATAGCTTTGAGATTCTATGAAAGGGGAAAATGACCATTCGGAATAAAACAGAATGAGTTTCTATAAATAAATAAATAGATAGACAGACAGATAATTTTTCATTCCAGAGAGGCTTTCCAGATTACTTTATATAAAGTGGAACCCCTAATTTCCTTATTCTAGTTTCTTTTTCTTCATGGTAGTTTTTTATCCTGATTGATTGATTGATTTAATTTCCACCGAGTAGAAAAGGAGTGCCATGAAAGGATAGATACAGTTTGTTTTGGGCAGTTTTTTCTCCAAGTTCCTGGCTCAATAAATACTGCTGGTTTTTACCTTAAATTCCAAACTATAAAATAGTCAGTAATACTTTGAACAGAGTGTTGAGCAAAAGGTGGTGGGATAGGTAGGAAACACATTATGGCATACCTGCAAGCCATTTAAGGCCCTCTAATTTTGTACCATAGGTGCTGGGAGCCTCAAGATGTATATAACAGGCCCTCAGATTTTAGTTGCAGTCGTTTTTACCATTTCCACCATCATATTAAAAGAAACATGATGTTTGATGTTTATATGGTTAGAATGTCTATCACTTTCTTTTTTGTTGTTGTTAAGTTTATTGGGGTGACATTGGTTAGTAAAATTACACAGGTTTCAGGTGTACAATTCTATAACACATCGTCTATGTGTTGCACTGTGCGCTCACCACCCGGAGTCAGTTCTCCTTCTGTCACCATGTATTTGACCCCCCCGCCCTCCTCCACCATACTTTCTAATTAAAGAAGCTGAACCACTATATTTCTGGTTAGCCACTTAAGACAGTTGTTTCCTCTCGGATTAGAATAAAATGTCCCTGCATTGAGAGATATGAACAGACACATACGAAAAAAGGCAACCATTTGTGCACAAGGTCCTTTGAATAAATTTGTCCCAATGGCATTAGCAACTTGGTGGTGGGAGTGGTTATTAGGAAATATTCTGTTAAGAATCAACAAATCTCTCTTGTTGACTGGCCATAAAAGCCCTGGTGGTAACAAAGGTTTTATGGAGGTTATTGTGTAAGAATGGGAGATACAAAGAAATCTGAGAGTCTCCTTGTCTCTTCCCACTGTTCCTGGCAAACACCAAATCCACTCCATCCTACTACACACCCACTACTAGCTAGTAACTTAGTTCATCACTTGGATCTCAGCGGCCTAATTGTCGGGCAAATTGATCTCCTTCCTGCCAACCTAGAGCCCTTTCTATCCTCTGCAGAGGAATGTTGTTAAAATGCAAATTTAATCCTACCACTCCCCTTCTTAGAAACTTCGAAGTGCTCCAGGTAACAGGGTTTGAAAGGCCTTGAATGACCTAGGAGCAGCTTACTTCTACAGTCTCACCTCCTGGGTGCCTCCCCATCCTCCAGCTCTTCGTTCTAGTCCCGGGGAACCACCGGCAGTACTCCCAACAGCCCACACTCTGCTTTCCTTCTGGAACTTTGCACAGGCTTTCCTAGGTTTCCTCTGATGTCTCGAAAGTGTTGTTTCCTTTCCATCAGCAATCCTGAACATGTTACATGTATTACATTTTGTGCTTTATTCCAAGAAAAACCAGTCTAAAACACCTCACACTGTTTACCATCCTGCCAGAGGCTGTTAGGCTTAAAGGTTCTTTAGTTTAAGTTGTCCTAGCTCTTGTGTCAAACATGATTACATCTTATATTTGCAGTGTTCATGTCTAGAAAATTCTGCAAATATAATCTATTTGGGAGTCTTCTTTTTCTTTTGATACAGTTTTGTCATGGCCCTCTCCTAAAGCAAAGACAGTTAAATTAACCTAACAACAAAATTGCCATCTTCTCCTCAGTTATCTAATCCAAGAGATTAGAAATATGTCTTCAAAGGAAGTTGTTATAATGAGTGAATCAGATACAGATATGGCTGAAGTCTAGGTTACTTTGTGAAATATTTTTTATTTATTTCTATCCAAATCTATGCTACTATTTTTAAAATGTATTTTTCAATTTGACATACAACGTAAGTTTCAGATATACAACATAGTGATTAGGCATTTACAGAATTTGTGAAGTGATCATCTCATAAGTACACTACCCATCTGACACCATATATAGTTATTATAATATTATTGAGTATAGTCCCTATGTTGTACTTTATTTACATCCCTGTGACTATTTTTATAACTAGCAATTTGAATTTCACCTTTTTCATCCATTCCCCACACCTTCTCCCATCTGACAACCATCAAAATGCTCTCTGTATGTGAGTTTGTTTGTTTGCTTATTTTGTTTTTTAAATTCCACATATAAGTAAAATCATATGGTATTTGTTTTTCTCTGACTTATTTTACTTAACACAATATTCTCTAGGTCCATTCATGTTGTTGCAAATGGTAAGATTTCATTCTTTTTTATGGCTGTGTAATATTTCATTGTGTGTGTATGTACCACAATTTCTTTATTCATTCACTATCAATGGACACTTAGGTTGCTTCCATATCCTGGTTATTGTAAATAATGCTTCAGTAAACATATGGATACATATATCTTTTCAAATTGTTTTGAATTTCTTCAGATAAATACCCAGAAGTGGAACTGCGGGGTCATAAGGTAGTTCTATTCTTAATTTTGTGAGGAACTTCCATACTGTTTTCCATATTGGATACACTAACTATGCTTCTTTTAAAATGTTATGCAAACAACCTACAAATCCTTCATGAATATTATCCAGGCTCCATGTTCAAGTGATATAATCAAACACAAGGGTGCAGCTTGAGGAAAAGTCAGATAGTCCTGAGGAATTCTGGACTCAGGGACATTATAGAAAGCATTATTAAGGTTAGTATGAAAAAGCATTTGCAGTGATTTCCTTAAAATGTTTAGAATAATACTCACGGAAGAAAAATCCCTAAGGCATTGTCCTAAAGATGGCACTGTTGCTTTTTAAGATTTCAAAGCTATTACAAGTTCTGACAGTGAAGTTTGCAAACTCATTCTAGAAAAAGTGCTACATGCCTCATTACTAAATATCACTACTGTCACCTTCGAAGTACTCCCCTTAGGAAGCTATGCACCCACACCAGTGCCTAGTCCATTCTTCAAAGCAATTCTGAAACTCTTTTTCTGGAACGGCCATCAGAGCCGTCACTGTATGACTTTTGATGTCCTGAATGTCATCAAAATGTGTTCCTTTCAAAATTTCCTTTATTTTCTGCCACAGAAAAAATTCATGGGGGGCCAGATCAGGTGAGTAGCGAGGGTGCTCCAAAACAGTTATTTGTGTACTGGCTAAAAAGTCCCTCACAGACAGTGCCATGGGAGCTGGTACACTGTCATGATGCAAGAGCCATGAGTTGGCAAAAAGTTTAGGTCATTTCCATCTAACTTTTTCATGCAGCCTTTTCAGCACTTCCAAATAGTAAACTTGGTGAACTGTTTGTCCAGTTGGTACAAATTCATAATGAACAATCCCTCTGATATCAAAAAGGGTTAGCAACATCGTTTTCACTCTTGATTTGGACAGAACTATTTTGGTCGTGGAGAACTGGCTAACTTCCTTTGACACTTTGTTTCAGGGTTATATTGGTACACCCATGTTTCACCACTAGTGATAACATGGCCCAAAACATCGTCTTACTTCTCTAAAAGGTCTTGGCAAACTTTGACTCTCCTTTGCTTTTGTTCAGTGAGTTCCTTCGGGACCATTTTACATACACTTTTCTCATGCCAAGATTTTCAGTTAACATTTCCTCATTGTTTCTCTATCGATGTTTACTTGGTCTGCCATGCTTTTCACAGTCAGCTAATGATTTTGACTCACAACTTGACAAACTGTTGTACTGTTTTCATCAGTTCTGCTCTTTACTGGCCACCATGACTTCTCTTGATCAGCGACACTTTCTCTCTCCTCAGAAAAATGGTTACTCCATTTGTACACTGCCATTTTCCTCATGGCATTATCCCCATAAGCTTGAACTAATATGTCCCTGATTTCACTTCCACTCTTGCCAACTTTCACAAGAAATTGAATGTTTGTTCACTGCTCTAATTCAAGCTCCAACATTCTCATTAAAGCACACAAAAACACACAATGACAATAATAAACGTCACTCATCAAGCCACCATCACATGTCAACACAAACACAGGTGTGAGACACAGATATACAAGCAGCTATGAATGCAATTACAACAACATCTAGGTTGGAGTCCTAAATCTGTCACCTGCTAGCTATGTTGTGACATTGGGTAAGTCACTCTTTTGAGCCTCTGTCTCTTCAGCCATAAAATGAGACAATTATACTCAGCTCATAAAGAAATTGTAAAAATGAAGTAAAATGATGTCGTGCATGAATGCACTCTATAAACTAAAAATAAAGCATTGACGATTTGTACTTAGTGCCAAAGAGCAATGTGATTGGAAGATAAAGCTCATCCTAGAACTTCAGTTCTCCACCCAAGAGCCTGTTCATTTCACCAAGCTATTATTTTTATTGTTACTGGATATACATCAAAAGGATCTCCGCTGAGCCTGGGCAAATAAGAAGTCCAGAATGTACTATTAAATTCCCACAATTAATTACTGGACTTGTGTTCTTTCTGCTTGCTTTTTTCCTTTAAGAACCTCTTGGTATGTTACAAACCTTAAACTGAAGAGCTGAATTAAAATCAGATTAAGAACCCAAGCACCCAAACTGGAACCATGTGCAAATCTGCTAGTGACTGATGGACTGTGGCCAGGTGATCCACATCTGTGAGGCTCTAGTCACTATAAATAAAAGAAACTGCCATTGTTTTCAGAGCAGCTCAGCTCCTCTGCCAACAGAACATCCTTTGAGTATCCTCCAATTTTCTATCAATTCCAGGTTTGAGATTCTGACATAATCATCTGATTCTCAATGCTTGAAGTGCTTGAATAGATTTTAAGAGGAAAGAGTGAGCTTAATAATTTTATAAACCACTGTTAATATCAAAAAGATCACGGCTTTCTTAGCTTCAAAGTGCCTGGGAGATCTCAAAAGAATTCTGAAAAAAACAACTGTCAATGTGACCACTTTCAAAGATGAGTTTAGTGAAGTGAAAGAAAACAAAGATTCATCAAGGAAATTGTTGATCACCCTTCCGAGAGATCTAAGCAAAGGAGAATTTCACAAACAGAAGACCTTAGCCCAGCATCACTGAGGCCTGTCCATAAATAGTCACTGACTCGCCATTGGAAATGGGGGTGGCGGAGGGGCAACTGACAATGAGCTTCTGTCTCCCCTTCTGCAGCAAACAAACTCAAAGATATATAAGGTTCAAACATGATAGTAGCTTATTTCTTGACTCTTTCCATTTTCCCCACTCAGGGCATTTGCTTTTGTTATTCCTTCTATTAGGAACCTCTTCCTGGCTCTTTGTAAGATCGATTCCTCTCATTCTCCAAAATATCATACTGTAAATGCTACCCATTCAGAAAGGTGTCCCTTCCTACCAGCTCTAAAGCAACACCGTCACCACCCCACAATTCACCAAATATTTGTTATTCTGAAATATCCATGTTTCAAGTGGCCTTCCTGTGGTCTAAATATTCTGACTTGGGGTTGGAAAAGAGACTTAGCCATAGAGATAGGGTTTCTTCATAGAATGTCTCAAGCTTAATATCTGTATAACCCATTCACTATACTGATGAGAGAAAATGAGACAAAACAAATGTTTAAAAGCAAGGCTATCATCAAATCAGGGCCTAGAAATGTCTGTGATCAATCAGAGATTGCGATCTCTAATTAGGCACAGTGAGGCCAGAAAACGCAGGCCTGGCACCAGGGCTCATCATATACTGAGAGACTCCAGAACACAAGGAAACAGCAGGCCAGGGAAAGTAACAAGCATAAAGCAGTAAGATTTCCAGCTTGGCATCAGACTGACGTGGAGTCTGATCCCATCCCTACCACCTGTATTAAGTCCTGGGGTATCTCTGCACCTCAGTTTCCTCATGCCGAAGAAAATGCTCCAAGGAGCACCACTGACAGCAAGATGGAGAACAGGGACAACAGGCTTTGCCAATTTAGTCACCATGTATTTCTTCTGGCCTGAGCCCAGACTCAGCAAATAGGATATATGACCTGTCCCTTCAACTTGGGGCTCATAGCCTACCTAAGTCACTTCCTGCTCAGGTTATAGTTAGAACTGTCTGATTGCATAAGGAACATGAGAGGGCTTTATGAAGTGTAAATGAACAGCTCTGATGTGTGTGGCATCAAAGTAGAGAGGACAATGACCTCAGGTCAGCAGGACACTAAGATAAACAGCTGGCAGTGTCACCATGTATTTGCTATGTAACCTTGAGGAAGTTACTTGATTTCTCTGGAAAACTTGAGGGGGTAAATTTGGGGGTTAATAAAGGTACTTGCCTCTTAAGATTCTTCGGAGAATTGAATAAGAAAATGCATATTTAAGTATTTAACACATGAGAGCTGTCCGGAAACTATCCAGCCAACATATATGGCAAACACATAGTAAGCTCCAAATAAATGACAGCTCCTTTTACCACTGTGACCTCCGCACCAAAGAGGGTGAGTTTCAGTCTTGCATGAAATCCTGACAATTTCTCTTGACTTCACTGGGAGGCCTAGTTTTGTCACTTTTCCTAGAAATGGAGCTTCACAAGCCCGGGAGGCCAGTGGCTGTAGAGTTCCAACCTGGGGCCTGTTTTCCCAGAGCTGAAACATGAGTAGGGACAGAGACTGCTACTTGTCAAACCAATATCCATTCTCTCCTTGTTCTTCCTTAAAAATATTTCACATAGTAATGAGACTCCCAAAATAAAAGAATGCATTTCCCAGATTCCCCTTCAGTGAGGCATGACCGTGTGATTACGTTCTGACCAATGGGATGTGAGAGCAACTTCCAAGGTGTTTCTTACAGGGAAGAGGGCTGCTGGAACACAACTGTGTCCACGGGCCATCTCAGATAATGAGAAAGACAGTAATACCCTAAGGGGCATAAAGCAACAAGGCACAAGTAGCCTGGGACCCTAGATATTTCAGAGTAGAGCTGCCATTTCAAATCAGGCTTTTATACAAGCAAGAAATAAGCTTTCATCTGTTTAAGCCATAGTTTTGATAGTCTGTGTTACACACAGCCAACCCTATAGCTTCATAAACATTGTAGACAATGTAGAGAAAGGAAGAAAAAAAAGGCGGAATGTGGCAGACCCTGGGACACAGCAGGTTCTCATAAGCATCCTCTCTAGGACTCCAGGCAATCAACCTAAATTTGGAATACTGAGATCAGCTCCAAAAACAAGTGGGACAGACCAGCTGGAGGGTGTCCACAGGAGAATGATGAGGACAATGAAAGGTAAAATACCAACCAAACAACCAACCAAACACCATCTTATGAGGAAAGACTGTAAGAGCTAGAAGGAGAAAGGTAAGCCAGAGCAATGGGATTAGGTTTCAAGTAACTCAAGGGTAGTAAGTTGAACAAGGCTCCTCTCTTTGCACTCTATAGTGTCCTCATCTGTAATACACAAGACCAGAAAAATCAATAAAGTCCCTTCCAGCTATAACATGAGGGTGCTATAGATTCAGAGGAATTTATGTTGCAACACAGGACAGAACTATAACCCACCTAGATATACACTGAGAGCGTGAAGGGAAGATTTCCACGGAATATCAGAGACAACGCCCGAGTGATGCTTCTTGTCCAGCAATTGAATGGCTGCCTTCCACAGTCCAGAGTTACCTGACAGAGAGTTCAGTCAGGGGCTAGACAGGTTCCTAGAGGAAATGTTGAATTGTGGGAGGGCTATGGAGTTAAAACAGACTCAGCTCCTTCACCTTACAGACTGGACAGTCCTGGATTTCAATCCAGTTGTCACTTACGTGGCTAATGTTATTCACCTGTTTTGAGTCTGTTTCCTCATTTTAAAAGCGGGCATAGTAAAACCTAACTTGAAATATATTATGTTAAAAGAAATAACAGATGCCAAGCACAAAGCACAGTGTTGGGCTCAAAGTTGCTTAGAGTAGTCATCATCAATGTCATATTTGCTTTAGAAATGGAGGAGGAAAGGAGAAAAATGTGAGGAGTTCAGAAGAGTCAGTCAATCATTCTGGTGGAAGCATCAGCAGGGAGAAGGCTGGAGTTCGTGCTGGGCAAGTAGGTAGTTGCTCAGCCCAAGTAAACTAGGCTGGCCACATACACGCTGTGAAATGGCATTCAAAGAGCAGCAGCAGAAGAGCTGGCAGCTGAAGGCTCATCAGACACAGGGAAAGGACTGTTACCTGTTTCATCTGCCCATCCAATATTTATTGATTTTTCTATGAGCAATTTATAAGATGAGAAAAGTACACAATGAGGAAACCAGAGTTATTATCAAGGCACAAAGCAGCAGCAGCTGACCCAGATTCAGAGGGTTTATAAAGAAAGTCATAGCTAGCTCAAGACCTGCATTACTGAGGCACAGGTGTTCGGGGTGAAGGGTGGGGAGAGAGCTCCAGCTGATGCTGTGTGTGAAGGAGGGCAGAGACTCATCAAACCTCTCCATGTGCCCTCTGAAATTCCCACATTATGTGTGACCAATAAGACTGCTAAATTCTTTCCAACTCTACGGTTCTACAATTATGGCTTCAGATGAAAAAGCAAAATGGGTATAACTGCCTTACACATTTGAGTTAAAGTTTTTGAAAGAATAATGGTGGATGTGGATACGGTTATAAAAGGACAATATGACAGCTCTTTGTGGTGTTGACACTATCAATATCTTGACTGTGAAGGTGGATTCACAGACCCACACAGGTAAAAAAATTGTACAGAAGAGCTTACACACACACACACACACACACACACACACACACACACACATAAAACCAGGGGAGTATGAGGTGGAATGTATCAATGTCAATATCCTGAATGTGGTATTACACTGGAGTTTTGAAAAATACTACCACTGAGAGAAATAAAGTTCACAAGGATCTCTGTATTGTTTCTTACAACATGTGAATCTGTAATTATTTCAAAAATTGCAGTTTTTAAAAGTAGCTACAAAAAAAAAGAATATAGTTATAGAAAACTGTGATTATGAAATGTAAATTCATTGTTGCAACTGCAGTAAAACACACAAAAATAAAATGGTAAAATTACTGGTACCTTATTATCCAAATATCCTTTTATAATATTTTGCTGTAGTTCCTTCATTTTTAAACTGATATAGATCCTTACGATGATTTTCCTGTGTGAATACATAAAGATGTATGTATTTATACAGTTTAATTCAGCATGTACTTTGTTTCTTGTTTATTCCAAAATTCTGTATTTCAAACATCTTCCTATTACATTACAATTTCATTGAACAATTAATTTTTGATGGCTATTTAGTAATACCACATAGGCATATCATAATTATCTGAACCAATCTCCAATTTTTTGAACATTTTAGGCAGTGCTGAATCTTTTTCCATTATAAGTAATTCTACAATAAATTAAATCTACATGTAACTGGTTGGTGAGATTACTGAAATGAAAGGAATAAGTTCCTGAATATTGAAGTGTTAAGAATTAGAAAGGATCCTAGTAATTATCTGGTGAAACAATCTCCCTAAAACAAACACAAATCATTTTATAACCATGAAAACTGGGTGCCTATTCTCACTTTCAGAAGTATAGACAATGCACAATTTCAGCAGCTATTTGAACACACACGCAAGCCATCAAGCACCAACCTTGCCCTAAGTCATTTTTGACCTTGTAAAATAAAGTAGAAAAAGCATAAATGAAAAAACTACAGAGAAAATACTTTTTATGACTGAACATTCTGGATATGGTTCCTATTCCTATTCCCTATGACATTGGGGAAGTAGTTTAACTATTATAATTTGGTTTCTTCATCCATACACATACCCTCCTCCTAGCAAGTCCTCAATAAATATTTGTTATCCGAATGCATGACTGAGGTTACTGGCACATAGAGATACTCAATTGCTCAGTGTTACTACAACATTCAATGTTGCTCCATCTTTCTAGTCAGCTCCCTCATGCCCTGCTACACTTGAGGAACTCTTACCTACACTTCAGAGCTAGCGAGCTAGCACCAATGTCCTTCTTTAGAGAAGCCTTCGTCAGGCCATGTTATGTACCTCATACTTTGTTACAGATACATATAAAGTCGGACAATTAAGTTCGTGAACTCATCCTAGAAAAAGTGCTGCATACCTCATTGCTGAGTATCACTAAGGTCACCTTCAAAGTGCTCCCCTTGGGAAGCTGTGCACTAATGTGCACCTAGCCCACCCCTCAAAGCAATTTTGGAACTCTTTTTCTGGAATAACCATCAGAGGTGTCATCATACCCAAAAATCTGACAATTAAGTTTGAGAACCTGCCGCCATGCACTTACGCTGGCAGCACTGTACAAACAACTCGGCAAGGTGTCATAACTTCGAAGACATCTGTCTCCACAGATGGTAAAGGAGCAACTTGAGGGTCAGTCTGTTCCTTTTTCAAGTTTCAGGAGGGCTTTGCCAACCACGTTAACAGGACAAGACAAGCTCCTCACACCCCGATCTTGGGCTACTGGATGAGAGATACACAAGTGACACCTATTAAGCCAGTTGGATTCTTTCATCCTGTAATTTAGAGTTTGGGATTCAGAGATGGTGGATCAGTGAAGACTAACAGCTTGAATTAGTGACATGTAGACTTGGGAACTTCTGGGATGCCATGTACACAGAAAAGACAAGAAAGCTATACAGAGAGAATAAAAGGTGAAGCAAATGCACAGGAGAGGACAAAGCAAGAACCATGAAGCACTAGAGAGAGAGGGGCTGTCAGGAAGCGTTCAGCTCTAGAGTTCCAAGCCCAAATGAGGCCAGGCTCAACTCTCCGACCCTGGGACCCAGAAGGTACCCTGTGACTTCATAACAACTCCTTTCCTTTGATTTTCAATTAAGATGTCTCAAAATAGGCTTTTATTTCTTGCAACCACAGATAATTTACTAGGACATGGGTAAAGACTCCAAAGCTTTTTCCTCCATTCTTTTATCATTCTATTACTTCCTTTGAAAATACTCTTTCTGATTTGATCTGAAATGCTCAAAATTCTACCCATCCTCCAAGACCAGCCCTAAATACAACCTACCCAAGAGTCTGTCTCTGCCTCTCTGAATTGCCATATGCAACTCAGCATTATTCATGTACTCGCCTTATCCTCTCTTTAAATCACTCCCTCTCTCTAGGCCTCAGTTTCCTCACTCTTAAAATGAATGGGCTGGATGAGCTCAGCAGTTGTCAAACTAGATCCTACACAGTCCCACATTCTGCAGTTTGCACAGGAAGCCACTCTTGGGGATAGAGAGGTGAGTGGGCCCAAGACAGCAGTGTCCAGCCTCCCGGCCTTACGTTTACCATAGTTGCTCTGTTTTCCTGTATCTCATATACTGTGAAGCCTTATTGAGAAAAGCAATCTAGTACTAATCACGTCTGAAAACCCTAAATCAGGTAATCCACAAAGCTCCAAGATTCCAGTAACAGTAGTGAAATAAAAATAACAAAAACAACTAAAATTTTTATTGAGCTAGGCACTGTCCTATACACTCTGTGCTTGTCAACATTTTAATCATCACAACAATCAGGTGAGATAGCTATTTTTGACCTCATCCTAAAATGAGAACCCAAATCATATAAATTATAAGCGGCAGAGGCAAGATTTGAGGCTGGGCAACACAAATCCATTCCGAGTTCTTAACTACAATAATACTGTTTCCTAAGCAGCTCTGGAGTGAATACCATGGTGTTTTGTTTTGTTTTGTTTTGTTTTGTTTTGTTTTGTTTTGTTTTGTTTTTAATCTCCCAGCACAGTGCTTGGGTTGGTAGTTACTTCTTGCTAAATGAATAAATGCTTGAATAAACAAAGGAAGCCTATCTTGGATTCCATGGAAACTGAGACATGAAGTTGAACTTTCTAGGACTTTGGCTATCTCCAGGTAGTAACTCTAGCCAAACAGAACCAATTTATAACAGTCCTTTTACACACCAGATCCATGAAAAACAAAGGACCTTCTTTCAGCCAGGAAGAAATTCCTCTTAAGTACGGTTTACTTTGTAGCTCTGGCCAGTACCACCAGCTTGAGGGACCCTGGACCACAGTTTACCACGTGTGCTACCTTAGTACATTCAGCCTTCACGCTGTTGACCTTTTGGGCCAGATAATTCTTTATTGTGTAGAGCTCTTTTATATATTGTAGGATGTTTAGCAGCACCCTGGCCTCTATCCACTAGATGCCAGTAACAACCCCACCACCACCAATTGTGACAATCACAAATGTCTCCAGACATTAACACATGTTGGGGGTCAAGGGTGACCGAATAAAATAGTCCATCATTGAGAACCACTGCTTTACATGAACTAATTTTGCAGCAACACTGGGAAAAAATACATATACAGAAAAACATAATCATGCTTAGAACATAAATACGAGCTTCTTTTCATCCTTGGAAAATTCCTGTTTCATTCTCTACCCTCAAAACTCTCCTTAAACTGTGCTGTCCTGAGCATGTATCAAGCCTGTTGACTGCCTCAACCAACAGTGCTGGTGATAAATATTCTACACAGTTATGAACACTACTTTGGTGACACAAACTGCCTTAAAGCTTATCAACAATTCCAGAATGAATATAACAAAAAATGCTCAGAACTTTGTGAAGAGAGTAAATTGATCCACCTTGAAGAAACCTCAAGATAATAAATATTCCCAGCTTAGTAAAATATTCTCACTTAGCTTCAGCCTCTTGATACAGCCATCACATACCAAGCATCTGCTATAGGGCAGGGAAAGCACTAGGCACTTTTCAATACCTCATCCCATTTGATTTTCCTAACAATGTGAAGAGAAAGGCATTATCTGTTTTCCAGGCTCAGAGGGGTAAGACGACTGGCTCAAGGTTACAAAGCTAGTCAGTGATACCAAAACTCGAATCCATAACACCCACTAGCTCCCACTCTAGTGCCCTCTCCACGCCTGTATTGCAGTACTCCACAAGAAAAATAGCACAATCGATGGAGTGCCAAGAGGTAACAGAAAATCTTTTCATTCACACTTTACACAAGATAAGAGATAAAAGGATATAATTCCAAAATGTTAACAATGATCATCCATGGAAAACAAGTTTATCAGTCATCTCTATTTTTCTTTGTGCTGTTCTGCATTTTCTAATTGTTTATTCTAAATATGTATTACCTATGCAATAAATAATTAAAACCCATTTTCAACAACAAAAATAACTCATGGAAGTATCAATATTATTTAATGCCAGTTTCAAATAAAACATGATCACTATTTCTCACATATGAGACTGCCAAAAACAAAGAAGTTGGATAACACTCGGATTTGGCAAATATATGGGAAAACAAGCAGTGCCATACACTGACAGAAACTTAAGTTGGTACAGGCAGATTCTAGGACAGCAGTCCACAAGATCTATCACAATGTGAAGTGCATATGTTCAGTCCCCTAGCAATTCCACATCTAAGAATTTACCCCATGGTGTAGCACATATCCAATTTATACAAATATATGTTCTAAGATATTTCCTACCTATCAATAGAGGTACTGGGACAGTGGGTCAAAGCAGTCATTAGAGAAAATGAGGCATGTCTCTAGGGACTAATGTAGAAAGTTAGCCAAGCATGTATGGAAGGATTCCAGGACATACAGGTGTACATTATAAATGACTGGCTGTGTATGCATGTGTGGTGTGCAGGAATCTTTTTATGTCTATGTGGTGCTATATGAGCTTGCATATGCATAGAAAATTCTGTAAGTACATATAAGAAACCATTAATATTAATTGTATGTAGAGCACAGTACTAAAAGCTGGGGAGAAAGGAAATGGACTTTTATTTTCATTTTTATACCACTCTCTGTTTTAATTTTTTTTCATGAATATGTATCATTGCTATAAGCAAAAACGGGGTTTTGTTCTGTTTTGGGTTTTTAAGATAGAAGAAGCCCAGCTCTCAGGCAATGGCTTGAAAACAAAGCAACATATGAAATACAACTGTCTTCTGTTACGGCTGCAAAAGCTCACAAAACAAGACAGTGTGTGAAAGACTCCCAGGCTCTGTGTGCCAGTGAGAGGCATAATGGAGACAGTTCTTTCCTGGCACACGGAGACAAAGCCAGCTCCTACCCTGTTAGGGGAACTAATGGCTGGATTTCAAGACCAATAATTAAAGTGAAATCCTGCTATCCATTTTGAGGCAACCTAAGCTAATTTCTCTAGCAGTTAAAACCTTATTTTTCCTATTCTATCCTTCCAGTTTGTCTCCTCTTAAAGTAGCTGACACATCATAGGCACAGACTGCCGAAGATCTCAACTCTCCTTTGCAATCTCTGTCACTCTCCAAGGTGTTAGAAGACCTGGACCATGCTGCTGCCTTAGCTGTACACCAGCTCAGTGAACTTAACAGAGCTTCTTATCTCTAAATTATTTTGTTGGTGTCACCTATTTAACTGGATAATTGTAAAAACTAAATATGATAGGATTTAAAAAAATAAAAAGCATGCTGCCACAACTAAGATACTGTAAAAATGTTAGTTGACTTGAACTTGGGGGCTGAGAAAAAAGCTGACCGTGAAAGCTGAGCAGTACAGTTGCTGAGCTCATCTATGCTATACAAGGGCTGTCCAGAAAAAAAGCCAGTCATAACTGCCTCTATTCTTCATAGGACATGGCTGGATACGTTTTGGACAGCCCTTACATAAATCCTGCCTACAATCTGGAATATCTATGGAGCCACTTCAAATTCTTTCTCAACGCAAGCAGCCAAAATGGTCTCTTAAAAACACAACTCAAACTTGCTCTGTTATCAATTCCCTCCTGGCTCACTAAGTGCCAGTTACACCAGTTATCTACTCCTTTCTGCAAAGCTCTCTCCCTCTTCCAGGTCTTTTCATTTACTGTACCTAGTACTTGAAATGCTACCTCCTCAGAAATGCTTTCCTGATGACAATTTGTAAAACAGGCCTCCATCCTCCCACCAGTACCCTGAATTATCCTCTCCTCACTCCAGCCCCTCATAGCATATAGCATGCCATATAATCCTTGATCTTTGTTTACTGGCTTATGGTATGTCTTCTGCACTATAACATACGCTCAGAGGAGCTGAGGTCTTATCTGTCTCTGTATCCCTGTACCCAGAACAAAACACAGTCAGGGGGCATCTGTGAAATGAGAGAATGGAGTTATTCACTGCAAAGTGCTTTCATCTGCATTCTCACATGTGAAACAGGCAGGGTCAGTATGATTTTTCCCATTTGAATTACTGGCCCAACATCACAATTTGTAAATGACAAAGCCAGAGCTTATATCTGGGGTTTCTGACGCATGATTTCCTAATACCCCCACTGCTCAACAGTGTCTGAAAATTGGAAGTGGAAGGGTTGAAAAGAGCAATTTATCGAGGTTTCAGCAACAGGCAAGGAGAAGAGAAAGATCCACTCTCCTTGCAGGGGTGAGGCGAAACAGCCAGCGAGAGGAAAATGGTGAGCTATTATCTTGCACTCCCTAGTTGCAAATTAGTTAGGTAAAAGTCTTTTCTTCATCTGAATGAAACATCTCCACCTCTGGGATGGGGGTTTATGAAATCTCTCAACACCGATCACAGTGTGGAACATGTTGCTAATTGAAACTGTAAGTGAAATTTTGGGTAGGTCAGATACAGTTACCCAAACTGGGAAGTGACACACGAGTGTTCACACCTACTGGACCGCATGCAGCAAGCTGGGATCTAAGCCATACACACACCCACACACAACTCCCAGAACTCGTCACCCACACGCCTTCCTATGGCACTGGACTCCAAGTCTCCCGAACACACTGACTCACTGGCAGGGGAGAGGGGGAGAAGAGCCACACAGGAAAGGGCAAGAGGAGAGAAAAGAAAGGAGCTGAAAAGTCGCAGAGACAAAGGAGAGGGAGGGCCAAGGAAGCTGATGAGGGAAAGGAGGGAAGGAGAAAGAGGAGGAAGAAGGGAGGGAAGGAAAGAGGGCTGCAGAAGAGGGAGAAGTGAAGGAGACTAGGGTGCAGGGAGGAATGAGGGCTGTTACTCTGCTAAGATTTTTGCTTCAATATTCAAGTGGCCAAATGCTGATACAAGGCAATCCTGGGGTCAGGGTACTTTTTCTCAGGCACTGTCTGTTTCCATAGAGACTGAGAATCCTGGCATCAGCAATCATCTTCCAAATTTCTGTGGTGGTTGGGCTTTTCTTCCTGTGCCTCCAGCATCAGGCAAGGAACCAGAGGCTCACCCAGTGAGCACGTAAGGGCAGGCTGGCTACCTTATACCATCCTGGCCTCCGGCCTCGGGCCTGGGCTCAGCCCAGTGCCACAGAGCTTCAGTTCCAGCATTTCCACTGATTACGTTACTCCTCCTCCCACAGGCAAACGCAGGGCCTGCCCCTGCCTCCTGCCCTGTCCACAGCTCTCCCCTGAAGATCTGCACAGCCTAATGGGCAGCTGACCAACACGCTGAAAGCCTAGTGAAGCCTCATGCCAAGCTGACAGTATTCGGGCCCTTGCACAAGTATGCTCATGGTGCATTCGCAGCATAGAAAACCAGCTGGGCCTACTTTCCACCTCTAGCCAAGACTGCAAATACTCCCTCCTTTCCTGCCTGCAAGTGCCCACTCCCCCATTAAAAATAAACCTTTCTTTAATATATTTTGGCTGCATTTATATAAAGGTGAATTCATAACTGTTATACTCATTTTTAAATCCTGGTTTTTAAAATAAATGAAAATGAAAATATTTTCATGGGTCTTACAACTATCGTGGTCCATAGGCACTTGCCTATTGCCTAAGTCGGCCCTGCCTCACCTCCCCCCAGCCCCAAATGTCCAGCACCCTCCCAATGCCTACAGAATACAGTCCAACCTCCTCAGCAGGCTCACCCTGATCTGAGTTCAGCCTCTCTGCCCCGTGCCATCCACTACAGCACTTCCCACCCATACGGGCTCCAGCTTCTCGGCCTACACGCCGTTCTGTCCACACACCATGCACAATGATGTCCAGAATGATCTTCCCTTCCTTCTCTACCTACTGACTGGCTCAAACATCGCTTTCCACTGTGGCCTTCCCCAGTCCTCCTGGTTGAAATTATGGCTCTTTCTTTCGCACCCCCATACCATCTTATGTGTCTATTATTATCCCACTTAATTCCCCCTGTCGTCTGCCAAACATAACCAGTTCTCGTGTCCACCTCTTTCACAGCATGACATTTCTAAAATCAGGAAGTGCCTTACAACATAGGCCAAGTAAACTCACCAGCCACCAGGTAGCGTACTACTGTGCAATGGACCAGCAGCAATTTTCTGCACATGCAAACCCAACACTGCACAGAAGGTACCAGGTCATCTGATGGCTTCCTTGGAGGGATTATCTGCACTGTTAACACTATACATATTTGAATTTTAACTTCTATCCCTAATATCTTTTTAAATTATGCTTTGATGCTGGGTGGCGAGCACATAATGCAACATATAGTGATGTATTATAGAACACTTGAAACCTATATAATTTTACTAACCAATGTTACCTTAACAAATTTAATAATAAAAAATAATAAATAAAAATAAAAATTATGCTCTGATGCATTATTGAAATAAAAAGATATTTTGGATCTAGATTATGGCCTGTGACATATCAGGTAAAGCAATTCAAGGTAGTAGAAACTGCCAGATCTCTTGGCACACGTCATGAAATTTTCTAATTCTTTGGACCAGGAAGGATTTATTCCTCAGACACTAAGCTGTTCTGTCAAAAGCTTCCAAGTAAATTTCAAGAGATGTTGTTTAATATACAACAACTATAATTAAGTTTTTCCCTGAGTTACAAGATTTATCAGTGAGAAGACACACAATATAAACTCTAGCATTCTTCAATCCACCTTGAAATTATATCTTCTTTCCAAAAGGAATTCAAGACGGTGAGTTCAGGTTATAAAAAGCAGTAAGTCACCATAAAGTTTACCTATAACTGCAGATAGCCAAAGGGGATACAAAGAATTTTTCATATTAAACCTGAAAATAGCTCAGAGTCAAACCTTGTGATAATGGTGAAGAAACACACAGATCACAGATAAAAGTCATCTACTGTTACTCTGTTAAAAAAATGTATATGGTATATGAGGACTGTCTGCAAAGTATCCAGCCATGTAATATGAAAAAAAAAATAGAGGCATTTATGGCTGCATTTTTTCTAGACAGCCCTCGTACAGTTAGCGTTGCTTTTTTTTTTTTTCCCTTGATGATGAATCATGCAATACATTGCATTTTTTGGTCAAGAAAGCAGTCCTTTGGTGAGCTAATTATTTCTTTACATTTCCACATTAGAAAACTCTTGGGGTCAGGGACCATGTAAGAGTATTAATCACCTTTCTCTCCCCTCTGGTGTTCTTGCCTATAAAACATGCTGATTATTAGATTGGTCCAGCTTTCCGCCAACAGTTTCATTTCTTTCAAGTCTGGCCTCATTTCTGTTAAAATCTAGCTGTATGATTATTTTTAGGTTTGGATGGACATATTTCATTATAAATGCCCTTTTTAAAAATTCAAAATCTGTTTATGCTTTCATTTATTCAGTGAGTATTTATCAGGCTCCTAATAAACGCCAAGCAGTGACAAGGATACAAAGGTGAATAAGACACAGCTTTGCTCTTAACTTTCCTTACAGAGGGAGAGAAAGGCCAGGCACATATCACAACTCAATGTGATGACAGCTATGGCAGGGATGTGCAGGCCGCTGGAGGGGCATGGAGAATAGCTGTCTCATGCAGCCTACAGGGTTTAAGGATGTTGAAGCCAAGTCCTGGAGAGTGAGTAGGAGATAACCTGCAAAAGTGGACACCTAGATGGCTGTGGGAGAAGGTGACCTAAGCTGGGGAAACAGTATTTGCAAAAGCAGAGACAGAGTCGGGGGCGGGGGACCTACGAGAGAAGAAAGGACAAGACATTCTGTTGGGCTGGCCTGCAGAAGTACCAGGATGGGCTTCTGCTATCCAGTTAAAAAGGCTATGGACTTTATCCTGAAAGCAGTGAGGACTCGTTTTTATTGAAGATATTGTTCTACAATTTTATAAAGCTGCAACAATTAAATTGTTCTCTCAGTGTCATATCAGAATTTAATCGGTCTTATTCAATACTGTTTTCCTCCATCTCCTTTGTTTCCAGCATGTTTAAATTCTTTGTTATGTTTAAGTCCAGAGAGATATTTGTCTTATTGCATGAGATTCAAAGTGAAAAACAACTGCACTCATTTCAGTGACCTCAGACACTCCTGTTCCTCCTCACCTCAGGGAAAGAAGCAAATAGAAATGTTCACCACTAAATTCTTCACTTGCAATCTTGTGGGCATTTCTCTGTGGCATTTTACTCAGTAAAGAACGAGTAGAGCCTGTATAATCTCAGGCAAATTGCTTAAATTCTCTGTGCCTAGTTTATTCAACTATAAGAGGAAAGTATCACCTACCTTAAAGAATTCTTCTAAGGGTTAAAAAAGATACCATAGCTACAATGTTTAGTACAATGCCTGAATTGTAACTGTTAAACTGTAGCTATTTTTACCATTAAGCATTATTAAACAATGTATGTAAGTGTACATGGTTACAACTTTAAATTTGTATTTATTAAAATTTTAGTCGTGTGTGTATATATACACGTATATTTACTTTCACTTCCCATAGGGGTTATCTCTGAGGCAAAGGCCTAAAGAATCAGGGAGGGGACAGGGTACATTTTTATATTTTTCATTTTATTCCTTTCTGTAATCTTTCATTCTTTTTTAACCAAGAGCATGAAAAACTCTTACAATAAAAACTGATTTAAAAGCCTTGTTACATAAAGTTAAAGAAATAAATAATTCTGAAAGCTTAGGATAATTACATGGAAATCAATTTATGAAGGGAAAATAAAGCTGAAGGACCTAGATTTGATTAGCCTACAGAAAAGGAGAACTGGACTAAGAGGACAAACAGAATCTGTTGTCTAATTTTCAAAAGGCTGCCATGTGGACAAAGGATTGGATTTATTTTGTATCTAGAGGGCCAAAAGTCTGATTTTGCTTAAATAAAAAAAGAAACTGTACCAATGAGAACAGTCTAAAGTTACTGCCTCAGAAGGCGGTGACAGTTCCATCTCAGAAGGTGTACATCATAGCCTATATGGCCATCTTTCAGGGACTTGGTCCATGAGGTCCCCCGTCTAAATCTATAAAACCCGGCAGTCAGCAAGCAATTGAAATTCGACAGAGGTGCATCCTTAAATGGTTATCCGAAACATTCAAACTTTAGCCACGTATTATATAAGTTAGATAAATCAACTTTACCTTCAATTACAAGACGCTTAAGTGGGCAGGTATTTCTAAGCAAGTAGTATTAGTATACATATGCTTATAATAAGTCAATGATGTATGAAATTATCCAAATAAAGATTTCATAATGTGGGTGCTGTGTTTAAACACTACCTACAATAGTATTTGTTAAAGATAATTTTTGTTTCCAATCAGATTCATACTAAAAAGGAAAGCATTTTAGCATTCTTTATTGTCCTTATTTTAATTAGACTATGTTTCATTAGACTTGTCATTATGAACTTGATAAGTAAAGCCCATGTTGGAACACTTTAGTGACTCAAGATTGGGAGTTCCACTTTTACAGATTCTACTTTCCATGGATGATGAAATCTACACAGAGAAATATGGGATTTCTGAGCTAATGGACTGGGATAGCTGCAGTGCCATTTGGGATATGAGAGGATGACCTCTGAATGACACTCGTTTTCTAACAAATAATTCAAATGAAGAGAAAGTGAGCCAGGGCAAGGTAGAGAGCGCTGTAAGACATCCAGCTAGGGGACTGCTCTGGAGTCTATCATTTGAAAGTCTGTTGACTTCGAAAGGCATTACAGTTCTCTAAACATCTGTCACTCTTTCATTTAAAAATGGAGAAAAATCAAAGTAGATAATAATTGTTTCCATTTCAATAATCAGTTGCTATTACACCCATGGAGAAAGAAAATTTGCTTCAATGGGGATAAACTTAGACCTTCGAGTCACAGACCTGAATTTGGCTATCATTAAGTAGCTATTTTACCCTGACAAGTTTCCTGCCATCTCTAAGAATAAGTTTCTTCATCTGATTGGAAGGGTACAAACAGCTTAGTGAAGAAAACTTGCAAATATCTTCTCATGTTGTTTTAAGCCTCACACGAAATAAAACTCTACTATGATTCTTTTTTATAATGGGGAACAGGCTGAAACATTTTCTATGTTTTATAGCCGGTAAGAAAAGTTTGATCCCAAATCCCTAGGCACAGACTCATGCTGCTTACCCTATTTAATAGAATTCTGGGGAAATGAAATAAGATTAGTGGCCAAGTGTTCTATCTATTATAAATGGCTATACACATGAAAGGTATTGTTAAGACTAAGCTTTAAGTTCTCTAGAGAGACCTTGACACATTTTCTCCATTCATAAATATTTCTGGTAGAACAAAAGCCCCAGGAACCACCTTTCCTATCCCACATGTCACATTACAATCAACTGAATGTGCAGATTACTGCTGCTTTCGAAATGATCCATGAGTTTAATTAAATATCTTATACAAATGGATACATTTACAATACACAACACCACTCTTTGAGGATGCTAAAAGAAAGAACTGTAATTAGCCAAGACAGATACAGTAGCACTGGTAAATAAAACTTGCTACCCACTAAAAGAAACCCCACTCTCAGGGCCCAATCCCTCATCCAAACCAAACAGCATCCTCCCAAACTGCATTCTCAATTTCAAATATGCATCAAAACAGTCATCAGATACACAGTACTGTCACAACAAAGCCACAACATTCCCCTAAGCAGACAGGGGAAGAGGGTTATTCCTGCAACCTCTTCATACAGTGCTAGTTTGATCAAATTGAAGGCAACTTAGTAATAGTGCTTTTGAGCTAATAATATTCTTAATATTCATAAAAAAGTGTTTTCCTGTTACAACAGTTTAACAAGCCAATTCATTCTTCTTCTCTAAACCTATTGGAAAAACTCTAATTTGGGAGGAAAAAGAATCCTCAAAAATCCAGCTTTACCTTAGGCTACTCTGTGTTTTGGAGTTACTGCCCCTATTAAATGGCCATTCCCTAGAGCACAGCTCCCCACAGTACTCAGCACTGTGCCTGGCATATTACAAACTCAGGAAATAGGTGAATTTATTCTAGAATATGGCTACTTTAAAAACAAATCCACTTCTTAAAAAGAAACTCTATAAGAAAAATGAAAATACAACAAATTTCATATTTCTTCCATTTCCCTCCACATTCCTTTCATTTTCATTTATTTGTTTACATGACCACTGTGTTCCAGAAAGGATTACAGTGGCATCATTTGGAGTACATGAATCTTTATTTAAGATTTAAAGGCAATCACATCTAGTCAAAAGATAGTTTAGACTTCGATATATCACAGATTTGGAAAAACATAAATCAAATGAAGTACATCATCATTACCAATGCCCTTGAAACAGTCCTATTTCAGCTGTAATTTCAAATGGTCCTGAGAGAACACCCCACCAATATCTTAGTTAACTTCACCAAGAGCTTGCATGGGTGACATGTTTTCAGGCCAGGACATTTGAATATGTGCAGACAATATTTCATCCCACCTATAGGATGAGGAAAATAGAAAATCATAGCGCTACTACACAATTAACAGAAGCAAGTTTTTTGTTTTTGTTTTTGTTTTGTTTTGTTTTGCAAAGTGCAGGAATTAAATTCAGTTTAGTTTCATTACTTCCCAAACAACCAGTATGAATATTTCCTCTGGAGTCCTCAGATGTCCAGTATTAAAATTATTAATGTAGAACAAGCCACTGACCACTTCAGTTATAAATTATCTCTATATAAACAATCTTTGGATCCTGGTTCCTTGAAAAGGTAAGCAAGTAGCTTTAATAATACTCCTTTTCAGGGGATTCCCTGGTGGTGTAGTGGCTAGGCTTCAGCACTCTCAACACCATGGCCTGGGTTCACTAGCCCCCCCCCCTCAAAAATACTCCTTTTCAAACATGGACATATTAAATGGCTGTTTTGCTGTGGAAATAGCTAAAAGAGCATTTTCAAGAAAGAAATACAACTTGCTAAGATGCTTTACAAAAAATACAACTTGCTAAGATGCCCAGATACTACAAAGTTTAGAGGTATTTCCATTTTGCTTAACATGTTAATAAGGTTTATGAAATATTAACATATTCAATGCAAAAAGATAAACAAGATCAAAGCCAACAACAGATAAAGTAACTTTCATTGTACACATCTTAAAAGCTGTGTAGAAAGGTTCTAGAGCCCAGGTAAAAACTGCCCAAGAAACAGCAATAACCCTAGCACACAGCAGAGTTGAGAAGAGGCCGAGCTTTACACAATTGCAAATAACATCAGCATTACAGAATTGAAATAACTATCGTCCACAGGCTTCAAAAACAACGCACTTACTCCTTCACCTCTTCCCCTCACCCAGCTGGGTAGTGAAAGCAGCTGCCTCCTCCCGCCCTCCTTCCCAGCCTCTGGTGCCATCCCCTAGCTTCTCCTGTCCACCCCTCCTCCCCTTCCCCTTGCCCTCCCCGCCCCCAGGTGGTGTACTGGGCAGCCTAAGGAGATTACCAGCCCTCCGTCACTGGGTCTCCGGACTGATCTAACGTTTCCTAGCTCCCTGAACTAGAGAAATTAGAGACGCGACACCCTGGTGTTATTAAATGCCTTCGCCTCTGTCCCGGCCTCTCCCTGGCTGGGGCTGGGGTGGGAGCCTCGGGCTAGTGGACTGGGCCGCGTCCAGACGGCCGCTCGGAGTTCAGCCGGGCGCTCCCCGCCCGCGCGCTACCTGAGCTGTCCATGGTGCTGGCGCGGTCCTGAGGCTGCCGGGCTGGACTCCGCACCGCTGCCCCGACATTCACTCTGGGCTTGACGCCACCCCCGCCGCTCCCCGCACTTAAGTCCCCGTTACTGTCCACCAGCTGCAAAGATTCATAACCATCGTTGCTGGTCTTTTTCCGGTAGCTCCCGAGGAGGCTCATGGGCAAGCCAAGAGACAAGGAAAAAAAATCAACCTGGGAGACGAATGGAGAGGTAGAAGGTGGAAAGGGCTAAAGGAGAAATTTTTATAAAAGGGGGGAAGGGTGACCCATCAAGTGCCCGACATGACGCAAAGAGGAGGGAAAGTGGGAGCGGCCACCTTAGAGGAGCTTTGCGTGGCGCCGCGAAGCCACCGCCCTGGGCAGAGCGCGGCTCTGGGCACCCGGCGCAAGGGAGGGAGGGAAGAAAAGAGGGAGGGGGCGAGAGGGCGGGTGCGCGCGTCCTCGGTGCCGCCGCCGCGGAGCCGCCAGCCCTGCCCAGCGCCAGGCTCGGGGCCAGCCGCGCTCTGGCTGGGGAGTGCCCGGAAGCAATCCTATAGGTGTCGCCGCGTCGTACCGCCGCGCACCAGGGCAGCTCCAAGCGCGGCTGGCCCACGGGGAGGGAAAAAAAGAGAGGCAGTAAGGGAAGGGGGATTCTCGGGGAGGTGGGCTGAAGGCGGACAAGGGGGCGGGGTGGGAGGGGGAGGGGACTACTACAACCCGGGTAGAGGGTGTTTTCGCGGGTGAGGTAAAGAAGGGGGTTCGGTGTCTGACTGGTAAGCTTTGGGGACAAGGGGGTCTCTTGGTAAGACCCAGACACGCCCATTTCGTAAAACTTGGCCTATATTTACTGGAAGATTCGGCAAGCCGAAGCCACCTCGACGGTTGAAGTCCTAGAGGACTCAAATGAACGGAAAGAGAAGGCATGTTAAGCCAGACTGCATGTATAACAGGACAGAAACACCAGTATTTTGCACATTTCCCACGATGAGGATGGTTCCTAACAGATAATATCAAAGAGATGGATATTCTAACACTAGGAGGCAATTCGGGTCCATTCAATCTAGTGATTATACGTGACTAGTAACTATTTGTTGAAGGAATAAATTGGGGAAATGATTGGGGAGCAAGGTTGAATCAAGTGCAATTTCAGATCTGACATCATTTACCTTGGGCTCTGGAGAAAGGAGCAAGCCACTCAGCTGGCTTGAGGGAATGGTTGGGAAGCAAGTAAAACAAGGATTTTCTTTCCATTCTCTAGCCCCTCCCCCTTTTTTCTTTCATAATTTTGGGGCAAACAAAGCAGTCACTCATCAGAGGAGAATGTGTCACACAGGTAATGAACCTTGAGGGTCAGGGCCCCTTTCTTGCAGAAGCCTGTTTCAAGGATGTGTACATAATTTTACATTCCTGATTTCATATTCTTAAAGAGGACCCCAACATTGTATAATTTCAAAGCCTTATAAGACCTAGATAAAACTAAGTCTCAAAATGTAATTACCAAATGTTCGTTTTCACCTGAAATAATAAGAGCAGAATTATCCCTCATTCTCACCATTTCAGGTAAAGGGCAGGTGAAAATCTTGGTTGAAAAGGATCCTTTTCTCTACTAGAATCTGGAATGACTAAGTGAGAAGATTTTCAAAAGTTATCTGACAGAGCTGCATCACCAAAACAACACGTGTGTAAAATGTGCTTAAGCCCATACACAGAGCCAGCTCGGCCTTCTCACCTTTCATGGCTTTCATTGCTGTTATGATTTTAATCACCTAGGACACAAAATCACATTATAGCTCTAAGAGGCTTCAATCCAAATTATATGGGATCCAAAGAGTTTCCTAGAAGCTCTAGCTCTATATAGATCTACATAAAATAAATTAATTGGAAGAGAGACATTTTCCTGTTCAAGAATCACTCAAATGCAATTTCTTGTAGGAAGAGGGTTAAATCAGTAGAGGCCAAGAGTGCTGTCTTCTAGATTCCTCCAGTCCTTCTGGGAAGACTAAATTCCCTGACCAGTTGCTTTCCTAACTGTATTATCCAGTAAAGGTGAGGTCTGACCTGAATCACAAATCAGTTAATGCTCATTTACAAGATCAAACAACTGAGTGGTAGCAGTTAAAACTGTAATTCTTTCAATTTTCCAAACTGTCAGGCTGAGCTATTTTACTCACTTGACTGAAGTAATACTTTGCAGTCTAGTAAATAAATCTTTTCCAATAACATCTTAAATAATCTTTTTTGCACATTTCCTTCTCTTTTAATTCATTACTAACCCACAGTTAGAGAAAATACCTAGTGTCCATTATGTGCCTTGACAAATACCAGATTTATAATCACCAGAGTAAGAGAATTTAGAGAAGACAATGTTGAAGAGTGAAAATTATTATTTTCAAAAACAGCACTCTCAGTTAATTTTGCTCAACAGTTTTCAGAGTTGCAGACATATTGCTGGGAGAAATTTAGATGAAACACATGCCTTTGTATTTTTGGATATCTATCTCCCCAGTTCGCAAATTAAAAGAAAAACATGAATAGGCTATAGGGACCATTTTATTTTTTATCTTCATGCTTAATTTAACATAAATAAAGTCAATCAGAGAAACTTAATAACCCTACAAAATTAGGATATAAAGAACATATCAGGACAGGAAAATACAATAGCTAGGTTATTTTACAACAGTCTGAAAACCAGTTTGAGGCTTAAATTGGAATATACACCAATTTCAACACTAAAGTTTTTACTATCCTAAAGATCAAATTCATAAAGAGTTTACTTACCCATGAAAATCTCAGTTTTCTACTCTATAAAATAGAGCATAATAAACATACCACCATTATACAGTTGAAGTAAGATTTAAATTAGTATTTAACACATGTAGTTAACTACTCAATAAATGTTCTTCATTATTACTATTATTGGTCTGTCCTTGACAGTCCTAGTTCTTCACATGGGAGGAGCTTGACAAGGGTTAAGTATTATTTTTTCTAGGACTATACTAATAAAAACTTATCCATGTGATTCTGAATGAGAATCTGCACTTAAGGAAGAGAGGTCTCGCTGGTACAAAAGCCAAGGTGACCATTTAGAGACAAACTCTCCTGTTTTTCCAAGATCATGATTGCTCCATAATTTTTTTTTTTTTGGTATGTGGGTAGTTCCCTGGCTGGGAATCGAACCCAGGCCGCAGCATTGACAGCACCGAAGCTTTAGCCACTACACCACCAGGGAACTCCCCATAATTTATCTTATCTCAAGAATACCACCTCACATGTGGGGCAAAGCCAAAAGATCAGATGGTCTCTTTGAGGGACAGCATTCTTTCCCTTTGCGTTTTTTTACTGCTGACTTCAATCACTTTTATTAACTTGGTGAAGATTATCCACACTGAGGAATGTTCAGGAGCCAGGCTCTATTCCTGCCCATCTCCTCCACCCTCCGAATGATCTCCTGTCACAGCAGATGTCACACTGCTTTTGTGGTAGGGTAGGAAAAAATGAGTATGTGCCACAATCTATCTGAGATTATGATCTGTGCTTTTTGATTTCCAGGAACTACCAGGGCAGGCTGATAAATTTTGCCTCCACTGTAACATTTTTTTGTCACATTAGATATATCTGGATATAACCTGTTAATGTATAGTCCCCTTCATCATTCTTGACCTTGAACACACAGATGCTTACATTTTTTTTTTACTCAGTGCATCTCGAAATGGAAGAGTGTGCAGGCATTTGGTTCACACAGCGTGCTGTTATTAAATTCTTAACAGCAGAAAAAGTTCCTCCAATTTCTTTGAAATTTTTAAAAAAGAAGGTGAGGCCTTCTTAAAAAAGATCATTACAAGTGGTCAAACTTGGGTCCATCATTGTGACCTTGAGAACAAAAGGCAGTCCATGGAATATGGCATAAGGCACCATCTGAGCCGAAAACATTCAAAACTCAGGCCTCGGCTGGGACCATAAAATAAACTTAGCAATTCATGACCATTATGTTAATAAAAATTAAATAGGTCAGAAAACATAAGGTTCAGGCACAAGTAAGATATTGTTCTTGAAATACGGTTTTGGGTTTGGGTGGTGTGTGTGTGTGTGTGTGTGTGTGTGTGTGTGTGGGTCTGCTCCGTATTAACAAATGTATCTCTCACTATGGATCCCAGTATTAAA
This sequence comes from Lyroderma lyra, assembly GCA_004026885.1. Taxonomy (NCBI): domain Eukaryota; kingdom Metazoa; phylum Chordata; class Mammalia; order Chiroptera; family Megadermatidae; genus Lyroderma; species Lyroderma lyra. The sequence goes on from PVJL010002609.1 coordinate 68,724, forward strand.
TGTGTGAATGTCTACAGGCAAAATAACCTCCAATACTGAGAGGTCCTCGTATTCCCAATAGTGAACATCCTATATACTGTGACATCTGAATTCACTTGGGTGCCATATTTAGCTGTGTGTAGTGCATTCCCATGTGTAATGCACACTCACGTTTTTGGCCCAAACTTTGAAGGAAAGAAAATCTTTCATTTTAATTTTTTAATTCAAATTTTTCTTCATATTTAGGTACTATTTTGTATTATAAAGGAATTTTAGCATTTATCATTTAACATAAGAACTTTATTTCTAACAAGAATTTTTACATAACACTTTTAACTCATAAGCATAAATAAAAGAATTTTTTAGCATTTATATACCAGGGTGCCAAAACAATGTATACACATTTAAAGAGAAGTTACCTATGTATTACATAAATATTGATATTAACCACTTTGAGCACCTCTTGTAATTGCGGAAGTCAAATGTGACTTGTATTCATCTTTTGTTATTGGTATATACTGAGTATTACAATTTTAACACAGTTTTTTCCTTTCTTAAAATGTGTACAATTTTTGGCCTCCTCTGTAGACACAGAATTAGTACCATGTATAATGTGCATCCTTATTTTTCCCTCAAAAATGTGGGCAAAACAAAAGTACACATTATACATGGCAAAATATGGTAACTGGACAACAAAGAATTCTGACTAATCAGACAGTAAGTAAGGACTGAGCTTCTGCTCTGTTCTCTCTGTTGCAAAACATACTATGATCAGGATTCTAAAATGCACTTCTTCAATTTTCTGCTTTAGCTAATATAAATCAATGAATAGTATTGAAACTTTCTTTGGCAACATGCCTCAGGTACATAATTCTAACTGTATCTCCTTACCGACTAGGCCCGTGAATATAATTGGTACGAGGCACTCAAACTGGCCTCCAGATGTGTTCTGTTTGTTCTGTACCTTTTTTGTTTTTAATTTTAGTGTAGATGCCTTCACAGAAGGTACTCAGGCTCACAGGAGGGCCGCAGTTCGCCTGCACTCCCAGTGTATGATGCCCAGCCTGTCCCATGCATTCCCACTATCTTCAACCTTGCAGGCATTTGAATTTGAGACCTGTAGTGCAGTGGCAAAGCCAGAGGAATAACATCACCATTGTCTATGCCAAAAGCCACAGCTTCAGGCCACAGTCCAGAAGGAAGAGCAACAAGCTGGGAATCCTCTCCTGACTGTATTATTAATCAGCAGACTGGCCCTGATCATCATTCTCTTTCTCTAAGAAATAAAATTGAAGGTGTTAAATTACAGGATTTTCCTATCCTTCTCAAAACTTTAGTTGTCATTTTCCTCTTTCTCCTACAAATGAAGCCCAGAGGGCAAAACCATGACCATTTACAGGTTCCAGTAGCTAAGTGCCAGTTAATCAACGTTTTCCTATAGAACGCATGCACAAATAGTGGCAGCTGTCAAAGTCCCACGGACAGCGATACCCAGGAGAGACAAGGAAGTATGCTGGGAAAAAACTGAGTGAGTCGGTAATATTTAACAGAAAATTTCTCAACAATTCCTACAATATTCCTGAGGAATGAGGTTGTCTGTTCCTCATGCCTGATGGAGTGCTAGGTTCCCCAGAAGATAGGACAAATTTTCCAGGGAGAATTTATTTTTTAAATTAACTCAGGACCCTGTGCCTCCTTGCAGCTCTAGTAGTAATAGAAATAACTGTCACTGCTTACTTACCATTTGCCAGGTACCTTAACTACCTTAATTCTCACCTTTCTAACGACCCTTCAAAGTTGCTATCCTTATGCTGAGGCAAACTTGGAGAGGTTAAGTGACTTGCCCAAGCTCACATTGCTAGCCATCAGTTAGCGTACGAACTCCCATCTTTCTGATCATGCTTTGGTCACTGTACCAGTTTGAAGAGGCAATTCCAGTGGTCACAGTGAAAGCTGGAGAACATGTGGGTAATTTCCTTGGATCTGACCTAAGTAAGGTCAGTGGAACATGGTTTGGGCACCTCATGGGAACTACCCTTGCTTTACTACCCACATGGCAGGTTCTGCTCAGTGAAACCTGAAAGTTTTCAATTAATGTGGCTTCCCACCAGGCAGTCTTGTTCTGTAACCACCTGGCTTAGAGGAATTTGTATGTTGTACTCCTGAAAATTGATACCTGGCTATTCTTTGGCCTAGTTTTAATTCATTAGAAGGAAAAAAAAAAAGCTTTATTTTCATTGAAAGTAAGCTCCAAGTTTAAAAAAAAAAAAGCTTGACCTTTATTGTGTTCACACCTGTGTATGTGTATCAACGTGTGTATGTGCAAATTAGAAAGACCTCAAGGCAGAGTGCAAAACCCTTTGGAGGGAAAAACACAACTATGTTTGAATTCGGGACCTGTTACAAGCAAGTTTTAGAAATCTCTACCACAGAGCCACCACGTACCTTCTCTATAAAGTTGAGCACTATTTTGTCTCCCTCATAGGAAGAATCAAATGAAATAAGGTACACGAAAGCACATAATAAACACTAGAGCCCTACTCAAATACTGTATTTCATAAAACCTAAGTCATCATCCATTTTAAGTCACAGCATTAAAAAAGAAAAATACCAGGTCTGTCCAGAAAGTATACAGCCATGTAACACGAAAAATATTGAAGATCCTCATCAAAATCAGCTTCCAGTTCTCCCACTGTCAATCACCGAGCTTTGCTGACTGCAGTCCGCACTCGTTTCCCATTCTCAGGTGTTCAGCTTGCTGCAGGTCTTCCAGAACGTGGACCACTTTCAACAAAATCTCGACCATTTTTGAAGCATTTGTGCCACACTTTTATTTGTGCAGTACTCACTGCAGCATGCCCAAAAGCCTTATGAATCCTCCAAATAGTTTCCATGGAGAAATAGTCAAGCTTAATGCAAAATTTGATACAGATTCACTGCTCTACTCACTCAGTCGTTTTAAATGCGACGGTTACCCAGTACACATTTCCACTCAATGGTGTCTAGTGCCCCCACTGACTAGTACAGTGAGGGTGTCATTCTTCACTCGGGCGCATTCCAGTCCACTCTCCTTGGCTGCCATTACATCCATGTTGCACAAAACATTCTCACTATATTGACAATGGCTAGGTTTTTTCTGGACAGACCTTGTATACTAATGATAAAGTAAAATGCACATGACATATTATCAATTTTAAGATGCTTCAATATTAAATAAATGTTACAGTATTAAAAATCTGTTAGAATTGATGTAACAAATTTTATTATTTGACTGTATTGTTAGCCTGAGACTATTATTTGTCTATAATTCAGGTACTGTGAACAAGTCTGCTAGTAAAGACAGTATTCATCATGTTTTGCCAGGCCTAGCACAGTGCCCGCCAAGTAATAGGTGCTCAGTAAGTATCTGCTAACTGAATGAAATGCAAAAAAAAATGTGTGGAAGGCCATCTCTGCTTGCGGGAAAATGTGCCATGGATTTCCTTAGTAAGCTCACTTACAACACAGTTTAACTTGTTAACATTCAACTTACCCTTCACTTTCCAAGGACAGGCTCATGCATAACAATGTTACACCTATATTACCATTTCAAGAGTGACTCATGCAAGCACCTGTCCCTTTCATCTGTCATCTTGCAAGCAGGGAAACTTTAACTTCTCAAATGAACAAACCCTGACAGACTTCACCATAAGCTGACCCTGTGCTCAACTGCTATCAATCTTGGGCAACGCAGACAAAAATTCTGCATGGTGAACTGTTTTCCAAAATCAGGTGCAAATGTACTTACGTTGAAGTGAAAGTTTCCCTAAATCCTGAATATTCTCATGTTTGGCCCTGAGCTCATTATATACGGTTTTATGCTCAAGATCCTTAAAATATAGATGCTTATTCTCTGTAACCCCTTTGTACCTAAAGTTTCTGAGCCCTGGAGCATGTGGCAAATCCTCTATAATGGTGATGACTAAGGCAGTGGTCACCCAAATGCAGGTAGAGCCAATTCCTGGGGTGCTGAGTCTCCAGGAAGTATCTGCAAGGCACCAAACCAAACCACTGCTGCCCACTTGACCAGATCTAAGTGGAGTCAAGGAGCTAGCATTTTCAGAGCGCTAAATTGAGTGGCTGAGATTTGCATGGATTTACCCATTTAAACATTAAAGGTCTTTTGAAAAGGATTACCATGCTGATATCATACTTAAGACCAAAGCTCTAAAATACAGCTGAGCATGGGCTAAGCAGTGACTGTTAGTGATCACCAAAATTCTTGTCCATATTCTATGCTAATAGAACTTCTGATCTTTAACTAGGCACGTGACCATACAGTAAAAAGAAAGTATTTCTCAGTCTTCTTTCCTATCTTGGACCTGCCACATGCAAGTTTTCTATAATCTGCTAGGTATGTTCATGGGACTAAGTTGTGGTCACTGTAACGTAAGCAGAAAAGATATGTGCAATGTCTGGTATGCATCCTTAAAAAGAAGCACTTTTTAAGAGGGAGCCCTTCTTCCATTCCTTTCCCCTTTCTTCTGGGTAAAATATGGAGCTCCAGCATGTATCTTGGACCATGAAGTGACCTTGAGGATGGAAGACTTTGACAACGAAGCAATAGGACAAAAGGAACCTGATCCAGAGACAACCATGGCAGCCCTATACTAATTCTCTGTAGACTTCTTAAAGGTGAGAGAGAAACAAATTATTTTGTTTTAAGTCATTATTATTTTGCTTTTTCTGTTATGTACATCCAAACCTAATCCTAACTAGTATATAAACTGCAAGCTAATGACTGGATTTCACTTATTTATTTACCACAACATTTACTAGAAATTACATAAAGTCTGTGTGGTCATGGGCAAATTATATAACTTCTCTATACCTCAGTTTCCTAATCTGTAAAACAGTAGCACCTACAGGGCAGCTATTAGAATTGCACGATATTAAGTAATATAAACAGCTTAGCACAGTGCCTGGCATGTAGAATTCAATGAATGTTATCTATTTTGTTAATTCTTGTCATTGTCCTTCACCTGACACACACCTGAGTCCACTGTGAATAACTCCAAAGCCAGTGATCTCTCCCCGCTACTACCCAGGGACTGCCTTCCTGGGAAGACCCAGTCCAGAGCTGCGGAACCCTGACTACGTCATCAGTGAACTGCCTAGAAGAGTTACCCCTTCCTTGGGGTGTAATTTGCTTTCTCTGATCTGCCCAAATAATCTCAGTGCAGTCGGGAACATTTTAAGCCATCAAAGTTGACCCAGAACTTAAAGCAAAGTATCAGCATTTATGGCAGAGTGGCTCTGAGTCTATTTACCTCAATACAGCCAAATAAGAGAATATAACTCTTCCTCCACTCATGCTAAAATCAAATAAGGAACTTGGACAGTAAGTTGGAGCATCTTACTTCATTATTTTATCCTTTCACTTTCTATTATGGAAATATTCAAACATATACAAAAATAGAGAAATAATATAATAGACCCCTTTGTACTCATCATTTGACATCAACAATTAACAGGTCATGGCCAATCATCCTTTATATCTATAGACACCTAATTACTTTTAAGCAAATTCTAGACATCTTATCATTTCAACAGCAAATACCTCAGTATATGTCACTTTACAGCATTTTCAGTAAAATAACTATCAGCTTTCATCTGTACTAAAAGCAGGGTAAGGTTAACATTAACCTTCCTGCTGAGAGGCTAAAGCTACCCCCCACTTCCCTTTCAGGAGACTGTCAGAAAAACCTGCATAACCTTTCAGTTTCCTTATTTCCCAGTGGAAATGACAAATCAATCCATTCAATATCTTGTCCCTACTCTCACCTCCCCTGACCAGTCCCACAAATTCACCTCTTCAAGTTGTGATCTTAGGTCTTGCTACCCAAAAGATCTGAAAATCAGCATAGAATTAAGTTTTTCCAGAATAGGAAAAATTTATGGAATATTAAAGTTGAAAAGAGTTGCAAAGGGTGGACAATTCCTTTCAACTTAAAGAAAATGAGCAACAACATGGATGGACCCAGAGGATATTATACTAAGTGAAATAAGTCAGACAGAGAAAGACAAATACCATATGATTTCACTTACATGTGGCATCTAAAAACAAAATAAATGAACAAACAAAACAGAAACAAAGTCATAGATACAGAGAACAAACTGATGGTTACTAGATGGGAGGGGGTTTGAAAGAGTGGGTGAGAAAGGTGAAAGGATTAAGGCGTACAAGTTGGTAATTTAAAAATAGTCATAGAAACGTAAAGTACAGCCTAGGGAATATAGTAAACAATACTGTAACAACTATGACAGGTAACAGACTTATTGGGGTTATCACGTTGTAAGGTATACGAGGGCTCTCCAGAAAGTATCCAGCCATGAAATACGAAAAATAGAGGCATTTATGGCTGGATATTTCCCAGACAGCCCTCGTATGTGTCTAATCAGTATGTTGTTTTGTAAACCTGAAACTAATAGAAAAAAAAAAAAGGAGAAAATTGAGACAGAGAAAATTGATTCACACTAGAGCTTTCAAAAATGCAGACCCAATTATGTGACTCAGCTGCTTAAACCATTCTAGGGTTTCCTACCACCCTCTTAAGGTATTTAACATAATGGGCCCTTCACATACTAAAACCAAATGTAACCCTCTGGAGGCTCAGCCCCCACCCTTTCCCCATTCTGTCCATACACCATGCTTCTTTATGGTACTCTGCCTGGTCAATTCCTGCTGGCCCCTCAGATGCATGCACAGATAGTACTTCCTTAGGAAACCACCAAAGTTCTCAAAACCAAGTTAGATATAATTTAGTGTGGTCCCCTAGAACACTGTACATCTTCTTAACAAAGCACTTACAACACATTAAATTGTTCTTTCCAGTTACGTGTGTAACTTCCCACATCGGATTGTGAGCGATGTTTGGTACCTAACTTCATGTCTGAGACATGCAGACATCTGCATTATTAAACAAATGAATGACTACTGTCACTGTGAAAGACATATGGCAAACCGCTAACCTCCAAAGAAGGGTAGCCATTGCATTTATAGCTGCGTAAGAACTATAAATAGGGGGCTGGTTTTCTGACCAGTCCAGATCAGAGCTCTTAGCATTCCATCACGTTGTGTAATATGAATTCAGTCAATAAAGTTGTCACTTACTGCTATTTTCCTATGCAAATAAAACCACTTCTACTGGGTTAAGGAAAAGAGACTTATAGCCTTTTGAAATCATTACTAGTTTGAATTTTTTTACTTTTTGACTGAGTAAAATAATTCATACATTCCAGATAACTATTCTGAAAGACTTACAGATCATCAATTTTAAAGAATATTTCCTTTGGGCTAGATATTGTTTATGAATGACAGAAGACAACACTCTCATCTTTGTCTCTGAAATCACCATGCCTGTGTGATACAGAGTATAAGGAACCATGTGCTGGTGAAAAATGAGATGCAGAAATTTTGAAAAGAAGGTGTTAAATCACAAATTACAAAAACAAAATGCCCAAGTGGTAGTAACTATGTCTTAAGCTTATTACTATAAAGATAATTATGGTAGAGCTTTTCTGTATGGCCTTTAAGTCTTTGGTTGCAAAATTGGAGAGCACAGTAATGCTGGGTTTTCAATCAAGCAAGATTTATTGGGTGTTACCATGGGACCAGTTTTTTCACCCTCATTCCCATCATAAATTTCAATGGGAAGCAATCTGATAGGGAGAAAAAGAGCAAATTGCTAATACAGTAAATCTTAAGCCAACACAAACCCAATTTACTAGAACTCTCAATACAGTGGTTAAGAATATGGACTTTGGAGACAGACCCAGGCTTCCAGTCTGGATGTTTGAACTTTGGCAAAATAGGTAACTTATTTGAGGCTTACTTTCCTCATTTCTAAGCTGGGATGACTTCTGCAGAATGGCTGTGCTTATTAAAGTAGCCAGGGTATATGTAGTGTACATGTATTCTCTTATCAGCCAAAAGCAGCACACCCTTTTTGGAGAAATCCTCCTCCTCTGTGGTTGGAATTAGAGCTGCCATGGCCCAGGGGTGGGTACCTGAAACCAAGCTAGGTCAACTGTGGCATTTTTACAAGACTGTTCAACTTAAAACCAGAGAGAGTAAGTCTGAGTCTTTCCCTAGAGCAAGAAAGGATGACAGGCAGGAGTTGTAGGAATCATGTTTTCTGACATATGGAGATAAGTGATCTAAGAGAACCACGTTGCCAAAGAGAGTAAATTTGAGAGAGGGAGGGATGGGAAGAGAGAGACAGAGAGATGAGAGACAGAGACAAAGGGAAAGGTTCACATCCTAGGAATTCAGGAGGTCCAGATGCACTCCTACCCTTTCGATTCCACCTCCCCATTTTTTCAAATCAGTTACTTCAAAGTGGGTCTCTGTCACTCTTAACTAACAGAACCCTACCTAACACTCAGCACAATGCCTGAATCGTTGCAGCTCAATGTACTGAAGTTATTAGTTGCTCAGATAATTGTATTATCATGTGCCCCTCTACTTCCCTACTTTACATTAAGAGGAAAAATTAAGATGCCTAAATAAAAGTTTGCATTAGAAATTAAGTAAAACTAATAAACTTCATGATATCACTTAGAATGACTACACATTCAATTGTACCTTCAACACTTTTCTGGTTATAAATAACATTTATGCTGTATGCTATATTCTATAGAAAACTTCCATGTAGCATGCACTGTTCAACAGAAATAAAATACACGCCACATATACAAGTCATATATATAATTTTAGAATTTCTATGAGCCACATTAAAAAACATAAGAAACAAGTGCATTAATTTAAATCATTTATTTTATTTAATTTGGGGAGTACAAAATATTGCCATTTCAACATGTTGTTAAGAGAATCAAGTAATCAGAGATATTTTATATTTTTTTCAAACAAAATCTTCAAAATGCTGAGTACATTTTATACTTACAGCACATCTTAATTTGGACAGCCACTGACACATCGTACATCTGTGCTGTCTAATAGGGTAGCCACTTTTAGCTATGGCTACTGTATTAGACAGCACAGATGTAAAATGTGTCAGTCATCCTTCACAACAACTTTAAGAAGACAGAAGTTTTTGTGACTACAGAAGAGAAATTAAAACAAAGAAAATAAGAAATGTGTTTATAGTCTACAACTATTTGGTGCAAAGTCCACGCTCAAACCTTTATCTTTGGCCTCCAAATTTTATGCTCCTTATTATGTTGTCTGCACAATATGAACTGATATACAGCATGACCCTGAAATACAGCCAGATCAATCAAATAAATAATGATATGAGAGGGCCAGACAGGTAGTCTCTAGGTACAAGGGCTTTATTTTCTGATTGATCACTCAGGATCGAAGAGCCTGCCAACAAGACAGAGTAGCGCAAATGGAAACAATCCCCCCAAAATCAACACTTCTCTGAAATCTCTTCATTCATGCGTGTAATTAATATCTTCCTGTCCCATATGAATGAAAAGGTGCTCCCTCCACCACACCTTCTTCTCTAACAAGATATTATACTTTGTTCACAGAATCAAAATCCAATTTTATTGCAAAGATTGTAAATAAAATTGTTCACTGAAATGGCTAGCAATAGCCTTCAACATAACTTCAACATGAGACCTAGTCTAGCAAAAATGGTTTCTTTAAGCAGCAGGGATAAATGGAGAGCACACAACCGTACCTATTGTCGAGGTCCCAACTCTCCCACCACTTACAACAGGGAGACTGTCCTTCCTAAGCAGTTAGAGGTGACAGTTTAGGCTTTCAAGAGAAAAATGGCCATTCCTGATCTATTTTAACCATTATAATTTTCTCTGGATCTTTCACACAAAATCTATTGTTTTTTCTTTGTAACAGCAAAAGAAATTCTTTGTTTGGTGGTAGAATGTCAATCCTGTAAATTAACAAGGAATTTGCTTTTTAGTCAAGATAACCATGTGAAAGTGCTTAGTACAGTGCTTGGAACCCAGCAATTATGCTGGTTTCCTTTGAATCATAGAGTAAACCATGCTTTCAAGGAATATTTAATGTCAGGGAAAATACAATATAATGTTAAGGGAAATAAACAGAACACAAATCCGATTCTAAAATCTGAGTCATATTCTTTTAAAAAAAAGAAAAAGTCTGCCTCTATAAGTGCATAGATAAAACAATGAAAGGAAATACAACAATATATTAACAATGACTATCTATTGAGAGTGATAATAAGTGATAATAGGAATGATTTAAAGAGTGTGTTTTTTATGTTTCGGAAGACTGTGTGCAACAATGGCTGCCATCATTCACTCCCCACCTTCTACACCCACTCTGTTACCCACACCATTTTGCAATACTACTTCACATTACCTCTCACCAAGAGAAAAGAGTCTACTTCTCAGTACTTGACTCTGGGCTAGCTTGTAACTTGCTTTGAACAAGAGAGGGTGTTAGGAACTGAATGCCTCCCCAATTCATGTTAGAGCCCTAAATTCTAATGTGATGGTATCTGGAGTTGGGGGCTTTGGGAGGTAACTAGGTTTAGATGATGTCATGAAGGTGCCCCTGCTTGATGGGACTAATGAGTGTCCCTATAAGAGAAAGAGAGACCAGAGCTCTCTCTCTCTCTTCCTGGTCTCTGAGGACAGAAAGAAAATAGACGTCTATACGCCAGCAAGAGGGCCCTCACCAGGAACTGAATCTGCTGGCACCTTAATCTTGGACTTCCAAGCCTCCAGAACTATGATAGGTAAATGTATGTGGTTTAAGCCAAGGGTCCCCAACCCCCGGGCCACGGACTAGTATGGGTCTATGGCCTTTTAGGAACCACAGAGCAGGAGGTAAGCAGTGGGTGAGGCAGTGAAGCTTCATCTGTATTTACAGCCATTCCCCATCGCTCGCATGAATGCCTTAGCTCTGCCTCCTGTCAGATCAGCAGCCAGCAGCGGCATTAGATTCTCATAGGAGCGTGAACCCTACTGTGAATTGCACATGCGAGTGATCTAGGTTGTGTGTTCCTTATGAGAAGCTCTCATAGGAGCGTGAACCCTACTGTGAATTGCACATGCGAGTGATCTAGGTTGTGTGTTCCTTATGAGAAGCTAATGCCTGATGATCTGAGGTGGAGCTGAGGCGGTGATGCTAGTGCTGGGGAGCGGACGCAAAAGCAGATTAACATTAGCAGGGAGGTTTGACTGCACAGAGATCATAATAAATCAATTGCTTGCAGACTTGTATCAAAACCCTATCAGTGAGTGGCAAGTGACAATTAAGCTGCAAATGGTGGCAGGCTTCAGAGTGGAAGTGAGCTGATGTACCTCAATTGTACAGCTGCATCTGGTGGCAGCCTTTAAGTCAGAATCCAACATTATTTTCGTCGGCACATGGCCCACCCATTACTTTATTTACCACTTCTGTCCGCATCTCTTTCCCGCACTACTACACTTGTCTCTGTCACAGTTTTGGTAAAGCCCATAAGCTAACCCTAGCCAAAATGAGTAAAAAACAAATGTCACTGGAGAGTTTCTTTGAAAAGGGAGAAAGACCCAATGATGAGACAGCAGAAGACTCAAACACTACCAACAAAAAGAAAGCTGCATTTAAAAGAAAATACCAAGGGTCCTACTTAAATTATGGGTTCAGTGCAACAGGTGATTCACATTCACCAAGCCTACTTTATAAAATACTCATATGTGGTAACCAGCAATCCAACAAAGCCATGAAACTTTCAAAACTGCTTTGCCAAATGTAGACCAAGAACACTACATTAAAAACAAGCCTTTGGAGTTTAAAAAACAAACAAAAAACCATGAACATGAAGAACACAAGCTATTACTGTAGGCCACCACTTCATCAAATGTGTCTGCACTGAGAACATCATTCTTAGTGGCTAACCATGTTGCTAAAGCTAAGAAGCCCTTTACTATTGGTGTAGAGTTGATCCTGCCTGCTGCTAAGATATTTGTCATGAACTTTTAGGAGGCTGCAGTTCAAAAGGTGGCATCTTTTCCTCTTTCGGCTACCACCATAACTAGGCAAACCGATGAAATGGGAGAGGATACTGAGGCACAACTGTTAGAGAGGATTACTGAGTCACCCCGGTACGCAATCCAGGTTGCTGAGTCAGCCCATGTTGACAAAGCAAAAATGCTTGTTTTTGTGCGATACATTTTTCAGGAGGATGTGCATAAGGATATGTTATGTGCACAAGGATATGTTATGTGCACTTCTGTTGCCAACCAACACCAGAGCTGCAGAACTATTCAAGTCTGAATGATTACATATCAGAAAAACTGAACTGGTCATTCTGTGTCGGTGCATGCATAGACAGAGTAGCCGCCATGAGTGGACAGCTTTCTGGTTTCACTGCTGGGGTCAAAGAGGTCACTTCTGAATGTGAGTCTATGCATGTGTCATCCACAGAGAAAGCTGGTTGGTTGAAAAACGTCACCTAAACTTAACAACGTTTTGCAGGATGTAATTAAAATTATCAACCATATTAAAGTACATGCTCTTACCTTATGTCTGTTCACGCAGCTCTGTGAGGAGATGGACATGGAGCACACACATCTTCTCTTACACACAGGAGTGAGATGGCTTTCTAAAGGTACATCACTGGTCAGAGTTTCTGAGTTATGAGAGCTGCTCCGGAGACTTCTTTTAGAAAAACAGTCACCACTGGCAGCACATTTTAGTGACACAGAATGGGTGGCAAAACTTGCTTACTTTGTGTGATATAGTCAGCCTGCTCAATGAACTCAATCTGTCACTTCAGGGGAGAATGACAACTGTGTTCAAGTCAGCAAATAAAGTGGCTGAATTAAAGCCAAGCTGGAGTTATGAGGGTGATGAGTGAACACTGTGATTTCTGACATGCTTCAAACATGAGCAGAGATTTTGAAAGAGACTAAGCCAGGGCCTTCTTTCTCCCAGCTGGTGTATGATCACTTATCTCAGCTTTCAAAACAGTTCAAGCTTTACTTCCCAACCAAAAAAAAGACTTCCAGGATAGGAAGGAATGGATCCGTGATCCATTTGTGAATAAGCCAAGTGCACTGACTTTGCCTATGCTAGAAGAGGATTAACTGCTACAGATCGCTAATGATAGTGGCCTTGAAAGTATGCCTGAGACAACTTCAAATCTCTATACGTTCTGAATTAAAGTCAAGAAGAATATCCTGAGATTGAGACAAAAAGCACTAAAAAGCCTGCTTCCATTTCCAATATCCTATCTTCGTGAAGCAGGGTTTTCTGCAGTGAGCAACCAAAATGAGATTATGGAGTAGACTGGACACAAGCAACACACTTCAGGTGTCACTGTCTCCCATCACCTCTAGGTGGGACCATCTACTTGCAGGAAAACAAGCTCAGGGCTCCCACTGATTCTGCATTATGGTGAGTTGTATAGTTATTTCATCATATATTACAATGCAATAGTAATAGAAATAAAGTACACAATACACGTATGTGCTTGAATCATCCTGAAACCAGCCCCACCACCACCCTAGTCTGTGGAAAAACTGTCTTCCACAAAACTGGTCCCTGGTACCAAAAAGGGTGAGGACCACTGGTTTAAGCCACCCTGTCTATGGTATGTACTAAGAAAAAGGGGATGTGACGTTGGACCAGTTCTGAGTATAGGCCCACGAGGCCTGTGGACATCAGCTTGCTGGACTTCTGCTTGTTCTCCTGGCTGCTTCTCTCTTTCTCCAGGAGAACAAGCCCAAGCTAGGCTGCCAGAGGATGGGAGGCCATGTAGAGGAGCTGGCCCAGTCATCCCAGACGCGTGAGCGAGCTTCAAGGACAACACCTGAGCTCGGCCAAGATCAGAACTGCCTAGCTGAGCCCACCTACTGGAGCTGAGTAAATGTGCACTATCTGAAGCCACTAAGTTTTGGGGTGGTTTGTTACGCATCAAATCTAATTAATACATATATGTTTTCCAAAGTTTCTACAATGAAAAGCACAACATTCATTAAAAAAAAAAAAAAAAGACCAACCTCATTTGTAAATAAGAAAAGGAGAAAGACAAAACACAGATCTGGGTTCAAATGTCAGCTCCACCATCTAGGAGTTGTGTTAGCCAAGTTATCCAAAACATATTGAACTTTTCTAAAACTGACTACCTCATAGACTTGCTTTTTAAATCAAAGGTGATGGTATTTATTTACAGCATGAAGCAGAGTACTTAAATGGGCACTCGGCAGATCCTGATCCCTTCCTCATCTTCTCCTTTATACTCCCAGCAACGCCTACATTTTGTGGAAGTAACTCAGATTTATTCCACTCACACATGCAATGCTAGAATTCACTTTTTATTCTTAATTTATTTGTATCTCCTCTCCCAAACAGAGTAAGACAAGTTACTCAAAATCCATTTAATGTTGTCCTCATGTACCATTAGCTTTGGAGAAAATGTTAAATAAAGAAATGCTTAAAATTCACTAATAGCTAACTTTTCCCTGAACATTTTATTATAAAATTTTCAAACATGCAAAAGTTGAAAGAATTTCACACCATGAATGCCCATATATCTAATACCTATATTCAACAACTGAAAACATTTTACCAATTTGCTTTCTCAAAATATTTGAGGTTTTTTTCTCTTTTGCTGAACTTACTGAAAATGAACTGAGACATCATATTTACCTCTCAATTCTTCATCATGCATATCCTAATAATGAACTTCTCATACACAACCACAACTTAATAATAATTCCCTGTCACCGAATATCCAGTTTACATTCCAATATCCCCAATTGTTCCAAAAATGTCTTTTATAACAACTAACTTTTTAATAATAGTATATATTTAGATAGGCGTGATGCTCACAATACTTTGAGGTAGATATTATTATTTCCATTTATAGTTGAACAAATTAAGTTGAAAATGGTAATTTGCTTTGCCAAAGATCACACAGATAAGGAGTTGTGAGAAAGTAATTATTTAAAATTATTTAGTGTTTAACTGTTTTCAATAGATCAGGCTGATATGAAAAAAATGCATTTAAATGTTTTTAAATCTATACACTAGAATAATAAAGCTTTTTTAACAAAACATAAAACAATATCTTTATGACATTGGGGCAAGCAAAGATTTCTTGAACAGGACTCAAAAAGTAGTCACTATAAAGCAAAAATTAATAAAGTATACTATATTAAAGAATTTCTGATCATCAAAACACATCATTAAGAGACTGAAAATGCAAGCCACATGTGAGTTTTTTGCAATACATATATCCAAAGGATTCATATCCAGAATATATAATTCAATTTAAAAAATCTTCAAATCAATAAGAAAAATTCTACCTAATAGAAAATTTGGCAGAAGTCAATTAGACTTTTCACAAAAAACTACATACAAATGGCTAATCAATGTCTGGAAAGGTGTTTAATATCAGATTCATCATAGAAATTCAAATTAAAAGCACAGTGATATATCGTAACAGGACACCAACCAGAATGACTAAAATTTTAAAGACTGACAATATCAAATGATGATGAAGATGTGGAGCAACTGAACATCTCATACACTGCTGATGGCGGTTAAAACTTCATACAATTACTTTGTAAAACTAGCAATATCGGGAGCTCCCTGGTGGTGTAGTGGCTTAAGGCTTCAGTGCTGTCAACACTGTGGCCTGGGTTCAATTCCCACCCAGGGAACTACCCACATACAAAAAATAAAATAAAATAAAAAAATAATAATAATAAACTAGCAATATCTGCTAAAGCATAATGTACACATAAGCTATAACCTGGTAATTGCACTCAGTATATAACCAACAGAAAAATGTACAGATGTGCACCAAAAGATACATAAAAGAATGTTCACAGCGAACAAATGCATTTAACTATATCAAAACTGGAAATCAAATGCATTTAAATATATCAAAACAGGAAATCATCCAAATTTCTTTCAAAATGAAAATGAAAAACGTAAAGTGGTTTATTCACTCGATGGAATACTGTACAGCAATGAGAATACATGAACTACAACTACCACATATACACAGCAGTGGACCCACAAAAACTGGAACAAAAATTATACTATAGTGAATTCCATTTACATAAAATTAGTTTAGTAGTTACTCTTAGTAAGGGTGGGAGAATGAGGGCTTCTGGGTTGCTAGTAATGTCCTCTTTCTTGATTTATGTGCTAGTCTCACAAGTGTATTAACTTCATAAAAATTCATCACCCTATACATTCAGAAGTCATGTGTACTTTTCTGTATATTTAATTTAAAAGTTTGCTTAAAAATACAATATTCTCAGGGAGTTCCCTGGTGGTGTAGTGGCTAAGGCTTCAGTGCTCTCAATGCTGCAGCCTGGGTTCGATTCCCAGCCAGGAAACTACCCCCCAAAAAAACAAACAAACAAACAATTCTCAGGGCATAATCATACTCACAAATCACTATGAAGAATTCTGAAACCAAAATTTACCAGGTCATCTCCTGAGAAGATTCTAAATATGCCTATTTGTGTAATGTTCTTACTTATTTTTATACACTGCCAATTTGGCCTTTTCCCAGGGCGGTCATTAGTTATAAATTTCTCATGTTAGAGTTAAGCTTGTTGATTCTGTTTTTCCTTCAAACTTTTGAACGCTTTAGAATCTCCTAAGGACTCAGGATTTGACAGTCTCCCCTCTCTGAGCAATGTAGTAAAGGCAGTTAGGTCCCAAGTAAACCCCCTCCCTTGGCTGGTGGTGCCTTTCGCCAATTCTAGCAGAAGACTAGTTTGCTCTGTGAGAGAGCACCGAGAGGTTCAATGAACAGGGAGACACGAGACACAGTTTAAGGCTGAGGTATTAAAATAAATGTTGACGTTTTGAATGCTAAGACTCCCAGAATTCATGGAGGGGCTGGCATCCTCTTAGAAGAAATTAAAGTGACTGAGCAAAAGCAGGCAGGCAAATGGGGAGATACTTATTCCTCATCCAACCTATGAAGCTTCACAAAACGAGCCAGTTCCCCAAAGAACTAAAAAGATAAAATGAAATACACTGCAATCAGGAAGAACAAATAACCATTACTCAAGAGTCACTAAGGAAGAGCTTTAAAGAAGGAAGTGAGGCCAAAATGAACTACACCAGTCTCTCATTATTCCACTGATTCATAGACCTATAACATCAAATTTTAAATATTTTGCATGTAAGCTCATCATCCTCTCCATGCTTTTACACTGCACTCCCTCATTTACCTGTAATTTTTTGAATAGGCTTTCAATTTATTTTAAGGTTATTTTCCAGCAAATCTCCATTATAAATACAGTAGACTCTCCATTTACCTGAACTCAAGCAACTGGCACTTTTCTGCAAGTTGCTTTAGATTTTGCTGGTTGCTTAAGAATGCTGGTCTTGCTTGAGTTCTGGTTAATGGAGACTCTACTTACATTTGTCTAGCATCCACTTATCCCCATGAGTGTCTACTGTATCTGATTTTAAGTGCACTAGTATACGAGTATCTGGCATAGTATGGCACTTCCACTCCAGCCCCACCTTTTGTCCTTCTTTTTCCTACTCAAAAATTAATTCATTCACTCATTGACTTGGGCATTGTCACATTAAACTGGAATAACTGAAAGATAATTTTCAAAACAATTTTCAGTTGGGCATTAACTCTCACAATGTGACAGTTTCTACTTTTACCTAAAGAGACAAAACAGCATAGAGATAAGTTGTGAAGTTAAAAAAAATACCTATGTTGGAATCCTGGATCTATCCCCTACTACCTGTCTGACCCTAAGCAGATTATCTCCTGATTTTGATCTTCAATGCCTTCCTTCATCAATAAAATGGGCATACTGATACCTACTTCTCAGAGTTATTGCTAGCTTTAAATGAGATAAAGTATGTTAAGCACTTAGCTTAATGCTAGCATGCATTAATAGTAAAAGACCAACACATTCCTCCCATCATCTCTGTTGTACTTTCCTACATTTATCAAGCAAGAGAAAAGAGATGGTCCATGCACTTTTCAATCCTAAGCAGTAATCTATACGTGATGAGAAAAAACATACAAAAACAGATGGCCATCGTTCTATATAACTTGGACTTTTGCTATTCAAGTGGCTAATGCAGAATACTAATTATCAAAATGAAAATTACATTCCATTTTTATGAGAGAAGAAAGTATACACAGTAAGAATCAGTTTCACTCAGCACATGTGCATTGATTCTCTAAATGGGGGTGGAGGGATATATTAAATTATTCCATAAATGTATCCTGGGCATCAACTTGATGATTGGCATGGTGCAATGTGACTATAAGTAAGAAAATTTCAGACCTCCTAATTTCTAAAACAATGGATTTTTCATTCTACCTGGCTGCCTCATTTCTTTAAAAATCTAATCTTCTAAGCCACTGAAATAAACAAAGGTGGGTATTAAAAAAAAAGTCAATCTGTACCCTATTCACTACATCATTTATTTACCCTGAAACTTGAATTATATTCCTAAATCAGAAACATATTTTCCTATTAAAGTAGAGTTTGAATGGTTAAAAGTGCAAGTTTCTAAATCTCCTTTTAATAAATGTTATGAAATACTATGAAATTTAGTAGCATTTTGCAAACAATAAAAATGTGGAAAGTCAGTAGGCATGTTAAGTGAAAAAAAAAATGATCTCAACAAAGTATAGCACATATGGGTGTACAAAGATATCACAGAAAAGGATACACTCACATTTTAACTGCAATTATCTTTAAGGATAGAATAATAGGTGGTTTTTGCAACTTTTCTCTGTGCTTTTCCGAATTTTCCTAACTCCCTTTTGGGAACATACATACTTTTTAACTACACTGTATTGAGTACCTACTATGTGTCAGGCATTATGCTAGGTACTTTTTTACGTATTATTTCTAACCATTATTTCAACTTTGAAAATGAGGAAACGGGGGCTCAGAAAAGAACTGGTCCACCTTGTGAAGTTTAAGAGGAGAGATCCAAAGATGGCTTCCTTGCCTTGCCTTGTCTTGCCTTTCCCCTCTCTCCCACCCTGCTTTTTGTCTTTCCTTTTTTTTCTTTCCTCCCTCCACTTCACAGTATGTATGGAGGGCCTATGATGTGCCAGAATTTAATCAAGTAATTAAAAATATGGAAAGTCACACAAAAGAGAAAACACAAAGTGCTCTGAAGTGTGCAGTAAGGCAGGGCAAAGGGAGGGAACCTGGAGTCAGAGAAAGCCTGAAGAGGAAGCTACTATTTGAAAAGGAGTAGAACTGAGTCAGGCAAAGAGGAGGAAAATACCTCTTGTATATTCCAGCCAGAAGGAACGAAATGTTGGGAACTCAAAATCTAGCCTTTGAGGAAGAAAAATGAATCCAGGATGCCTTAATGACATACTACCAATTCCAAGCCAAGCTATTTGTGTATGTATCCACGTATGTGAGCATGTCTGTGCATGTACATATATATATTTGTGCAAGTGTATATATAAATATATTAAAAATATGCTCACCAAATCATCAGGCCAAGTCCCGTAGAGCAGGAGGAAAAGACAAGGTACCTCCCACTGTCTCTTTCTCCTTACCACCCCACCCTAGTTCAGGCAAGTCCAATCCCCTCCAGCCCCTCTCATGAGAGCCCACTCCTTTTAACACCAATTTCCAAATTTCCCATTTAACTCACAGAAGCAGGAGACACAGGTAGGTTCAATCTCTACACCAACATCCTCACCCCCAGTTTGAAAAAAGTATTCTAAATTTAAACCATTTAGAACGAAACTAAAAATGGTTCAGAAGGGGAAATAAGCATACCTTCTGCTGGGCTATTGTTAGATTTCACAGGCACAAATTACCCCTTTTTTCTAAGCGTATGCAATCAAATGATTCTTAGGTGATAACCACCTCCAAATTCACATGAGATAAAAGTATCTGTTTTTAAATGACCAGGGAGGAGGTTAAAGAGAGCATAAAAAGAGTAGGGAGTTAAGTGATGACTCATACAAAATGCACTTGGGGTTCTGAGAATGTCATCCAGCTCTAATGTTTGTGCATGCTGGATTTTTCTTCATTACCTTTCTGAATCAACCAGTTAGAAAAGTGAGATAAAACTAGGTAAGTCAGAAGGCCTGAATGCCAGTCCCTGTTATGAGACATTCTGCAACCCCCAAGTAATTTCTCCTTTCCAAGACTCAGTTTCCTCATCCCTAATCATTCTAAAGTTTGGAGGCTGAACGTGATCAGTGGTTCTCAAGCATTTTTGTCCTTGGCACTTTTTTTTTAACAATAAAACATTAGTTCTTCTTAAATTTTTCAATGAAGTATGATGCACATACTGAAAAGTGATCAATTATATGTTCAGCTCAATGAATTTTCATATACTCAAATGTACCTAAAAAAAAACAGCAGCCAGATCAAGTAACAGAACATTACCAGCATGGAAAATTTGGGGTAACATGAAAAACCCTTCCACAATTGGGTAATGGACTCATCACTGGGTGACCCTTCAGTTTTATGTCACATTTGAGTAGAGATATATATTGCCCTGACCTAACTCCTAGAACCACCCTAGTGTATATCTGAGAAGGAAGGAAAGTCTAGTGTGCAAGTGCTCAAAAACTATGAGATGAACGAGTCAATGACTGAACTTGCTTTTGAGAGACTGAGGGCACAAACAGTGACATGAAGCCCATGGTGCAACCAGCACTATACGTAATTCTGCAGCCTAGGAAGAATGAAAAAATACCTACTCATATGTGGTAAAAGGCTGGGTAATAGCTATGGTATCAAGTTTTCTAGAGGTTTTCATAACTCAATCATTCAAATTATTTTGTAAACTTTAGAATCAGATTAAACTTGGGAAGTAAGAGTTAACAATTCCAAATTATAAAAAACAGAAAAGTATTAAACATGTCGATGGAGGGCCAGACTCAGGAAAATAAAAGGCTTTTAGTATACATAGTCTCTGGAACAAAGCAATATAAATTTGTAAGTGTATCAGAGAAAACATGAGAAAAGAAGATACTAGCAAGCTTTAAATAAGCAAGAAACAGTAACTAGAAATCAACTGCATACACCCTTTATTATTTAAAGAACACCATGATCTGGTTCAACTTCCAGTTATAAATGAGCGGATTGTAGCAAATCAACAGTTCTGTTGAAGGCAATTAGAAAAGCCAGATAAAATCCAAAAATATCTGTTTGAAGTAATAAGAGACCTACTGAAACATCAGGATTTGAAGAGCCAGATCTTAGCGAGGTGAGAGACTCCCTGAGGTAAGACTATCTTTCCGAAGGTCCATACCCACCCCTCCGCCCACCATAGGTTATTTGGCAATTCTTGGCCTGGCACAAGAAGTTGAGAAGCTAGGCAGAGGGCAGCTGCTAAGAGAGAACTTCAGACACTCTTACGGGGCAGGGCGGCAGAGACAAAAAGTGGATTAAAAGGCACATCCTCGAGGAGCTCAGAGAAGTGAGTCTGACATGCGCCTTCTCCTTGGAGTATTGCTAACTGAGCTGCACAGAGCAAGGGGCTCAGAAGCCAAGGAGAAAGAAGATGAAAGAGAAAAATGAACATTTTGCAGAGTAGTTTTCAGTGAACTTGCAGTACTAGGAAGACAAAAATTGGACAAGGGAAACATCTCAAGCTCACAGTCAGTACTCCTTGGGGCCTAGGATTAGGGAAACCCAGAAGCAAACCTTAAAAGTCTGCAGAATGGCCTTAATTACAAAGTGCTGATCAGATTTGGGTTAATCTCCTTTCTTCTGTAGCAAAGAACGGGGTAAATATTCTCAGGAGGTTGATAACACCATCTAGAACATTTTCATACACAATGCTGGACATTTAATAAAAGATTGCCAGACATATGAAGAAAGACAACCAAGAAGAAAAACAGGAAAGATAAACAGACTGACAAGTGACTCTCATACTGTAGTTATTAAACATGGCCTTTAAAATGACGCCGCTTAACATATTTGAGGAAATATTTGACAAGATGAAGTATCTATTTTTTAAATAATCTATAAAAATTCTGAAATTGAAAAATAGAAAATAAAACTAAGAAATTAATAGATTGTGTAATAATAAATTAGGAACAGCAAAGAGAGATAATGAACCCTAAGATAGCAAAAAATAAACTGAAAAAGAGAAAATAGGACTAAAAGTACAAAAACTAAAGTAAAGGATATGAAGGATGTCAAGAAAGTATCCAGCCATGTAATGTGAAAAACAGGAGCATTTTTGGCTGGATTTTTTCCATACAACTCTCTTATGTGGAGCAGGGTAAAAGTTCTATTAATAACATAAAAGTAGGAGTCCCAGAAAGGAAGGAGAGAATGAAGCAGAAATAATATTTGGAAAGATAATAGCAGAGAATTAAGAGAACTACAAAAAACATCAACCGATATAGATTCAAGAAGGGTCAAAAATTGCAAGCAGGATAAATACAAGGAAAACTACACCTAGGAAAACTGCTGAAAACCAAATATAGAGAGAAAAGTCTTAAAAGTAGACAAAGGAAAAAAAAAGATGCAAAATCAAATAGAAACAATAAGACTGACAACCAACTTTTCCAAGAAAGGATGAAAACCAGAAGACAATGAAATGACATCTTTAAAATGATGAGGGTAAAAAGCCTCCCCAGAATTCTATACAGCCACTAAAATTATCTTAAAAGGTAAAGGTAGAATTAATTCATTTTCAGACCCCAGCAAAAAAATAAAAAACTGAGAATATTCTTTTATAGCAAATACCTACTAAAAGAAATACTGAAGGAAGTTGTTTTCTGTTTTTTTGTTTTTTATGCAGGAAGAAAAGAGCCCAGATGAGAAACAAAAATTCAGGAAGAAATACAAGTAATAGATGAGGTATATATGTGAATAAATCTAAATAAGTATTGACTGCAAGAAACAATATTTGTGTCTTATGTAAGTTTAAATATATGTATAATTAAAATAAATTATAATATTGATACAAAGTTAAAATAATCAGACACAAAAGGCAGAAGAGCAGGTAGCTAGGGAGGGGAGACCACCAGATTATATAAATAAAGTGTTCTAAGAGCCTAACATTGTCCAGAATGTGTTTAAGTAAAAGCAGCATTAGGGTAATCACACACACACACACACACACAGAGAGGAAAGTAAAATGGAAACAAATGTGTAAGATGCTAGGAGAGAGAGGAAAAGGAAAGTTAAAAATAATGCTTGATTAATCCAAAAGAAAGCAAAAAAGAAAATGAGGTGGAACACAAATAAGAAAACAAACAGTAACATGGTAGCTATAGACTTTAATACATTAATAATTATATTAGGGAGTTCCCTGATGGTGTAGCAGCTTAAGGCTGCGGCGCTGGTGCTGTCAGCGCTGCAGCCTGGGTTCGATTCCCAGCCAGGGAGCTACCCACATACCAAAAGGCAAAAAAAAAAAAAAAAAAAAAAAAAAAAAAAAAAAAAAAAAAAAAAAAAAAAAAAAAAAAAAAAAAAATTATATTAAATGCTTTTAAAACACTCAAGCTAAAAGCCAAACTGTCCCATATAAATGATTTTTAAAAACTCATTTATATGTTGCTTACAAAAGATACAGATTAAACACGAAGTATAAAGATGACAAAAGATATACCATGTATATATTAGCCAAGAGAAGTTGGTATGGCTACATTAATAATAGGAAGGTAGACTTTAAGGCAGAAAGCATTTCTAGAGATAAGGAGAGACATTTCATAATCAACACATAACAATTCTATTATTTATTATAGTATGCACCTAATAACATACCTTTAAATAAAGCAAAAGTTGACAAACATAAAGAGAAACAGGTAAATTCAAAATCGTAATGGGAGTTTAGCCCTCTCTTAGGAACCAAGAGAATGAGAAATAAATTGTGAGGATATGGAAGATCTATACTCCAAGATAAACAAAATAGCACAAATGACATAATAGAACATAGAACCAAAACAACTTAAGTATGCACATTCTTTTAAAGTACACATACAACATACACATATATAGAAACTAACAATATGCAAGGTCCCAAAGCAAACTGCAACCAGTTTCAAAGAACTAATATTAACCAAAGTGTGTTCTCTAACCACAATAAAAGTAAGTTAGGAATCAATGGCAAAAAAAAATAACTTGAAACTCCCTAACTGCTTAGAAATTAAAAAGCACATTTCTATATGACAGTGAGGGTCAAAAAAATCACAATGGAAATTATAGACTATTTGAAACTAAATGATAGTAAGAATATGACATAATAAAACTTGTAAGATACAGCTAATGCTACAGTTAGAGGAAAATTTATAGTCTTAAAAATGAAAATATCTTTTTTTTTTTTTTTTTTGCTTTTTGGTATGTGGATAGCTCCCTGACTGGGAATCGAACCAGGCCGCAGCGCTGACAGGGCCAGTGCCGAAGCCTTAAGCCACTATACCATCAGGGAACTCCCAAAAAATGAAAATATCTTTTAAAAGATAAACTGAAAATCAGATATAGGCTTCCATGTCAAGAAACTAGAAAAATTTCAGAAAATTAGAACCAAAGAGTATAAAAGTAAATAATAAAAAGTAGAAACTCAAGAGATATAATAGAAAACAAATCTATAACACAAAACACACACACACCCCCAAGTAAAAAAAGGCTAGCTGTTTACAATTATTAATAAAATTCATAAAATCTTGGCAATATACAAAGAAAAAATGAGATTTACCAGTATAAAGAAAAAATGTCAACACCAGGAATAAAAAATAGGGACAAGACCATACAACCTACAGATATTAAAAAGATCATAAGAGTATATAAAGAAAACTTTATTCCAATAAATTTGAAAATTCAGATGAAATTAACAAATTCCTAGAATACCACAACTTACTAAAACACACAAAAACAAAATTGTAAAAAATCTATGACTATTAAAATAAAGAAATCCTTATTTTAAAACCTTCCCACAACAAACTTTCCAAGCCCAAATGGTTTCATCAGCAAATTCTTCCAGACATTCAAAGAATAATTCCAATCTTACAAAACTCTTCCAGGAAATAGAAAAAGAAGAAATGCTTCCTAACTTGTTCTGTAAGTTTAGCAAAACCTTGATGTCATAACCTGGCAAAGGCACTACAACAATAAAAGTTACACATTAATATCTCTCATGAACAAAGATATTCCTCAAGAAAATACTAGCAAGTCAAATGCTGCAATACATCAAAAGGATAATGTATTAAAACTAAGCTGAGCTTATTCCAGAAATGCAAAATTAGTTTAACACTTAAAAATCAATGTAATTCATCAGATTAACAGAATAAAATAAAACACATGATCAATGCAATACAGATAAACATTTGGTAAAACTCAGCACCAATTCATGATACGAAAACAAAAACAACAACAACAAAAAAAAAAAACCCAGCACAGTAATAATCAAAGGTAACTTTTTCAATCCAATAAAAAGTATCTATATTTGATCTTACATCAAATATTGTACTTAATAATGAAAAAGATAAATAGTTTTTCCCAAGATGAGGAACAAGGTAAGTATACTCATAGTCACCACTTTTATCCAACATTGTCAGAGATCTTAGTACAATAATGCAAAGGATAAAAAGATAAGGATTTGAAAGCGAAAAATAAAACTGTCGGTATTCACAGAAATCCAACTGTCTACATCTTAAAACCCCCGAAAATCTAAAAGCAAGTTAAAATCAGTAAGTGAATTTAGCAAAGCTATTGAGATAAGGTCAACAAATAAAAATCAATTACATTTCTATGTCCTAACAAAAAACTATCAGAAAATGAAATTTTAAAATGCCAGGTAGAGTACCATAAGAAAAAAATTACCAGTGACAAAGTGTTTGAGAAGATTTACAGGAGCTCCCTGGCGGTGTAGTGGCTAGGCTTCAGCGCTCACAAGGCTGTGGCCTAGGATCAATTCCCAGCCAGGGAACTACCAAAAAAAAAAAAAAAGATTTACAACCCCTACATCCCAGCATTTCTGCCCTTAAAGAAGGCAGTTTATGCTCAGCTCAATCTCATTGTTGTAGAGAGTTCTAATTTTTTTAAAGGAATCAGAAATACAGAATTGAATATATAATCTCCAAAAATTTTAATGTTGGCTTACATATCTTATAAAATATTACAGAAGCCAAAATAAAATAATTTTATAAACTCTGAGCAATACAAATATACATAAATATAAAACATTTTGTAGTTTCCTGTTTAGTATCTCAAAATGAAATTCAAAGATAAAACAACCTACCTAACACAAAATTAAACAAAAATATAACCTACCAACTATAACGTAAAAGTGAAAGAAAAGTTACTTATACTAAAACAATATGATTTCAATATGTAAATGATCAAAAAGGACTTTATCAGAGGTCATAATAAAGTAGTCAGCTTTGTGTATGTGTATGTAAACTGAATGACACAGGTGTGTTGTACTGGAGACTCAAATGCAAGTGGTGTCACTTCGGGTAAATAATGTTCTCAACAATCTTAAGTAACAATCTTTCCTCAATTTACACAGCATTTTTAATGCTGGAAATTTCAGTGTATATTTAAAACCAATTTATGTTCTAGGCTCAGAAAAGTATAAAGGGTTTTTTTCACTTACCTCTTCGGCAAAACATCTGTAAGTTGCACGGGATAATCTGTCATGGGACAGAACAGTCTGGAACAATGCAGTGTATCTAGCTTTTCTGGTTTCTGCCCAGTGAATGCTTCTGGAACCCCTTGCATATTTCCAGTGTGTCCCACATGAAGCAGCACACCCACTGAGAACCACTGGCATACCAGACTGTAAGCCCAGCTCTATCACACGCTAGCCCCGAAACCCGAAAAAAATCACTCAGCCACTTACAGATCACCCAGCCAAAATACCATTTCCTCAACCCATCCAGTCAAAAGAAGCAAAAACAAAAATCCTGGAAAACAATCTGAGTTCTCTAAAAGTATCAAACCAGTCATGATGGTTAAGAAAAAACACAATGTTTTTTTAATTTCCTTACATTTATTTTATTTTGATGTACAGACTGGGGGGTGGATATGAGTCTTTTTAATATTTAGGGCCTAAAAGTCTAGATCTGACTATATTCCAACTCCCAATCAGATTCTGTAATAAATTTCAATAAAAATCAAATTCAGGAACCACTAGCACAGACCAATGCTCGAATGCTAGTTTTACCACATTAAAATAAGAGGTTGGACAATTTCACAAACTCATCCTAGAAAAAGTGCTACATACCTCACTGCTGAACATCACTATGGTCTCCTTCAAAGTACTCCCCATGGGAAGCTATGCACCGACACCAGCACCCTTCAGAGCAATTTTGGAACTCTTCTTCTGGAATGGTCAAGGTTATGACACCTCACCAAGTTGTCTGTACTGTGCTGCCAGCATAAGGCACGGTGGCAAATTCTCAAACTTTATTATCAGAGTTTGGGAACGAGACAGTTCTGATGGTCATTCCAAAAAAAGAATTCCAAAATTGCTTTGAAGGGTGGACTAGACGCTGGTGTCCGTGCATAGCTTCCCAAGGGGAGTACTTCAAAGACGACGGTGTAGATATTCAGCATTAAGGTGCAAGCACACTTTTTCTAGGATGAGTTCACAAAATTATAATTGTCCGACCTCGTATGCTACACGTAACTTCATTTGCTCACAAAATGTCATGTTTGCTCTTTTAAGATAAAATAGAGAGATCTATTTGCCCTGAACTCTTGTAGAAAAAAAAAATTCCACCCAAATTTTTAAATTCTCCATTCCTATGCTTTCATATGTCTACTTCTAAAACCTTGTTACATAAAATACTCAGAGAACTTGCTAAACAAGAGGACAATTTGGAGCTGAACTTAAAGAGATAAAACTGTCTACTTTTCAAATAAACACAATCTAGAAAATTAGTCAAAAGTCATCATTTTTTAAGGTTCACATTTCCCTTTTATAGTAAGTAAATTAATTCTAATAATAAATAATGTTGAAAATGTTATTTAAAACTCTGCAATTTTGTCATGTTACTTATTCTCAAGCTCTTGCCTACCACGTGAATGAATGGTTTGGGAGGTAAAATGACCTGGGTTTGAATCTTGGCTCTGCCACTTATTAGCTTTGTGTCCCTGTACAAAATTCTTAATCCATTTCTTTACATATAAAATACCCCCTACCTTGCAGTGTTGTGACAATATGTACAGCCCTTCACAGTTTTTCACATACTAGTTGTTAAATAGGAGCTATGGTTGTTATTATTATAATTAGTTGTCACGTTTACCAATATCTACTTAACTCATTCAACTATTCTCTTCTTAGTTGCCCCATATATATATATATATATATATCCCCCCAGCTTGCAAAGCATTTTGAGATGTGCTGGGTAAAATGTTATACAATATCTCTTCTATTTAAATGCCTCACCAGACTGTCTTAGGATAAAATATACCCAAAAAAAGGAAAAGAAAGAAAGGCATTTATTAAACCACAATTCAATATTTACTGAACACTAGTCATGTGATGGTAGCTTATAAAAATTCAGTTTGTCCTACCAATATCTTGAGTATTTATTTGCCCCTGTCAACCTCTCTAAATTTTACCTGGCTCTTTTATTTTTTGGTCTTTGCAAGGAGAGTTGACTTTCAAACAATTCACATTTTAATAGTTCTTCTGTAAAACTTGTCAGCACAAAGACTCTAAGTTTTAGTATATTTAGATACTTCTCATGATCTGGTTACCATGGTCACACCTTCTCTTTAACATACACACATACACACACCCCCACACCCCCATCTCACACCCCTCCTCAGGTAGCACATTGTCTCTGTCAACACTTAACCACCTCCTGGCCCTGAAAGGATTCTTTGATCTCTAAGAAATAAGCTTGGAAGGGGTTTCAAAGAAATATAATAATTTATCATCTGTTTAGGGGGCTTAGACCCCTTTGAAAATCTGAAGAAAACTACTGACATTCTCCTCATATATAAAGAAAAATGGACGTGCATATAAAACTGCATTTCAGACTTGTTGAAAACCAAATTAATGAAGCCATGATTTATTTCAGAGTTAGAATTCAGAGAGAGAAATAGTAGCTGACATCAGTACAGCCTATACCTACATACAAAAATACTTATCTGAAACAGAAGTTTCAGGAAACTCTCCTTACCACATGCAATGGTTTCTGACATTTTCTATTCAATTTCACTTTCTAAACGTTACTGGAGACCCACTAAATGGCTTTCCTACCACCACAATCTGAAGAACAGTGATCCAGTCTAAATTTTCTCCATTTTGAAGATAAAGAAACTGAGATGTAAAGAAATAAAGTCCTAGTCACTAATGAGTTTGTGGCAGACAAGCCAGAACCTAACTGTATATTGACTCCCAACCAAAATCTCCTTCCAAAATAAAGTGAAACGAAAATTCTAAATACCAACTCACCTCAAAAACACAGCTGGGAATTTGAAGCTTAAAACATGCTGATTTGCTGAGAAACTGGGAGTGTTTCCATTCCAAACCTCGGTGAATATTAACCTAAACTTGAGCTCCAATTCCAGCAGTTTTAACTTTTTCGAAATCGGGTCCCTGGCCTAGCATGACATGGCATATAAGCCAATTCTTTCCTTCCAGAAACCTTTTCTCCAGACACTGAAAACAATACAGCAAAAGTCAACATTCTCCTCGACTTCATTTAAAGTACTTTGGTTACACACACCGGTTTTATTCGGCCAGGAGAGGCTGGCTTAGAAACAGCAGTGGACAGGCCCTCTTTCCACTTACCAGGCCCATGCTTAGCCGTTTTCTTCTCGGCTAAGGCTGCTTAATTAAAATTTAAACATCAAAACCACAAACATCCATACGTGGATATGAATGATCCAGAACCTATTAGATGTTAATACTACCAACCCCAGCTACCCCTGCCCGCTTTGAGCCCTCAATTATACACAGTGGGGTAGCAGAAGAGCCTTCATTACAGTGTGGTAGATGGAAATACTCCCAGTCCGCCTACTGGCATCAGGCTGTGTGTGGCTCATCTGTTGTTTTTAATGTGCAATAAACATCACTGCCCATCACAAGGTGGGAATCTTATAAAAGGCCAGACAGACTGGCTGGGGACTGGTGTGGAGGAGGCCAGCCGGCG